>JAQFVV010012415.1:1212809-1819214 GCA_028023455.1 Epiperipatus broadwayi | reverse complement strand
TCCGAGAAAGGAACTTTATCTCGTTATTCACATTATGTTATGACTAATTATGATTCTCTGTGAGCGTGAATGTATGTGCGCGTGTGTAATAAATCAATTAACAATGTTTTCTTTTCATATTTAATAAATTTGTCAATATCTAATCAAGTCGAGCATTTCTCAAATCTTTTCACACACACTCAAAACCGTAGTTTAGTTATTTTTTAATGACTTATCTTTGAAGTATATTTAGTTAAATTTAATTTTCATTTCAATTTATTTACTGTATTAATTATGTCAACATCGTGCCGTAAGTCACGATGTTTCTTATTTAACCTTAGTTAAGATAGATTTAAGAGCGGGCGGGTCTATAATCAATCGAAGTAAACGTCAAATAATTATGTTATATACGATACATCGGGGGGATGAACTTGTAAGCCTAGTCTTCCGGGCGTAAACGAACCACCTCATTGATCAGTGACAACCAATAAATGGATCTCATGCCGTAGTCGAGTAATTAGAAAACCATGCTGATTTTTCATTAGCGGACAATGCGTCTTTTCCGGGAGGAGTCGTCCTAGAACAATCATGTAACAACCTTGAGAAACCTTATTGGTCCATGCTGGGAGTTTTGAGCTAGTGGGTGGGATTAGACTTCGAAATCGTTTTGACATGACGTAAGGTGATGCGAGTAATTAAAATCAACTTAAATAATCGTATCTGGCGCCCCCTTATGTGGATCGTGAATAACTGTCGATATAAGAAAATAAATAAAGCCTTACGCTATGTCATGTTTATTTCGAAGCCCGTAATCTCGGTGAGATAGGCGGCCGGTTACAATATATACTGATGATAATCAAATATTGCAATCGTAAATCTCAAAAAATTAACCCTTTGTTAAGGCATTTTTTAAAAAAAAAATCGTAAATGATATTTACAAAAACCCGTTAAAATATAGCGATCATTAGAAAAATAATAAATGCTATTTTAAAAATATCAGTCCGGTCTATCAATGCTATATACTAAATCAGTATTATAATTTTAAAAAACAATATTTGAAACTATAATGCTATAAGTCAAACATTGAGTTGTAACATCACATTAAATAGCCTAAGGTGCTACTATCCAAAAAAAAAAGTGCGGGAAAAGAAAAAGAGGTGAAAATTAAAAAATACTTTAAAATAAACCAACAACGCTCATTTATATATATAGTCATAATCAAACATTGCAATATTTACAAAAACCCGTTAAAATATAGCGATCACTAGAAAAATAAATGCTATTTTAAAAATATCAGTCCAGTCTATCAACGCTATATACTAAATCAGTATTATAATTTAAAAAACAATATTTAAAAACTATAATACTATAAATCAAACATTGAGTTGTAACATCACATTAAATAGCCAAAGGTTATACTATGGAAAAAAAGTGCGAGAAAAGAAAAAGAGGTGAACATTGAAAATGAAAAAATACTTTAAAATAAACCAAAAACACTAATATATATAGTGATGATAATCAAATATTGCAATTGTAAATCTCAAAAAATTAACGTGTGTTAAGGCATTTTTAAAAAAAAGTCATAAAAACTAAATATATATCAATGGCGATAATTAGAAAAAATAATAAATGCTTCTATCAAAAGATTACTCCGGTCTTTCAACAGTATATACTAAATCTCAAAAACCAGTATTATAATTTTAAAAAATTATATTTAAAAAGTATATTGCTAAATGTGAAATGGCGGAAACATCATTTTCAACATTATTTCGTGGATCATTTTTAAAAATATATTTTACATTTGGCTTTGGGATTATCCCTCCATCTAAGAGTTATAATAATAAATCACAAATCTGAATAATAGACATATTAATGCATATTACAGTTAGCATTTGTTTAAGTAATTTTTTACTAATATTTTAAGAATTTAAAAAAAATTACCAACTTCCTCGATCGGATGGATGGTCATCTGCCCAGGCTAAATTTGGTTCTTCCTAGATCTCTTCATTACTGCAACACCACAAGCCATCAACAAATTATACTTTTAAGACTTAGGTTTATTACTTTAAAAAAGACGCCAGTAAAATTAATTTATTCAGGAAATATCGCAGCTTGATATGGTCTCTTTCTAATTTATTTTTAAAACTGTCTACTTGGGTCTCACACAAATTAAATCAGGTATGTATGACGTAAGATAATTTCCAAGAATTAGAGTTCGGGATGGGCCTTTGTCTTATTAAGATAAAAGTGTTAAGTTAAACTTTCAAATTTAAAAAAACAACTGTAAACCAGCTAATGGACTTTTATGCCTCAAGCCTAACTAGTCATCAAATGCAAAAGAGGGTTAAAATTTATTATAAAAAAATTTAGAATAAATTAATGATTTAAAAATATAATTGCACTGTAACATATTATACATCACAACTTGTACTCATATATATATATTTGTGTGCCGATACATATATTACTTTTAAGATTTTAGTTTTAACACTTTAAAGACGCAAATAAAATTATTTGGTAATTTATTATAAAAATAAATTAATGATTTAAAAATATAATCGCACTATAACATATTACAAGACACAACTTGTACTCATATATATTTATTCTGAAAATATTGCAAAAACAAAAAAAAGACCTGCTTTTCATTAATATTAAAAACAACAACTGAAATATAAAGAGTATGTGTTCATGTGATCATATGATTTGAAAATGGGTATAAAAGATGGGTTTCAATACCAAAATCTTTGGTCTTTAGTAACCAAATTTCTTGTGCTTTCTCGGAGACATATATCTTTGGATCTTAACCATGGCATTGAAGTCATTCTATTTTGACATAATTTCTAGCGAGGATCAGGCTATTACCTTTTTGAAGGATAATAACCTTTTAAATGATGAAGACAGGAAGAGGCCATGTGAAAAATGTGGCAATGCCATGTTAGAAAAACGGAGGAAAAACTGCAAAGGGGAGTGGGTCCTCACTATGAGATGTTCAACATGTTATACCACACGATCTATTCATATTAAACAATTCAAAATACAGCAAAACTCTCCATATAGTAGTAACAATTATTGTGCTAGTATGAGATAGTGATCATGTGATGTTGAGTGATCTATTCATACAGGCAACCAATTTTTTCACTACATGCATGCAACTGGCAGGGTTAATAGTCGATTGACAGTGTGCCAGATTCTGGAATTAGTTTATTTTTTCATTTTGGATATGCAGACAAGAATAGTGGCGAAGATGTCCAGCAAAATGTTAAACACAGTGGTAGATTGGTTCAATTTTTGCAGGGACATCTGTTCACGAGCCATCTAAAAAAGGGACAATTAATAGGAACTCCAGAAGAACCAATCCAAATTGATGAAGCACGATTTTCAGGGTGAAGAAAATACAATAAGGGAAGAATGCTGAGCAGTGATCAGCCATCCACTTCCGCCGACAAATCCGTAGCTATAATAAATAAAAGAAACCATGGAGCCCGAATAGATGGACCTTGGGTATTTGGGCTGAAAAAGGGGTTAGATTGCCGCTACTTTACTGTTAAACGTAGAGATAAAGTGACATTGATTCCCATAATTCAAAGGGAATGTGCGGCTGGCTCTGTTATTCACTCCGATGAGTGGCCAGCCTATTCAGACCTCAATGATAGAGGTTTTCAGCATTCAACCATCAACTACCCACAGAACTATGTGAATCCAGTGACAGGTGTACATATGCAGTCAATCGAATGATCATGGCTGGAAGCAAAATGTAAAATATTGAAAAAAATGAGAGGGACTTCACCGGCTTTACTGCAGTCCCATTTGGATGCAATATGTTGGCGTATGGATAAAAAGCATCTTAATGATCATGATCTGATTATTGCATTTCTAAAAGATGCTAAAGATCCCTGCTGACAGTGAAAAGGTTAGTTTTTTATTTAGAAGTCATTACCTTTTAAATTTGAAATACTCAACAAATTTTCCCAAATTTTATGAGTGTATTCTTTTTTTACTTTCTAGTGCATGTATTTCAACGTAGTCTATCATGTCAGCTGCCATCCCACTCCATCCAGTATTATGAATGCCTAATAAAATATATTCTTTAATTATATTTGCGTATTCACTTAATGTTGCTAATTCTGTCTATCATTCTGTTTCATCTTTTATGTATCATAGTAGGCCTGTTTGTCAAATTCAAACCCATCCCAGGCCACATGTATAATCCTATAATTATGTACTTTGATGTATAATAATGTATGTTTACGTGTATGTGCGCACATCTAATACATAAATAAATATATTTACATATTAGATGTGTACACATATACATACATTATTATACATCAAAATACATTATTATAAGATTATATACGTAACGATGTTAGGCTTGAAGCATAAAAGTCCATTAGCTGGTTTACAGTTGTTTTTTTTTAATTTGAAAGTTTAACTTAACACTTTTTTCTTAGTAAGACAAAGGCCCATCCTGAACTCTAATTCTTGGAAATTATCTTAAGTCATACATACCTGATTTAATTTGTGTGAGACCCAAGTAGTCAGTTTTAAAAATAAATTAGAAAGAGACCATATCAAGCTGCGATATTTCCTGAATAAATTAATTTTACTGGCATCTTCGTTAAAGTAATAAACCTAAATCTTAAAAGTATAATTTGTTGATGGCTTGTGGTGTTGCAGTAATGAAGAGATCTAAGAAGAACCAAATTTAGCCTGAGCGGACGACCATCCATCCGATCGAGAAAGTTGGTAATTTTTTTTTAATTCTTAAAATATTAGTAAAAAATTACTTAAATAAATGCTAACTGATTACAGTTATGCATAACCTTTTAACCGCTAATTATATTATTGGTTGTATGAAGTAAAAATCAAATCTTTTAATTGGCCAACTCACAAACTGAAGACAAAGCCTATTGTTAAAACATATTTGCCTATAATATTAAATTCAACTCAGATACGTTTATAAAAAGTATATTATTAATTTTTCAGGTTATGAAGAGAACGAAAGTTCTTTCAAAAATAAATTGCTATTTATTTATTCTAAAATATTCAATTTCGGCAACATAAAAGCTATAATATAAACAAAAAGATCGACTTTTACGTTATAGAAAAGTAAATATTTCTTTTTACTACATCTTCAATATTTGTACTAAAATCTTCAATATTTTTCGAAAATAATTTTGTTTTTTTATTATTCTCTCTGAGAATAATTTTTAATTTCCATAAATATAATTTTATAATACTTAAAATTGGATTCGAAATGAAAATCTCAGCGTTTTTCTTTATTTTCTTTGATCAGGCGGTTTCTTTGTTCTTTCCAGCCAATCAGAATGTCTTTTTCGGCTGAGAGCTTGCTAAGAACCAATCACAAATAATGTTCTTTCTTTGTTTAGGTTTAAATGCGTTTTTTTTTATTTTTTACTTGTAAAATAAGTCGGAAGAGGTCACCATCGTACAGAACTTTTAAAAACCTCTTCAAAACGTATCGAACAAATTTTTTAGCATAAGAATCAGCTGAGTTAGAGTGACGTCAGATGTCTACGAGGAGCCTCGTAAAAAACAGTCTTTTGGTTAATATGTCTATTATTCAGATTTGTGATTTATTATTATAACTCTTAGATGGAGGGATAATCCCAAAGCCAAATGTAAAATATTATATTTTTAAAAATGCTCCATGAAAGTGTTGAAAGTGATGTTCCCGCCATTTCACATTTAGCAATATACTTTTTAAATATAATTTTTTAAAATTATAATACTGGTTTTTGAGATTTAGTATATACTGTTGAAAGACCAGAGTAATCTTTTGATAGAAGCATTTATCATTTTTTCTAATTATCGCTACGTATATATATTTAGGTTTTATGACTTTTTTTAAAAAATGCCTTAACACACATTAATTTTTTGAGATTTACGATTGCAATATTTGATTATCATCACTATATATATTAGTGTTTTTGGTTTATTTTAAAGTATTTTTTAATTTTCAATGTTCACCTTTTTCTTTTCCCGCACTTTTTTTCCATAGTATAACCTTTGGCTATTTAATGTGATGTTACAACTCAATGTTTGATTTATAGCATTATAGTTTTTAAATATTGTTTTTTAAATTATAATACTGATTTAGTATATAGCATTGATAGACCGGACTGATATTTTTAAAATAGCATTTATTATTTTTCTAATGATCATTATATTTTAACGGGTTTTTGTAAATATTATTTACGATTTTTTTTTTAAAAATGCCTTAACATACGGTTAATTTTTTGAGATTTACGATTGCAATATTTGATTATCACCAGTATATATATTAGCATTTTTGGTTTATTTTAAAGTAATGTTTGATTTATAGCATTATAGTTTTTAAATATTGTTTTTTAAAATTCTAATACTGATTTAGTATATAGCGTTGATAGACCGGACTGATATTTTTAAAATAGCAATTATTATTTTTCTAGTGATCACTATATTTTTACGGCTTTTTGTAAATATTGCAATGTTTGATTATGACTATATATATAAATTAGCGTTTTTGGTTTATTTTAAAGTATTTTTTAATTTTCATCTTTTTTTTTCCCGCACTTTTTTTTGGATAGTAGCACCTTAGGCTATTTAATGTGACGTTTTCCCACCATTTTTTTAAGTGTAGTCCCTTCCCACCACCTTTTTTAATTATAGTGCCTCAGGCATTTTATTTTTTTGAAAAATGAGTATTTTTAGTCTATGACATTTATCACTTGCATGTGCCAGCAAGGTTTTTGGATGTTTCCAAATTCAAAATGGCCACTGAGTGCATACTATATCAGCACCAAATATTTTTTGTAATATATTTTTATGATGTATGTGAACATATTTAATAAATTTGTATGAAAATTATGTTTTCAAATAATACTTCTATTTATGTTGTGGCCCACTAGAAATGTTACGAAAGACAATGTGGCCCTCAGTGAAAAAAGTTTGCCCACTCCAGCACTAACCATTTTTAAATTTCTTATCAGCTGTAAATCTTTTGCTTGTAAAATGTTCTATTATTTATAGTCACACATTTATGTTGTTACTCTGCCAAGCAGGCAATACCACATGCTTCTTTTTATTGTAAATTAGTAATGATAGCTATTGTCAAAAAAATTAATCAGAATTTCTTTTTTTTAATCAATCCAATAATAAATTTATCTTGTTAACAATACATTTCTTATTAAATTTGATTATTATCAACTATCTTTGATAGACTTCTGACTCAAAATACCCAACCATGTGCTTATTTTCCAGACAATATCTATTGTTAATTTCAAAATGAAAAACCTTTTATATCTTTACTTTTATTTTTTTAAAGCCCTTCTGCATCATTTTTTCATTTCTTGCAAAACTATCAATCTTTTCTAGCTGTTTATAATATAAACACTATATTTATTTTAAAATATCTTTTTTAATGATTTTGGATATATTATAACTGTAGAATTGCACAACCCACATGCAAATCACTGAGGGCAATCAACATGTGCATTCCACATAACAGAATACCAACATTTTTAGCAACAACAACAAAAAAACATTTTTCATTTACAACCCAAGGTCAAGGAATAAACCAAGAGACTCTTAACTATTTTATCTAAGTGTCATTGATTGCAAATAAAGATTGCAAACTGCCAAAAATAATAAGACAACACTTTATTCACATATATACAATGCAAAATATACACTGGGGTGACTTTAGTCAATTGATTCATAAATTAACTTCAGGTAAATAAACTTTTCCTAATTTAATTTTAATTATTTTCATTTAATTTATGCACAGGTATAGTATACTGTGGTATACGGATTCAATATTTCAAAATAATTCATATTTGATACTATTAATTATTAATATTAATTGTTTAAATGAATTCCAATCTAATGCACAGACCCCTAACTGCTTTTTACTATTATCACCACTGTTCTAATGCTAACTGATACAAGCTTATAAATTATGGTTGATCTTACTCATCGACTATTAAGATCAATTATAGGTTACAATATTAATACATAAGAAAATTGTAAAATACAGAGATGTACATCTGTACTACAATAGTTATATAAGAATGCATACATGGAGAGATTACATGCCTACGGTAGTTCTACAGCTTCATATCACTACCCAACATGTATGAAAGAAAAATGGATGGCATAGTAGAATTTGATAATCTACTGCATATTACTGCTTAAATAAGATAATGATTATGAAAGATCAGCAGTAGCAAATGAAGTTACAATTATCAAATACTAATGTGTTACATGAGAATCAGATGTAACTCATTACTCAAACTGACAGATACCCACCATACATTCTTATCAATAATAATAATAATTCAAATACAAGACTAGTTAGATAAAACTTACATCTATTTAATAGAACCCCAATCTAGTTTGTCTATACTGCAGGCATGCCTCCCATTTATAACTTTAAATTTTTACTGATTTAATATACATTTATTAAATAAATAAAGTGGAAATAATGATTTAACTAATATACAACTTTTAACTAGTGTAGCTAATTGGCTTTTATAAACTAATTTATTACAATTAGCATTGACTAAATTGTGGCATGATATTTAAATAGAACTACAATTTCTTGCCATACCTGCTCATAAACAGATTAATTACATAACTATTCATTAACAAATTTTATTAGATAAGAGACAATAATTAATGAAAGATTAGTTTAAAGTTTATATTTATTTTTTCAAAAGTTCAGGTTGTCTTTAGGTATCTGTAGAGTTGATTCTTAAAACCACAGCTATGGTGGATGAAGATTTAAATCACTATTTCAAATTCATTTTAGATGTGCATATATCAATTAAGTCTTGTTTGGCTAGCACTAGACATTAGCTTTTCCCTCTTCTAAGATGGATACATAATGGACATATGTTCAGATGGTTTCTTCTGTTGTTGATGGCAACTTTGGCATGATTCAGCAGTGGGTTTTCAGCCTGTCCTCTGGCAACTTGACAGAACAAAGCAGATAATGGCTTCTCTATTTTTGCATGATAGACTTGCTGGAACTATCAAATAAGAATTAATTAAAGCAGAATAATAATAACAGCAGAATGATAATCACTGGTAGAATAATATTCACTGGTGGGATCAATATAAAATAATAGATAAGATAATCATGAATGTAATTTCCAGCATTATTTATATGATTGGAGTTATGTATAAAATTCAGATGATCTCTTGTCATTTAGATCCTTTAATTTATTTAGAATAAATAACTCCATTACTTTTACTGAGGTCCATGTTTATTTGTCCAATCCCTATTTGCACACTCTTATTTTTGAGCAGGAATAACAGGTTTTTTTTAATTATTTTAATCTTTTATCTCCTGAATTTTTAATCTAGTAATCTGCTTAGCATTTTATTGTTTTTTCCCTAGAGTGACATTTCCACCTTTAACACTTCTTGCTTTTAAACTACTTTTAAGTTAAGAATCTATTATACTTTTAAATTTTAGAAAATATTTTGTTTTTAACACAAATTAATTTTATAATTAATTATACTATATATCTCTGAGTATTTACAATATAAATTTAATTTATAAAAATTTATTAATCCTTTTAAACTTAAATTTTGTTTGTAATTTTAACATTAGCAACATAAAGTATATATCTCTTCATACCTCCAAAAATCCACCAAAAAAAAAAAAAAACAATTAAAAATAATTATTTTACTTGGTTAGTACAATACATATATTTAAAAATTAGTTATACAAAAACAATTCGTAATTTATAAAATTTTCACTCATGAACTTCCGATTCTTTCAAATTTAACATTTTTAGCAGAATCCCATTTGAACCAAAGTTAATAATATTTCCTCAACTAATTTATTTTATTCAGTGGTTCTTTAAATCATCCTGTCACCCAGACTTGGTGGTCTTTTATTAATCTGCTCCAACCTCTGACCAGTTCTGCACCAAGAATTTTTAAGAGCTCTTTCAAAATTTCCTCAAATCTCAGATCCAGGTATATTTTAACCTCTGTATGTTCTTGCTTTCTCTCTATTATCTAACTACTATCTCTTCAATCTTTTGTTTCTGTATACTATATAACTTCTTTTCCATATTCTCTATTTTGCCTTTTATTTTATCATAAAACCTTTTTTCTTTATCCTTAAGCAACCTTCATTTAGCACTTTTAATTGATTCCGTATTACGTCTTTTATCTGTATTACTTCTGCTTCCACTCTGTCTACTTTAACACTCTCTTTCTGGTTATTTATAAGTGTACCTTCAGTTTTTATCCCTTCTCTCTTACAACCAGATCACTTTTTGAGTCTTCTAGTCTATCCATCTCATACTCTTTTTTAACTTCACTAAGAGTTTCTTTAACCCCTTTAACAATTTATTTTACTTCCTCTACTTCTTTTATTAATTCAGCACTAACGACTTCTTTTGTCTCTGCTCTCACACTTTTTAATCATTCTTCTCTAACCTTCAGTAACATTCTCCTTCTCTTCCTTTACTTCCTGCTCTACTTCTCCAATATCTTTACTTAGCCTTTTCTCTACTGTCTCTATTATCTTCAGCATCTGATCTGCCTTACCCGTCATCTCTTGCTTCGTTTCTTCCATATTTTTCTTTAGATCCTGTTGCCCTTTTATCATTTGTAGATAACCTTCTTTCATTATGTCAATCATTTCTTGATGATTTCTAATAATCATTTCCATCGTCAGTTCCATCATCTGCATCTCTATTGGCTTATCAATCTCATATTGGATTGCAAATGAACACACAAAATATAAACTTCTCTATTTTCTAAACTTAATTCAAAATTTCTGCTCTATAAAACTTTATTAATTCTTTATTCTTATTAAATATCTATTCCACTATGTCTTACAATAGCTGAACACATGCCAAATTCCCATCAAAGTCGTTCTTTGCTGTTATTTTTAAGTCCAAATTTTAAATTTTCTAGTGTCCACTTTTACAAAAAAATTTTCTTTATATATAATACTAGATGTGTTTAATTTCTCACAGCCAAAACCAATTTATAACATAAAAATCATTCTTATTATGCCTCGTGTATGTATATATACATTATTCCCATTGCTGGCAATCATTTGTCACAAATAAACCTTTTTTCCAAAATACACTTTTGTAATCAATATTTTACTTGTATCAATTTAAAACAAACTACTTAAAAAAATTCCCCCTCTTCTATAACTGTCAAATTTATTTTAATAAAACAAACTTATTCTATTTAAACTTTTTTTTTTTCATCATTCAAACCTACATGTCTATTCGGAATACGTGGTTAATTCATTAATAATACAACTATCTTACAAAAATATATTATGTATCCAGAGTTAGGTGGTTCATACATTTGAGCCTCACATTTAGGCACTATATAAAAAAAATATTTATCTCAGGCATATGTGGGTAATTCTTCGTGCCCTACATTCCAAGCACTATATTAATAAAAATATACATATTTATAAATTAAAATGTACAAAAATTTCTCATATATCTCAGGGATGTCTGGTTAAAGTAATAATCCCACGGCACCATGTTAATGAAATATATATATTGTAACTATCAGAATTGCACAGCCTGCATGACAAATTGCTTGAGGGCAATCCACATTCTGACATCAGAGATTACCAACATTTTCCCTTTACAGACTGCTAAAGTCAGAAAGAAAACAAGAGACTCTTAACTATTTATCTAAGTTGTTGATTGCACATAAAGATTACAAACTACCAAAAATAATGAGATAACACTATTTATTCACATATACACAACACAAAACATATAATGACATGACTTTAATCATTTGATTTATAAATGAAGGTAAATAAACCTTTCCAAATTTTATTAATTTTATTATTTTAATTATGCACAGATATAGTATACAGTGGTGCAACGATTCAATATTTTAAACTAATTCCTATTTGATACTATTAATGTTATTTGTCTGAATAAATTTCAATCTACTGCATAAACACCTAACTGCTCTCAACTATCATCATCACTGTTGTAATGCTAACTGATACAAGCTTATAAATTCAGGCTACTCTTACTACTTGACTATTGTGATCAATTACAGGTTATGATATTAATATGCAATAAATAATAAAATATAACTGTAAAATACACTAATTTTTTTCTTTATTACAATAGTTTTGTAAGAACGCATACATGGAAAGATTATATATCTATAGTAGAAACTAAACTTTTACAGTGTATATAGCATACAGTGACTGGCAATCACATAATATCATTACACAACATGTATGAAAGAAAAATGGATAGCATGTGATAGGAATTGATCATCTCACCACACATCATTGTTTAAATAAGATAATGATTGTAAGGAATCAGCAGTCATAAACGATGTTGCAATCATCAAATACTAATGCATTACATAAGAATGAGAATCAGATGTAACTCATAACTCGAAATGATGGATATCAACCATAAATTTTTATCCATAAAAAAAATTCAAATATAAGAGTAGTTAGGTAAAATTTACATCTACTTAATAAAATCCCATTCATAACTTTAAAATTTTACTGATTTAACATACATTTATTAACTAAATAAAGTGGAAATAGCAATTTAACTAATATACAACTTTTAACTAGCATGGCAAGAGACTGCGATTATAAGCTGATTACCTTTTATAAACTAATTTAGTACAATTAGTGCCTATTAAATTGTGGCATAATATTTAAATAGAACTACAATCTCTTAACATATCTGCTTGTAAATAGATTAATTACATAACTATTCATTAACATATTTTATTAGATAGGAGACAATAATTAACTAAAGATTTATACTTATTCTTTCAAAAGTTCAGATTCAGTCTTTGGGTATCTGCAGAGTTGACTCTTAAAACCATAGCTATGGTGGATGAAGGTTTAAATCACTATTCCACATTCATTTTGGATATGCAGACATCAATTAAGTTTTATTTTGGTACTAATTATTTCTGCAGTACTGGACATCGGATTTTACCTCTTCAAAGGTGGATACATAACATATATTGTTCAGATGTTTTCTTCTGTTGTTGACTGCTTCTTTGATGTCATTCAGCAATAGTGTTTTGGCCTTCCCTATGTCAGCTTGACAGAGTGGAGCAAATAATGGCTTCTCTACTCTTGTATGATAAACTTTCTGGAACTATCAAACAAGAATTAATTAAAACAGAATAATAAAAACAATGGCAGAATGATAATCACTGGCAGAATAATAAGATAGAATAACAGAACAGATAATCATGAACGTAATATCCAGCACTATTTATATGATTTGCAGTTATCTTATTTGTAAAATTCAGATTATATTTCTTGTCATTTAAATCCTTTAATTTACTGGGTATAGATAATTCCATTACTTTAGCTGAGGTTTGAGTTTATTTGTCCAATCCCTATTTGCATGCTCTTATTTTTGAGTGGGAATAACAACCTTATTTTAATAATTTATTTCTTAAATTTTTAATCTAGTAATCTGTTTACAAGTAATTACTTTTCCTAGAGTGTTTCCACCTTTTGCTTTTAAACTACTTTTAAGTTAAATTTAGAATCTTTTGTTCTTTAAAATTTTTAAAAATATTTTCTTTTTAATACAAATTAACTTTATAATTAATTATACCATATATGTCTATCTGGGTATTTACAATATACATATAATTTTTATTTACAAAAATTTATTAATTCTTTTAAACTTAAATTTTGTTTGTAATTTTAACATTAGTGACATGTGTGCATATAAATCACCTTAATATAAAGTTATTTTAGAGAGAATTCAATATCTGCAGGGATTATTTCCATATTTGCTTTAACCAATATTTTCAGTGACACTTTTATTAGAATTGTTAAGATATTTTTTTAGATTTGTCTACTATTTATATTTCATTATCTCATGGTGCATGTTGTCTTATTAAGCAATAATTGACATGGTATTTGGTCAAAATAATTAGATTCAGAATATAATCAAAATTAAAACAAAATAATAAATAAACAAATATGTATTATAAAATAAACAAAATTATATACAAGATTTTAAAAAATGTAGTGAGACAATTTATAAATAGTCAACAATGAAGATATTATCTTAAATATTGAGAATTATTTTTTCTCAAAATTTTTTTCCAGAATAACAATTACAAATTTATTAAAGAATTACAATCCTTAAGAGATAATATAAAAATTGTAAAAATTTAAAATAAAAATGTGAATATGTATATTTATGAAGAATAGTTGTAAAAGAAAAAGTATCAAGAAAAAGTATTAAAAAAAATAAAACTTTTTTTTTTTCTCTCGTCCTCAGTAATTTTATTTCTCTATTAGTTTATAACAAAAAAAATGATAGATAAATACGTAAAATTTTTAGTAATGTTTATCAGTTTTCTTTTTAAAAAAGAAAAAGTTTTATATATTTTGGTTAAAGAATGCTGTTTTTAATTAATTAAAATTGATTTTTTTTTCTCTCTCTTCAAAAATGTTTTTCAGGGTCCGAGTATAATTAAAGGATTAACCATTTTTAGTAATTAAAAAGAAAAAATAATTGAGAATTTTCAATGATTAAGGTATGATTAAAAAAGGAAATAACCTTTTTGTAAAAATAGTCCATTGATCAGGGTTTAATGCTGTCATTCTTGATTGAGCTGTTAAAATAAAATTGTGGGAATGCCATGTGAGTGTGTGTGTGGGGGGGGATGGCTTTGATGGTGGGCAGTGCTATTTTTATTAAGTATCATAATATATTATTTTTGGATACAAATTTATATTTTTCGTATTGCTAAAATGTACTTTTTCAGATTTAGTCTGGTACAATTAGTGTTATGTATTAGAGCTGCTACACCTTTTCACATAGTATGTTTGCTGAAAACTTTCTAAATCTTACAAAATGTCAGAAATAAAACATGTACATATGGATAGTTTTAATGAATTTATCACTTAAGTTGGTCAGAAATTCCGTTGTATATGTTATTTGACAATATTGCAAGGTTAGAAAGCTATTGGCAGATTGATATGGATTTCAAAAGGCATAACAGATCTAATATATAAGTATCCAGAAATGACTACATTTAAAAAATCTTTGTTACATTTAAAAAAAAGAATATAATAATATTTCATTGCTTTTCCAGTTCTAATTTCAATTAGTTTTTTTTTTTTTTTATGGTTTTAAATCAAAACATTATGTTAAAAAATAATAGGATTATTTATTTTCATGCAAGTTTGTAAATAAGTTCAATAATTTTTATTTGATTTTTTTACATAGACATTTTATTTTAATATAACATTTGGCTAACAATTTTACTGCTAAACTAATGACTGTAGCAAATGTTCTATTAATCAAAGCTTAAACAGTAAAAGGTTAGCTTCACCAAATTCTTCCTATCTTTTAAATAGTAATAAAAATAATTCAAATATTAACTAATATAAAAAATGAATTAACAAATAAATATATCTACTAATTAAAAAAATGATTTTTTACTAGGTGAAGTTATTATGAATGCTTTTATAGAATAATGAAATTTGCTAATAATTATAATAAACAAATGATAGTATTCAAATAATACACATCTCCAGGGTTTCCAAATGCAGGTGTGCAGATTGTGTGGGAGACATAGATCCTTTATCAAGGGGATGCCAAGACACCAAGATAATTATTAAAATTCATATGTAAATGAAAATGCTTACATTTTCAAATCACTTCATTGTTAGAAATATGTTCAGAGTAAATATTTTTATTTAAAAATAAGAGGAATACTTCGTTACTTAGACTTATTGTGACAATTTCCCAAGTCTCAAATTTTAAGGTATGAATTCAAAATATACTACATATACACTCTTATCATTGTGCTAAATCAATCATTATCATTTTGATATGATAATTATACATAAATGTTTAGATTTCTGAATCAATTTATTGTTAGAAACATATTTTGACTGTATTTTTTATTAAAATACTTAGACTTGTTGTGACAGTTGTTAAAGTTTCAAAATATATTTCATATATATTCTATCATTGCACAAAACCAAACAGGCTGACACCTTTTGTCATTATAATTAATAAAATTTATATGTAAATGAAAATATTAAGATATCCCAATTGCTTTTATTTAAATATCCTAATTTATATACAAAGTAACATATTATTAATAATTTATTTAAAAATAAAACTAATTTAAAAATATTGCCTCATAATTAAAATTCTGTGTGTGATGAAATTGTCTTTATCAGTGGCATTTTACAAAGCTGACATGTATTGTTCAGTTTAGAGTAATGGTAGTGAAAGACTTTAAAATGTGTGATTGACTCTGCAACTGTCATGTTCAAGATACTTTTACTAACAATTTTACCTTTCTTTTATTTATTTATTATGCTGTATTTATTGCCTTTTTGCATCTTTTGCAAAATAACCTTTCCTATTTTTAATAATGATATCTTTTTTTAATGCCAAATTATAGTTTTATATGTTTTATTAAACGGCTTCTCCTTGGATGTGGACTCAGATTGGTTTTCTAGTTAAAACCTGATGATTGATCTATAATTCACATTTTGGTTCAAATATAAGGAAAACAGAATGAGTAAAATTATAATTTTTAAAAAGATATTATTGCACACCAAAATATTTAATTCTTAACAAATTTCATGATAATCATATTATTTAATGTAATTCTCTTTATATTAATAAACCCCTACATGATTGGATGCACTATACTAAAGTCTAAAAAATTTATCTAGTGGGAAAAAAACAAATGTTTGATTTTTTTTTATAGTTATCCAATGTAACCACCTATGAATAAATAAAATAAAGTGCAAAGTTTTTTAATGGCTTCTAAAACTTTGTCAAATGAACAACCTAAATACAAATTTATTGAATAAACAATGTAACTAGGAAAATTTAGAATTTCTTCCCTTAAATAAATCCTGACTGAATCCCTACCTGTTGAATTATATAATAAAGTATTCTATACATAATATGACTTAGTTATTAATAAGTCTTAAAAAATTAAATAATAAGGTAGTGTAAATATTTTTCTATTTTTATTAATAGAAAACATAAACAACTTATGTATTCAAGATTCTGAATTAATAGTAAGTAATGTATTTTTTAAACAATGACTTTTAATAAGTTAGTGCTAATGGAATGAAAGACTTATATAGATCATGTTATTTAAAATTGCCTTAGTTTAATGGTCCTAATGAAATATAAGTTACATCAATAAACAATGTAAATATTAAAATTTAAAAGATTGAATTATATACATAATAGATTATAGTTATTAATACATAACATACATAAAAAATAAAATAGAGGCAAAACTATCCATACAGTAGCATCACTCAGTGCAAGCCAGAGTAATCAATGGATGCAGAAAGGTTTGTGCATAAAATCCTATCTAGTATCTACTCATCCAATATCCCCAGACTAGTTTGTAGCTTGTGGCTTTCATCAAAGGAGTCTTGGATCTGAGAACACTACACCTAGATCTTAGAATATAATGCAACCTGCTACCTTTTAATTTTTTGGTTAACTATACAGCTTTGAGTCCAAAATGAAAACACAATAATGTTTTCAATTCAAGCTTATTTGTTTGTACAGTCATATAACTCTGAACTCAGTTCAGCACATATATATTTTGGTATCTTTGGTTCTTTAATAACATATATTTTTTCCTTTAATTTTATATATGGAAGAGATTGAGCAAGTAATGATAGATGAAGAAAATGGTCTGATAATGTTGAAAAGATATGTGGATGATTATTTGTTAATTTTTAATAAAAGTGAAAGACAAATAGATAGTATTTGGAAAAAATTAATAAAATACATGAGAATATAAAATTTACAGTACAAAGAGAAAAAGATAATAAGTTGTCATATTTGGATATATTATTAAAAAAATCATAGGTACTCATCTTATAGCTAAAGACGCCGCTCTATGGCGCCGTTTTCGTGCTAAAACACATAAAAATGCTGTTTCCGCGGCCGACACATTTGAACCCGCATTTTCTATAATACAACTTTTTTGTTATGCTACAGAATGCAGGCCGCTATGTCGCATCACAATACAGCATGTATGTCGCATCACAGCAAATACATTTTCCGAATTTGCACAGTTTATAAAATAGTTACGGCTTGATGACAGAGTTTGTATTTGAATTGGATGGAAATGTTGTTTTCATTGGATTTTTTTTTATTTTAAAGTATTGAAATGTTCAGATTTTTTAAAGTAATAATTCTAAGACTTTTTACAATGTACTGTATTGAAGTTTTAATTGGGAAAATGTTAAATATCTATGTTTTTAGTGAGTTGCAATTAGGTAACGCGTCAAGTAACGTACTGTTCATAACATTTCACGAGACAAAGAAGATTCTACCCGTGGGTATATTTTTTAAGTAAAAAAGAGCGGTACCAAAAAAATATCCAGTAAGAAAAGTACAAATATACACAATTTTTTGTAAATTTCATAAAAAGCAAATATTATAAACATGTTAAATAAGTAAAGAAGACATTTATATTTATTTTGTCCGAGTATGGTTACGATTTTGAATTTTTTTTATTTTAGCATTACAAACAACAGAACACTAACCGTAAAACTAACCCTAACCCTAAAACTAACCCTAAACCTAACCGTAACAACTTTTACTTTTTATTGTCATTCTAAATAACAGTAATATCTGTTTGTCTGTAAAAAAAAAAAAATGTAAAACGAAGACTAAAAAAATAGACTAAGAAATTTTACTTTTTATTATGATTATTATTTTTTAGTTAAACAACAACAACAAAAAAAGTCGTAACAGAAGTAAAAAAAATATCCGATAGAAAATTGATAAAAAAATGCCGTAACACAAGTAAAAAAATATCCGATAGAAAAGTGATAAAAAAAAAGCTGTAACACAATTAAAAATATATACGATAGAAAAAACACAAATCAAATTGTAATTTGTTGATTTTATTTTACATTTATTATTATCATTTAAATTGTATACATTAATAAAAAATAATATTTATAAAAGATGATTTTGTTTTGTTTTTATTTTCGCATTACAAAAAAGCACAGCAAAATTATTATAATCAACGGCCCGGGAATGGTCATATTTTATAGTTTTAGCATGAAAACGGTGCCATCCAACGGCATCTTTATCTATAAGACAAGCACCAAATCATATGACAAAAAAATGTGGAATAGAAACATTAGTATATAAGAAAATAAATATAGATAATAATATAATGAATTGGAACTCTAATGTAGATAATAAATATAAAATAAGTAGTATTAGTTCAAGAGTTTATAGAGCTCTTAATTATTGTTCAAATGAAGAATATAAAAAAGAGATAGAATTAATAGTTAAAGAGTTTTAAAAAAATGGATATCCAGACAAAATAATAGAAAGACATATAAATAGCAAAAGAAATAAAGAAGAAGAGAGAAAAGAAGAGAGGGGAAAATGTAAGAAAAAAGAATAAAAAAGGATGAATATATAGAAGTTAAAACATATAGTAATAATATAGTTTGAACATTAATAAAACAGGCAAAACTCTCCATATAGTAGTGCCACTCAGTGCCAACCAGAGTAATCAATGAATATCAGACGGCTTGTGCATAAAATCCCTATCTAGTGCCTACTCATCCAATATCCCCAGACTAGTTTCTGGCTTATGGCCTTTGTCAGTGAGGAGCTTTGGATCTGAGAGCACTGCACCTAGATCTTAGGATCTAATGCAACTCTCCAGCAGCCACCTTTTATCTCTACCTAACTACAAAACTATGATAATAAAATTATTAAAAAAAATTAATAAAGAATATAATAATAAACACAAAAACTTAAAAGTGAAATTAAAAAAGAGAAGTTATAAATAAATATAATAAAAATAAGCTAAACGTTTTCGAGAACCCATGCCTCATAATCATAGCTTTCTTAAAAATACATAATAAAATATATACAAAGATATATAAATTAGCACGTGTTACGTGGACCACTTCTTCGATATATCAAAGCAAGTGTCTTTTCTATTTATAGCATTAATATTTCCATTAATATAGAATGATTCTTTTATTTTCCTCTTGTGATCATTTGATTCAGTGCATATAATTACAGGATTGGCAGAAGTAAAATTGTATCCAGATTTTATGGAATGCTCCAAAAATACACAAGATATATTGTTGTTATTCTGAGCTCTCTTGTAAGTGTATAAGTGTTGAGCAAGCCTAGTATTAATAGTAGCTTTAGTTTCACCATAATATACAGCAAGACATTTTTCTTGAGGACATGAAATGGAATATACTACATGTGGTGTGAATGAATGATCAATATGATTTTTTGAGTATAATAATAATGTAATTAAATATAAGATAGTAAATAAAAAAGGAGGAATATAATGGATTAGATAATAAGTATATTAAAAAAATAGAAAAACATATAAATGGAGTATATGAGATAGAATGCAAATCATATAAGAATAATAAGATAAGAACTAAATATGTAGGTAGGAGAAACAAAAAATTCTATATGTATAAGATTAATGCAACATAAGTATGATAAGAAATCAACAATTTATATGCATTCTATAGAAACAGGACATATATTTGAGAAATATAATGTGAAAATGATTGGTTATAGTAATAAAAGAAGGAATAGAAAATTAAAGGAAGCTATATTAATTAAAAATATAAAGCTAAATCTAAATAGAGATGGGGGAAGGAGGTAAAACATTATTTTTATAAAAATATTAATTATAAAAAATATTATTAATAAAAAAAATATATAAAAAGTTTTTAAAATAGATAAAAAGTTGAAAAAAATTATAATAGAGAGAGTAAGAGGTTAATAAAAAAAATTTTTTTAAAAATTTTCAGTTATAGTTGTAGAAAAAGAAGTGAAAATTATAGAGAAGTAAAATGAAAAAAAAATGAGAATAGGAAAATAAAAATTGAGATAAGAGTAAGAATAAAATAAAAATATCAATAAAGGAATAAATATATAAAATAATAGATAATAAGTGTATATAAAAATAGAATGGAAAGATTATATTGACATATTAAAGATTAAATGTGGAATGATAGATAAGATAGAATAAAATAAAAAATAAGAATAAAATGAAAATAAAAAAATATATATATATAAATAAAAAATAAGAGACGCAAAGCTAGAGAATTAAAATTAAATATGATTGTGAATGGTAATATAAAATATGTATATTAAAATGTATATAAAATAATGGTTACATAATTAGATGTTTAAATGTAGCTCTGATGAAGACTGCAGGACAGTCGAAACTGTAAGGAAAATAAAGAAGGAATTATATTAAGAAAGATTGCATTGTGTATAAGAAGAAATGATAAAAATTTTTAATATATATGAATAGTTCTTTAATAACCACAGTCATCATAATCCTATTGGACAAGATTGGTATTATACCACTAAACATCACATGCTTATCATTCATTATGCTTACGCAAGCTAATAACACAAACTCTCCTACTGTATGGAGAGTTTTGTTTCTGTGTTATCAGCTTATATAATATAAAGAATAGTGATCATGTGATAGCTACTGTATGGAGAGTTTTGCCTCTGTATTATCAGCTTGCGCAAGCATAATGAAGTGATCATGTGATGTTTAGTGATTAAAAAATTAAATAATAGTGTAAATATTTTATTATTGAAGGAATATAACTTTCTTAAGAGAAAATGTGAATAAATTTACACATGTAAGATTTGAATGGGTTTTCAAACAATTAAACAATTTTTAACTAATTACTAGTATGTTGGTTAAAATTGATCTAAATACTGGTTTAAAGTTTAAGAGTTATGTAAGCCTTTACAACTATTGTATTTCAGAAAAAAATAATAGACAAGCTGGATTCCTTTTTCTCCTTGCTATGCAAACAGAACTCAGAAGCAAAGCATTCCAGAGAATTGTATTCTGGTTGTAGATAATATTTTTAAATAAGTAAATTATAAGTAGAATTACTTACATAATATCAGACCCAACTGGAGATGGGAAGAGGAACAGTGCAATGTTTTCATGTGCGTACGTGTATATGTGATGATGATTACTTTTAAATATGATAAAGACATTTATATATTTATAAAAATTATTTTATTTGCAGGTATTTTCTATTTCTACTAGCAATTTTACAGGATTGCCCAAAAAATAATATGAAAATTTTTGAAAAAAAAATTTCAAATTTACTAAATAAATATTTTTGTTTGATAATAGTTGGTTAGGTGCCCTGTGGCTGCTAGGCGAAATAACTAAAGTCATATTTAAAATTTTTCTTGTGAAAATGGTAGGAAAAATTATCTTTTAATTTAAAACTTTTATTTCAAAGAATGGGAAAGGGGGGCTAAAATTTACCTTGCACAAAGGTACTTATTATCTAAGTGATAGTACCACAACATCTCTAATAATAAATATATGGAGATAATTTTTACATTTTCCAAATCACTTTTAAAATCTTAAAAAATTTTTCATTGCTATGTCTTTAATAATCTCCATTACAAAATGAATTTTTTATTTACCATTGTCAAACTCACTACACTCACAACTTTGATACTATCCACTTCAGATAAATACAATAATGATTATTACTAAATCATTTTCTAAACTAGAGAGTATCTCTAGCCCAGATATAAACTTTAAATATCAATAAAAAAAGAGCAATACTAATACTTTTAATTTAGTGCTTAAAAAATATTGAGATATCCCTATTTTACATACTACAAAATTTTGTCCACTAATAGTTACTCTCAAGGTAATTTCACCTCAAAGTTTCCCATGTAATATATCTAATTAAATATCTAAACAAATTCTGCAAACCATGTAATGCTAAGGATCATAAAATTTATCATTAAATAAAAATGTCAATAATAATGAATCTCATAAAATCTCTCCATCTTCAACATTTCCATAGGGCAATATATCAAAAATAACACTAAATCAAAATAAAATAAGCAGCAGATTTAAGAGTAATATATTCATAGCAAAAATCCTCTAATATACTATCCAATTATTAAATTGTATCTAGAAGATTTAACATTGATATTTTTAACATCTCAATAACTCTCATGCAGTTGAAAGAAGTCAATTTTTCACTAAAGAATAATTCTGAATCTTCAATCAAAAGAAAAGAAATACAAGAGGCAAATTAGATCACTCATTCTCAAATAGGAGAATATTTCTAAAGAATTATTCATGACTCATTTATTCATTAGATTAGTTTAAATAATGACTATATAATAACAATTTCTCAAGAATGTCAAAAGTTTACATAGATATTAAATAATTTTATTTAAATACAATATTGTATTTATAATAACAACTATACATTAATCTTTTCACACACTCTTTTCATAAACATTTTTAAAAGGTCCCATAATTATTATCACCACAAGCATCTATATGAGTTAATATTCTTAACATTTATAAGTATACATTCTCTTCCTTGTGTCAATCAAGCTTAAAAGTTTTTTTTTTCAAAAACACTTTTTCTCTTGCAACTTATTTTTATAATTAAAATTATATATTAAAACTTCTGATCTTATCTGGAAAGTTTTCATTACTTGACAAAAAATAACATTACTTCTTTTTCCAGCCTAATTTGGGCTTTTTTTTTTTTTTTACAAAAAAAAAAACAAAAAAAAACTTAACATATATTTAAATAACTCATTACTGGAAGACAATAGACTACTTTTTTCCTCTTCCAATATTTTTTGATTTCTTATAACTAATTTACTTCATAAATAACAAACACAGTTTACTTGAGTGCTTGTGATAATGGTATTTTTGACATGATATGTTGAACTATTTCCATCATGCATCATTAAATGTTGAATGTCTAGCCAATTTTTTAAACTTTATTTAAACTTTTCCAGATACCAACAACTGTTAGTAATAATATACAAGTTAGTAAATAATATAGATTAGTAAACAACACAGTTTTGTAGATTACACATTTCACTATTCAATAATCTAAAGGTGTAAGTTCAATTTCTATGCTAGCATTATCATTGGTAAAACCAGCAACATTCGAAGGAGTGCAGAGAATAATACCACTCTAAACGTTGTATTCGGAAAAGTTTTAAATTTTTTTCTAAAAAATCAGCATTTAATGATAGATGATGGAAATAGTCCAACATATCACATCTAAAATACCATCATCATAAACCTGTTTAAAAACTATGCTGTTATTAAAAATATATAAGCTGATAAAACAAATCTAATTCATTATTTGTAAACAAATTAGTTTAAAAACTCTTTATTCGATATCCACTAATTTCTACTATATATTTTTAAAAGTATTTAACAAAGCTCAACCCAAGATTTCGTTTGTTTGTGTGAATATATTAACAAACTGAAGCATTTATAATAAATCGCAACTTACCAGGCCAAAATTATAAGGACCCGGACCAACTACATCTCGCACTCTCCTTGGAAATTCCATTAGGGAGTGAATAAATTTATGGTTCGGAAAACGACGAATTTAAAAATCAAACTTTTTAAATACTAGTTTTTGCAGCTTGGCATGATTAAAAGTTATTTATAACAAAAAAAAATTATTGTAATTAATGATATATAATAAAAAGATGTTTCACAATTGTTGCATTCCACTTGGAAAATAAACAAACAAACTTTAAATTAAAAGTTTTCCAATAATTTAATTAAAACTCGCGAGGTTGTCATGGTTTCATTTGTTTTCAAAATGCGGAATATATTATTAATATTGAAAAAGAAACCGATATTATTTTTTAAATTACTGCAAATTAATAAAATTACATCACAAGATTGCTAAAGATTATAAAATTATTTCGTTCTAAAATGATTTGGGTTTGTTTGTTAGGAACATTTGTGAGACGTGTTTTTATTTTGGTAACCATTGCTGTAAATAAAAACCTCAACTAATTACGATAATATATTTGCAGTAGTATTCAAATTATATACTACAGACAAAAAAAAAAGCGAATAATCTAATTTAAAAATATTTATCAGTGTAAATGAAATTTTTATATTATAACTGCCAATCTCCGTAGAACAGAAATATTTCAGTTATGGAATAACATTTAAATCGCTTATTATACTTTCAGCCATTTTGCTTGTATTTAAATATTTAATTAAAGCTAATATTATAGTAAAAATAAAATTCTTGAAAACTTAAAAAAAAATTGACCCAATAAATATTTTATAAATAAATTTCATAAGAAAAACTGTTATTTAAACAATTATCCTTTTAATTTGCACATTTTGACAAATCAGAAATGGATTCCTTTTTTTCTTCTTTCTTTCTGGCGTCTAATTTGAAAAGTACTTCCGTATTGTATGTATTGAAAATGAATGCAATTTCTTTGGAAGAGTTTGTTTCTGGATTCCATAAAAAAATTTATTTTATAGAAACATGCCTTCAATTAAAAAATAGAAAGCAAATTTGCGATAATTTAATAGATATTGAAAATGAAATTAATGGCATGAAATATGATTTACAAAATATTAAAACCATAATTTGTCAACAAAAAACTGAAATTTCCGAAGCCCAGGTATGTATTTCTCCGTTAAATATATCTATAGGGTGTGGTCGAAAATAGACTAAGCTATATTTTAGATTTAGATAATTTTTAATATTCAGTAGAAATTTATATTTACGATACATAGTATTGAGGTAATCCTGACGTTTAGCGCCCCGAACAATTCTCCCTCTATTTTTAAAAAACTGAACTACTTTTTCCCTCTAATAACTGTATCCAAATTTAATAAGTGTATGTAACTATATCTAAGTGTAAATGTTAATAAAAAAAAAAAAGAAAAAAAAACTTACATTTACATGCGTATTTTTCACTTATAGCGGTCTTTGCTGTATATATAACTGTAAATAAATGACGTATATTAACTCTAAATGTTTTCACATAAAGAATAATAAAGAACCAAAAAAAAAGTTACTTTTTTAGGAGTAATTGGAAGCCACACAAGCGAGGAAATGCACGAAAAGGTCGTCGCGTGCGTGCATATTTCTGAAAGAAAATTCCTGCAGGTAGGATGAGAATAAAGGTGTGCTCATCCCAAATTGGTATTTTAGCTTATGCTATGCGACAGAGTGGACATAGGCATAATTCCACGCGGTCAAGCAAAAGTAGTTCAGAATTTGTCACGTGTCACAAATGACCAAAGTACAGTAGTTCATAATTTTTATAGCAACTTTGCGTGAGACTAAATAGAGCCTAAAAAATTAAGTTTTGTTACATCCATTTTATTTATTCATCTTGATGTAAAAAAGACATTTATAGTTACATATACTCTGCAATTACATAAAGAATAATAAATAACCAAAAAAAGAATTACTTTTTTAGGCTGTATTTAGACTCACGCAATTTGGTCACGCGTCATTTGTGACACGAGACAAATTCTGAACTACTTTTGCTTGACCGCGTGGAATTATGCCTATGTCCACTCTGTCGCATAGCATAAGCTAAAATACCAATTTGGGATGAGCACACCTTTATTCTCATCCTACCTGCAGGAATTTTCTTTCAGAAATATGCACGCACGCGACGACCTTTTCGTGCATTTCCTCGCTTGTGTGGCTTCCAATTACTCCTAAAAAAGTAACTTTTTTTTTGGTTCTTTATTATTCTTTATGTGAAAACATTTAGAGTTAATATACGTCATTTATTTACAGTTATATATACAGCAAAGACCGCTATAAGTGAAAAATACGCATGTAAATGTAAGTTTTTTTTTCTTTTTTTTTTTTATTAACATTTACACTTAGATATAGTTACATACACTTATTAAATTTGGATACAGTTATTAGAGGGAAAAAGTAGTTCAGTTTTTTAAAAATAGAGGGAGAATTGTTCGGGGCGCTAAACGTCAGGATTACCTAGTATTGAAGCACTTTTGAATCAAGTTTACACAGTCGACTATATATTATACATTTAAAAAAATATGGCTGATTCTGATCAATGACATTCAATATATTTAATAATAAGACAATTTACAGAATGTATTTAATGATTTGAATGCAGCATAAATAAAGTCAAGTAATTAATGACCAAAAAAAACCCTAAATCTTAATCAATTAGTGATGGAAAAAAATAAGCATACATAATAACAATTTCTAAATAATAAACTTAGACCATCTGTAAATAAAATGTATAAATTTGGAAAATGAATAAGTACTAACATTTAAAAAAATAAATAATGAAAATAACAATTCGTATGAATTTGTAGAGAGAATAAAACAGTTTATTAATAAAAAAGAATAGAACAACAAGATTTATTAAATTAGTTATAAACAATATGTATATTAATGAGAACGAAACAAAACAGTTTTATGAACTTGTAAAATTAATGATAAAAATAAAATTAAAATAGATTATAATATGCATAATATCTTAGTAATCATTAAAAACCAGTCAGCACTTAGACAATCCCAATATTAATAACAATCAACTTCTAACTGTTGTCAAGGCTACCTCCTTTTAACAATAAGGGTGGAATCCTTATTGAAAAATATGAATTTTAATTATAGTAATGATTATTATAAACAAATAAAAGGACTAAGTATGGGTAATAGTTTAAATAGGCCATTGACACAGTCTACATACATCTAGAGCTAATGCAAATGATCATTTTTATGTTGATTGAGTAATCTAGTACAGTGGAGGAGCTGAAATGTTTTTTAATAGCATTTGATTTAGGTAGTCAAGACTGGAGATTATAATGATATGTAAAGGGATGTATCAGGATGATGGAAATCACCCTTAATCATCATAATGCTTACAAAATCAAAGAACATGAGCAAAAATCAGCATTATCTATTTGAAAACTATGTGTATTGAAATAATTTGTAATGTGTGTTATAAAAAAATAAACTCCTCACAAAAATTCAATGAATTTAATGGAGAAATTAATAGAAAAAGGGGATTATATGAATTACTTAACCAGTTTAATAGTATAACTAACTTACAATATCTAAGATTAAGCAGTTTGAAAGCTAAATAGTTAATGAATACGTAAATTAAATGGAAATAAACTACATTCTGAGATCTGTGAGTAAACAGCATCAATGAATAGTTTATTTATTTCTTATATTTTATTGATGTGGAATGCTATTTATTAATACTGTCAAAACCGTGTTTTTATTTATGCTTAAATTGAAATAAAGATATATGAAAATTTGTATTTACTAGTACTGACAAATTAGTTTTAAATAAAATTATTGATAAATAATATTTTAAGCCAATAAACATCACATGATCACTCACTGACGAAGGCCACAACCCAGAAACTAGGACGGGGATATTGGATGAATAGGCACTAGATGTGGATTTTATGCACAAGACTTCTGGCATCCATTGATTACTCTGGCTTGTACTAAGTAGAGAGTTTTGCCTGTTTTAATAAATAATATTTATTAGTTTTAATAATCAAAACTTTTATTAAACATGATGCCTGGAAAACAGACATAAAACTAATTGTAGAATGCTGATTTAAAAAGTTAATCATTCAATGTACAGCAATTTTTAATAATGTACAACATTTAAAAATAATGAGAAGCAAATAAAACCTTAAAAATAGTCTTTCATTTTTAAAATTATTGTGTTTAATTTTTTGCAAAGCATGGTAAAAACAAGAAAAATATAAATATACATGTAAAAACTATAAATATTTGTTATAAATATATATATATATATTATAATGGTAATCCAGTTAACAATAAAATAATAAAAAATACAATATTTGGCAGATTAAATTTTCATCTAAGGAAATTTAAAGACAACTAATAGGCATGTACATGGAGGAGTGATTGAATACAATTTATTTTTAATTGATAAATTGGTACTAGTCACAAGTAATGACCAAATTGAATATGCATAAAAACAAGTTTCCATACACATACAATTAAATATCCTGATCTTATTTATTACATTAACAAAATAATTAATCATCTTGGTTCAGATGAAAAATGACAAACGAAATTATTAACAACAACAATAAGTAATCAAAGAATGATAATAATTATAAAAAAATATTTACAATTAAGAAATTTTATGGCAATAACATGTGAGAGAGAAAAAAATCGGTAATAGTATGAATACTGAATCCTACCATCTGATGGCGCTCTTTTTCGCTCAATTCCCATTAATATACCGATTCACAGGCTGCCTGTTTGTTTACATAATATGGTAAAAAAAATTTTTTTTTCAACCGGTTTTTATTATTTTTTCATTTTTAATAAACAAATACTTTGTTTTTAGATAGTCTAGGGGTGTTGGTTTGTTTATAAATTAACGACTAACTGTTCGTAGGTTTCTTTACATAATATTACTTATGGTAAACCAAAGTTTTTTTTTCACCCATTTTTTAAATTTTTTTTTTAAGAAACACTTTATTTTTAGATGGTGTTAGGGGTGTTGGTTTGCTTTGAAATTATCAATTAACGCTCTGTCGGTTTGTTTACACAAAAATACGGTAACACTTTGTTGTTTTTAGATAGTGGGGGTGTGTGGTTGTTTGCTTTTAACTTATCTTTTTTTTTGGGGGGGGGGTTGATGTTTTGATTTGCTGAAAGACTTCAACAATTCAGTACTTTTGAATAAACCAACACTTGATTTTTTAGAGGATGGGGAGGAGAGAGGTTGTTTTGATTTTGAATTGTCATCTTTTTTTTTTTTTTTGGTTAATTTATTACGAGGCTTTTTTTTTTTTGTTTCAAATCTTTGCACTACAGAAAGCTATATTATATGATAGCAAAAAGTTCTTCCTTAATTTTTTGGGTCTTTAATTTTAAAAAGAGACAAATAGTTCGTTTTTAAAGAACACTTTTTTTTTTAAGCCGGGGGAGATGGCGGGAAAGGTTTGGTTTGATTTTTAATTATCAACTTTTTTTTGAATTTTTTTTTTTGAACATTTTATTATGTTACCGCACAGTTCTTTATTATTATTATTATTTTTTTTGGTGGGGCCTTTTGAATAAACTCTTAAACACTTCTTTTTTTTGGTATAATAAAATATTACCTACTTTAACTGTTAATGAAACTTACCAAATATTACCTACCTACTTTATAATCATGTGAACAACAAAAACATTAAGAAGTTTCCCCATAAAATAATTTATTGAATCAAAAAGAAACGAAACTTTGGACAAGTTGTGAAGCAAAACAAGTAAAAAAAAAACCACTGCCATTTACGGGGGCATAAAAAATAGCAGCCAAAAGTAACATGCAAATAAAATAACAGGGAAGCCTCAAAGCTGTAAGTAACGGGATTTTGGAGCCTTCGAACCAACAACTTCCTTTACGTAGACCTACATAGGTACGCTTGCAGGAGTTTACCTTTCTGGGAAAACAATATTGTGCATCCACTTGAGTGGCCGGCCGCAATTCACTCAGCTTCGACCAATTCAGACAACTTGCAAACAACATTTGACAGTTTTTGCACGGATTCGTGCATAAACGGGCATTTGCGTGCAAAATCGGAAAAAACTCTGCTGAAAAGAATCTTTTCAAGTTTGTGCAGTTCAAAAGCAATGGGAAGTGTGTGTGATGTCACAACAATTCTTAATATGGAATAGTAATTCCACTACGCTTTTTAAAAAATTTCCGACAATGAATTTTTGCAGTATTTCGTCTCCTTTAAATATGGCCACCATCAAATCAGACCGTAGTGAAAGTTCAAGAGCGCTCACTTGATGAATACTGTCACAATTCAATGGGCATAGTATTTTGTTACGTAATCGTAGAGTATATCGCCCTCAGGCAGCCTGTTACATCTCAAAAAACACCTCTTGTATTGTCATTCATAAGTTAAGACAGCTAAAATGGTATATTGATGTGCATTTTGTGAAAAAGAGCACCATCAGACGGTAGGGTTCAGTTTTCATACTATTACCAAAAAATCTTTGTAACTTACAATCTCTTTGATAGAAAGTTCAGTTGATTTCCTTTTAACATCTTTGTGAACTCACATATATATTTTGTATCTGTAAATGTGGGAACATAACCATTAAATTTTAATGTCTTCTGGCAATATAATATTTTAGCTTCTTTTGGTTCCTTCTGAGACTGTTTTCTTATGAAAGTTTCCATTGCAGTTTTCTTCTGAGCATTTAAATAGGTAGATTTGAGATTAATTTATAGAAAGTACATTTCTATGCGATACTCACTTTAGGTGACTAGTTTTCCTAACTGTCAAATATTTCTTCAGCATTCAATAATGATGAATAGATTGACAGAATCAATATTAAATTTTTTAAGGCATATTTTTGCCTATAGCTCTATATTCAGCTACACTACTGGAAAGGTCAGGGAAAACATCCTGGAGTATTCTTTACTTTATAAAACATGATATAAACTTAAAAATTCTTACAAAAGTTTATTGACTTCTCTCTAGTACAAGATATGTCGATGAACTGTTACAATTCTTCCCATGGTTTCTTGAAAAGCAGACAAGTTTTGAAAGCTTCTATTGATTTCCATAGCAATGCTTTATTTTTACCCCAGTCATTTGCGACCGGTTTCTATAGCAATGTTTCTTTCATTTAAAATCGTAATATTATTTTTCAAATAATAAATTTTATCTTTATACTTATTTTTTTATCATTTTAGAACCATTTTAAAATTTATTCTTTATACGTGATTTTTGATATTTTGTTATACATAATAACAAAAAATATTCACATTAAAGCAATGCCTGTAAACTGAGATGTGAGGGTACATTTGCCCCTCCTCCATTTAGGGATAAAATAGAGTTTATTTGGCCATAAATATTGCTCAATTTTATTTCTACACAAAAACGACAATTTCTTTCAATTTTACAATAAGGGCATGCTTTACCGTACTTATTTGAAAAGAGACTTACAAGCTGATATGAACATAACAAACAATGTCATCCTTACAAATCCAGTAATATTGGTATTTATGTATATATAACTGTTTCATTAATTCAATCAAAAATTATCTATTGGACCTGATCTTCTGCCTGAAATGTTGAGATGAACAAGGAAATCTCTCACTGATAGTGAGGGTATCATGCAATATGATTATCAAGAAAGCTATCTCTAGCACAAATATATAATATCAACCAATCCATATAATGAACAATGCATTTAAATAAAGCCTTGCTCTATTTTGAGACTTAGAGGCTGACAAATATCAAAATATGCCTGGCTCATTTTTGAGACTTAAAAACTGACAAATGTAAGACTAAGCTTTAGGTCACTTTTGTAACTTAGAGGTTGATAAATATAAAAATGTAATATGGTTGGGAACAGTGCTGTGATAAAAACTCTGAAGTATCAAACAACATGATAATCTCAAAACAATGAAACACTCTCCATTCATCATCAAGACAGAAAGCAACATGATCAACTATTAACAAACTCATAAAATTAATTTTGGTTTCTAACTGTTTAGTGTTTTCCTATATATTCTTAATCAACAATGTGCAAAGAATAGAGTGATGTCATTTAAATTCTGAATGACATTTGGAACATAGAGTACGAAACTTGTATGCTAGCCTGATTTAAATATGACACAAGAATTCTGAAACTTCTATCAAACCTTTAGAGTATTACAATCTTTCAATATTAAATGGAACATTGATATTAATATCTAGTTCATTTTCCATGACCTTTTCTTATCTATTGTTTTAGCATTTGAACAGTACAATTCATTTTTTTAAAAAAACTAATCTTTTTTTTTTGATGCTCAGTAGTATCTACCTCTTATGAAAAAAGCTTTAACGAACGTTGAGTTGTATGTTCCCTTTCCGTCTCTCCTTCTGCTACCACAAATACATTGTTGTTATATTGATGAATTGTAACATAACCCTTATAAATATTTTTGAAATTTTTTTATAAATATATTTTTCTGTGTGGCTTGCAGGACTAATTCAAATCATTATCTTTTCCCCAACATGAAAGACATTGTATCCTGTCTTTTGTTGATGTTTTCTAATTTCATTCATTTTTATCAATTTGTTCAAATCATCAGTTTTATCCTGCTTAGGACAGATCTCATTTGGTATAATAGATAGTTGGGTCTTAAATAAACAGTGCACAGATTTGCCATAATACAGACAGTTGGGTTCAAATCCAGTAGATCCATTAACAGTTCAATTGATGAAATTAACTACTTGTTTTATTTGGCCAACCCAACCATGACGATTGGTGTTAACGTAAGGTCTAAATAGCCCCACTTCTCACATTATCTGCTCACATTGATTTGATTGAGGGTTTCTATAAGTCAGGATATGTTTGATTCCTTCCCTTTTATTCACTTCTGCCAATCAACTGATATAAATGGAGTGCCATAATCCATGAGGATAACAGATATTTCCATAGCATTCAAGAGCAGCATGTTTAGCGCTTGCTTGAGACACTGGGTATGCTACTACAAACTTGGAAAATATATCATATCCTACAATTAAATATTTCATGTTATGAAATAGAGGCAATGGACCATAGAAGTCATGGTTTTATTGGGCTTCTGGGGAATTATAAACTTTAAAGGCATGTCACATTTTCCCAGTACAGCAAAACACTGTGGTACATTTTGAGCCAGTAAAACCCAATTCTTTAATGGCTTCTCTTGTTTTCTTAGCACTCAAGTGATCATATAAGCAGTGTGTATACCTAATTAACCCACCCTGCATAGCAACTGGCACCATAATCTGTCACTGGTTAGGGTTAATGTTTTTTTTGAATTGAAAAATACTCCCTATCAACTCATATTTTTCCCTATCATTCCACCATCTTATCTGAACTTACCTTACTATCAGTTTGACCATTAATATATTTCATTATTTGTCTACGATCTGCATGTTCTTGTTGTTTGTTTACCAACTTTTGCAAATCACCTTCTATCAGTTGGTCAACTGTTATCCCTAAGGATACTTTATACACATTATCAGTATATAAATGTTAGATGGAATTGGATAGCAGCTTAAGATATCAGCTATTATATTTTCTGACCCCTTATGATAATGAACTGAGTAGTTAAATTCTTGCAGGAATAAATTCCACTGGATTAATCGACTATTAGTCAGATAACTGTAGTTCAAAAATTTTTGAAAAGCCCACACTATACCAAGTGTTTTCTTCTCTGTTACAGTATAATTAATTTCAGGCTCTTTTAGTAGATGGCTAACAAAATATAACATCTTTTTGGATTTGAAATAGCATAGTTCCCAGTCTATAGCCACTACTATCTATCTGTACATAAAAGGGTTTTTCAAAGTCAGGATATGACAATATGATTTGGTCAAGAAATTTATCTTTTACATATGATAAGCAGATCATTTCCAAGGAGCATCCTTTTTTAAAAACTGCAACATAGGCTTCATTTCAGTTATAAAATTGTTGTAGAACTGACTGTAAAAGTTACATAGCCCTAGGAATGATGCAACTTTTTTTTTTTGATTTGGGAGTAGGAAATTCTTAAACTGCTTGAACCTTTTCATAATAGGGCGTAATATCTTCTCCAATTATATGGCCTAAAAATTTAACTTTCTTAGTAGCTATAATACTCTTACTAATGTTGATCCTAATATTCTTTTTCTCACATTCATGGAAAAATAGTCTCAAGCGGATAACATGCTCTACCATATTCTCTGAAATGACAATGTTATCAACATATATCACCAGTAGCTTCTTAATCTTGATCTAGACATTGTAACAACCCCTCCCCACTTTTTAAGGTCAAATAGCATTTTATTAAAATAAGAATACCCATTATATTTAAAAATAGTATATTGGCAGTCTGCAGGATATATCCTTATCTGCCAATAATTGGCAGTCAAATCAACTATCGAGAAAATCTTTTTTTTCTAAATCAATTAATACCTCATAAATAGGTGGTGGCACATTGTGGTTTGGCACTCTAATCTTGTTCAGTTGACAATCAGTCTAAGCAGACAGATAGACCCTTTTTTTTTATTATCACAATAGGGTTATTGAATGGGGAAGAACATTCAGATATTATATCTCATTCTAGCATTTGAGCCAGCTGTTTTCCTACTTCTGTTTTATATTAATGTGGAATGGGATAAGAACCATAATATAGTTGATTATTACTAACCCTAATTTGATGCTTATACTCTTTATTTTTCCAGTCATATTGGGGAATTCTATATTTTTGAAATAAATTCACAAACTGCCCAAATAATCAGAGAGGAGTCCCATAATACTAATTATTTCTGACCATCAATTATCATTTCGAACACAACACATTTCAGCAGATGTACATAGTTTTTTATGCAAAAATGCAAAGAGCCTTTCTATGATTTGTTTTAGTGATCAGTCTTAATTTATACTTTAATTAATAATCAACTTTTTGCTATAGTTTTCTTCAAAAAGTTTTTAGACTTGCTATTTTTTTAAATAGTGGCTGTTTTGTCGTAGGATAGACATGAAAAAAAGATAATTATGTATTTGTTCTGCAGTGTAGGAGAGATGGTATGCCTTTTTACATTCGTGATAAATGTCTAACCTTGTGATCCCATCAAATAAACCCTGCAATCTCATCCGATCTTATCTAATAATGTGATAAATTTACATTTTCATTTATTATCCAGATTTCATTTGGATAAGTTCTTCTCAAAGTGTTTTTTTTTACTTCATTGCTGATTTATTTTTTTCCAATTTTCTGATTAATACTACAATTTTTTTCTTTTTTTAAAGAAAAAAAAAAACGGTACAAAATGTGATCGAGTACATCCACACTTTGGACAAGCAATGTCATTGTAAAGTTTGAGGATGTAATAATAAAATAGGCTTTCATAAGGAAACATGGTTGGAGGGTTCCAGAATTCCATTTTTGATTGGGATCTGTTTATTTACAACTGGGCTTGCAAATTAACAAAATTCAAAGCTTTCTTGGTTAGGTAATTACAAAAAATTAAAAAACCTTGATAATATAAAGTAAACCAAAAATAAATTTAAAAATCCATAGTTTTAACTTTTTTTAAATTTTTGGTATATGTTTTATTTTAATTCAACAAATTGTAATTCAACAGAATATCAATATCATTCAATGTGATAAATTCAAAATGCTAATCATAAAATGTAAAATGATTATTTAAAAAAAAAAAATCACAGCAACTTAAATATTCACTATTTATACTCTGGTTACTTCTTTTTTTATTATTATACTTAGTAATATGTTTATTCATTAGTTATTACTTTTTCTTTTTCTTTGTTTTTGCAAGTTTGTACTTTGTTTTTTAATTAGATCTTTAACGTCTTACATATTTTGAATCTTTGATACTGAACTATTTTTTTTTGCCACAGGCAATCTTTGTAATGGCTTGCTTTTTATATAAGATCATTGATTTGCTAGTGCTTTTAAGAAATAATTAATTCATCTGGATTAAAATTATATAATGATTGTTGGCTAAAAAAAAATCATTAGGATTCTTTTTTCTTTGCCTGAGGCAATATTTTGTAAATTTCCCATCTCCATTAATGTTATCTGAAACAAGGAAAATAATCATATAAATAATAAAAATGTTTCATTTTATTATTTTATGTTAAAATGACCTGCCTTCATAATGTTTTAAAACAATAGCATTTAAAAGATCACTATTTCATAAATTGTCCTATAAATTTTATCATACCAGTGGCTTCAGATTGCTCAAAACATTTTATGAAGAATGTATTTTTGAAAGAAACTGAAAATAAATATGGTGATATATATAATAATCAGTATTTTACAAAAAGTAAAATTATGTAATGTTTTAAAATTTCACAAACTTTTATATTAAAATTAATTGTCATATGAATAAATTATATTTCAACCTATAAATTTATTTCAAAGAGAATTAAATTGTTTAGTTATCTCTGAAAAAAATAAAAGTTATATTTATTTTTGTCAAAATAATAATTTGAATTGATTTCTTACAAAATGTACAGGAAAGAAGTTATTTAATACTCATCTATATAAAGTTGTCATTAACTTATCTAGAAATGTTATCTTTTGAAAATGAAATAAAAGTTTATTGAGATAAGTTTAAAGTGAATTAAAGAAAATAAGTTATAAAACCATTTTTTAACTCTGAAATTTATTTATCAAGCGCATAGTACGTAAGTAAATAGAAATGATTTTCACATATGTGCTGTACTAATTGGCCTATATAAATCAGAATTTAGGTTAAAGATAAGATGACTACTCTTATCTTTATAAAGTCTCTATCTTGTGTTTGGGTTTGAAAGTTTTTCTATTCTCATTACAGAATTTGAGTTTATATAAATTAATATAGTGCCTATGTCAAAAGGTGAAAATCCTTTCTATTTAATTAAAACCATTTTTACTGTTTAATAAATAAAGAATTTGTAAAATAATTATAAAAATTCCTCATAATATTTATAAATATTACAGCTTCTGTTAAAATATATTCTTACATGAAAACACGTGAATAAAAAATCTCCAAAACTTCTGGCTCTAAATGGAAAGTATTTCTTGTGTATTTCTGCTAAATTATATGTATTTAATAGAAACAGCATAAACATAAATGCAATGTATGGATGCAGACCTATTTCTATGAGTTGTCAAATATACACCCACTTTTATTGCCGTAAAGCTTAGAAATAAAACAATCTCTGCTTATTTTGTAGTCTCGGTTATAATTGTATAAAAGCATACTAACTTCTATAAACTATCATGTAAATATATACAACTACTTTCATTGTCATACTTATTTGATTTTATTAAGATTTGATTTTCTGTCAAGTGCTGGAACATGGTAAATTTGAAACTTAAGAGATCTAAACGAAACATTATTAATTTTAACTTATAATTAAAACACTAAGGCTAGAGGTAGAATCTCATTTTATAATATTTGTAAATAATAAATAAAAGTCAAATAATTGTAACATAAATGCTAGTGTATTTAATTATAAGTTAAAATTAATAATGCTGCATTTACATCTGACTTAAATTATAAATTCACTCTTATTCCAGCATTTTTCAGAGAATTATGCCTTAATAAAATCTGAAGCTAAAAATGATGATCATTTTATTCTTAGGTTTTATAGCAATGAAAATAGATATATCTCTTTATATTTGTCTAAGCATTGAAGTTAATCTGCTGCTATACAATTACACAATATAAGTCACATGATGTATTATTTAGTTTCCTTACAATTACATATATACACATAAAATATGGTCAGTGATTTGCTATCCTAAAGAAATTAAAGATTCAATATTACATATTTCAAAATACATATATTTTTGTAGCATATAAATAATGCAATACATTTTATATATATATTGTGATGATATGGAAAGTTGGGATGACTATGGGGAGATGGGAATCATCATCCCCAAATATCAACTATAAAATTATTAAATATAAAAGGAAACAAATATATAAAAAAGCAGCATGAACAAATGAGTCATCATGGACTAAACTATAGATATTTATAACTAATAACTTATAAACTACATCCCCAAAATCTGAGAAAAATAATCATTAACTTATCAGCAATCATTCAATAATCAATAGTCAAAAACTCATCAGCAATCATTTCTTGCAACTGCATTTAAAAAAGATCCATTATAAACATTGTCAAACTTAGGGCATGATGTACAAATTACTTTGATTATACCTGCTCCAGTGTTAAAATATGTATCATAAAAAGTAATGGTGGGGCACTGATATATGGTATCATGAGTGAACAGACCAACTATAAACTTAATTTCTAATAAAAACAAAATGCAGTGAATAAACTTTAAAGGTCATAACTTTGTGTCATCCAGAGTTGTCATGTGGATGTTCAAATAAACATAAATTCCTGCATCCTTATAATTAACATTATGCTCTCTAGAACTAGCTTAAAATCATAAACTCTAGGAACTGTAACTGTGAACAAAAGAAACATAAATATTACAGCTTACTCTATTTTAAATAATTTTACTGGGATAAATTTAAAAAAAATCCCTGAAACATTAAACTGTAATGAAATCAAATTATATATACTAACAATTCATAGAACAGATAGCTGGAAGACTAAAGGCATTAATACTAGAATATTTTTAAACACTTATTTAATTAAAGTGAAAGGCTGATAACCCCTCACATGTGCTTTTAGAATGCTCACATGACAGCCAATCAAATGTAATGATGACTAATAATTGATTAATAATTTAAAAAATTGACATGATATAATTTAAATTTATATATTCTTATCAAAAGTATAGTTTCATATTTAGAAAAAATTACTAACCAGATGATTTTATTCCTTAAGTTGATTAACTTTTGTTTTCATTAAGTTATTTTTTTTTTAAATAACAAAAGTTGGAAAATGGCTTTTTCTCAAAGATAAGAAAATTTTGAATCGGTTATTTTTATAATTTTGGATGAGAGAAATAAATCAAATGAATAGAAAAAACATGTTTCAAAGAAAATGTTAAATGCAATTTAATAAAAGAAATTATCTAAAAACTAATTTTGAAAAAAAAAAAATCAAATGAATGAAAAAAAATGTTTCACAAGAAAATGTTACTTTAATAAAATTACTGATTATCAATTATTTCTATAATTTTTTTTATTATAATTATAAAGATAATGTACACATTAAAAAAAACCTTTAACTATAGTATATTTTCTTTTTCAGTCCTTTGATACTTATAATTTCCAGTTTCCATGTAAGTTTTCTTTTTGAAGACTTCTCAATTCTAGGATAATGTTCTTCATACAATATTTTCAGGTTAACACAAATAATTTATCTATTTTTCTTTTTAATTTTTTTTGTCAGGCTAACACAAAGATAGATATCCTCATGCTTTTAGGTAGAGATAAAGTTTATTGCAGATTGTTTCAAGAGTATTTTTCTTCTCCTTAACATTTTTCTAATGAGGTAGTTACAGGTGCTAGATGATGCTTAACACAAATTACTCTTTAACTTCAGTTTAGAAAATTTTTTGCAGCTAAACTTCTTCAGTAGCTGAGTCAGGAATGACCACTTTCCTCAACAGCTTGATTAAGATCAACTTCTTTTTATAAGACACTCATACTCTTGAGTGGAAACAAGGTTTGTGGCAGATTATTTCAGGGGTATTCTTTACATTTTCTAATGAGCTGGTTACATGGAAGTAGATAATGTTTAGTTTAGCTAAACTTAGCACTTATTTTTGTTCTATTTTTATATTGGACTATTTCCATCATCTGATATGTGTATTTATGTCTTTAGAAAAATTTAACTTTATTTAAATATTCCAAATATACTCAACTATTAGTAATAGCACATCAAACAAGTTAGTATATGCACAATGTTGTGAGGTATTATTTTCTTCTCTTTTTCAGATGTTACTTGCCTGACCAGTGACAGTACTGGTATGGGATTCGAACCTGGACTTTTAGGTTCTTGAGTATTGAATTTTAAGGTAATACTCTAACCAACTGAGCCATCCTACCAAAGGCAACAGTTCATAGTAATTTCATATATTTATGTATGAAGTTTTTCCTGATTTCTCCACTTTTTTCTAAGAGCAAAGTTGGTTAGTGGTTTCAATACATTATATTTAGTCACACTAGGTTGGCTTATAAGCATTTTTGCCATTGTCATGTGGGAAATTTTTAAAAATTTTCTTTTTTGTACCTTTTCTTCTCTATCCAGTATTTTTGTATTTTCTTAATTGAACACACATAATATCTGCTACCTTAGACACATCTGTTTTCTCTCTTCTAATCATCAGTTTATATTCTTGCAAGCACCCTTCAATGGAACAACTGGTCTCACCAATACATGTTCTTCCACATTCACATGGTATTTCATAAATGCAGTTTTTTTTCAGCATTTCAAGTTTAGGCTTTGTAGATGTTAGAATTCCTTGTGGGGTGATATGGCTCTGTAAAGCTGTTCTGATGTTATATTGTATTGATTGCAGATTTTCCTTAATTTGTCTATTTTTGGAATGTATGGCTACACTACAGTACCATTAGTTGTCTTTTCTCTTGATGTTTCTTTTTGTTGGTTATTTAACATTTTCTTAATAACAGCTGATGGATAACTATTTTTCATAAGAGTTTATTCTATATAAATCTTTTTTCCAAATTGCTGTTTTCTGAACAAACTTATTCTGCTCTGTTCCATAGTTATAGTATAACTTCATGTTTTGTGTTTCTGGTGTGATTGGTTATATAGGCTAGGTATTTTCCTGTATGTGTAAGTTTTCGGTAAACTGTAGTTTTGATTTTGCCATGAGGACGTCTTGTCACACAAACATCTAAGAATGCCAGTTTTTGTTCTTGTTCTGAATCTATTGTAAATTTAATTGAAGGGGATATGTTATTGATGTGTTTCCAGAAAGTTTGTAGCAGTGCTTCATCATGTGGCCATACAAATGTATCATCCACATAGTGAAACCAAACTGTAGAATTGTGGAAGAACATATATTGGTGAGACCAATCGTCCTATTGAAAAGCGCTTGCAATAACACAAACGGATGATTAAGAGAGAAAACAGATGTGTCTAAGGTAGCAGACCATATATGTGCCAATGAATATATGTTCAATTGGGAAAATACAAAAATTTTGGTTAGAGAAGAGGTACAAAAAGAAAATTTAAAGAAGCTGCTCACATGACAATGGCAAAAAAGCCCATAAGCCAACCTAGTGTGACTATACATAATGCATGGAAACTATTAATCAACTTTAACTTTTAGGAAAAAGTGCAGAAATCAGGAGGACCCTCATAGATAAGTATATGAAATTACTACAGACTGTTACCTTTAGCAGGATGGCTCAATTGATTAGAGCATTACCTTAAAATTCAATACTCAAGAATCTAAGCATCCAGATTTGATTCCCATGCTAGTACTATCACTGGTCAAGCCAGCAACACCTGAAGAAGAGGGGAGAATAATTCCTCTCAAAACATTGTGAATATACTAACCTCTTTGATGTGCTATTACTAACAGATGACTATATTTGGAATATTTAAATTAAGTTAAATTTTTGTAAAGACATTCAATATTCATATTAGATGATGGAAATAGTCCAATATAAAAATACAACTGGAACACCATCATCACAAACCTTCAGGAAAACATTAGCACTTATTTGTCTTCACCCTCATTTTAGAAAACTTTTTCCCACATCATAATTTCTTCTTTCTCTTCTACAGCTGAGTCAGGAATGACTGTTGTCTTCAACAGCCTGATTAACAAACTTCTACTGTCTTCTTCAACAGCTGGATCGAGACTTCTACTGACTTCTTCGTCAGCTTAATTAAAACTCTTCTACTGTCTTCAGCAGCTGGATCAAGATTTTTCTTTTGCAGCCTGCTCTCTTACTGCTTTTTTGAATTCTTTAAACATTTGCAAAAACTGGACTGACAGAGTAATTTTTATTCATTGGATTCCTTCAGTTGGTTGCTGATTTTTTCTTTCTGATTATGTTCTCTATTTTCAATTTTCTTCTTGTCAGCATATATGTTTATATTATAGAACTTTATCTTTTAAAAAAAAACTGTTAAATTACTTTTACACTCAGATTAAAAATTTTTTTTTTTATAAAATAAGCTCAATATCATCTACCCCTCCATGCAAGCTTTCATTATTATCTACTACTACTATTATTATGCCTAATCTGTCTCTTTAAATCTGACTATATTAATACCTGACTACTTGTCTAATTTATTTATCTCCCCTGTTTTATTCTCCGTTTTAATCCTTCTCTGGGATTGACATATGCATTTATAAAACAAAGTTCAATAACAAACCATTGTCAAATTTTTTTTCAGATATCTTAGCATCTGATAGCAAAAGGATGCATAATGGCCTGCAGTCCTGGGTTAGATACAGAATCCAGCCAGTGGGCTGTAATTACACAATGTAGCATGAACACCAGAAAGTCTATCTTAATTTAGATACTATAAGATACCTACAACCCAAAATAGAAATAATAATGCAAAATCTTTGCAAAGCTCTGATCCTTTGAGTCTTAGAGGCTCATAAATTAAAAAACTTCAAGACTATGCCTTGCTCCTTTGAGTCTTAGAGATGGATAAATACAAACATCTTAAACTTATGCTTTATTTATTTTCTATAAGACTTAGAGACTAGGGCTCATGGTAGGACTATGTTAACTGACCATGATAAACAACCTTAAAGTGGGTTGGTATAGTATTGAGATAGATCACTCCATGGTGTTGCATGAAAACATTGCATCTTCAAGCCAAAGACAAAGTCCCCCATCCATCACAAAACTAAGTTAAACAACCTTTAACAATCAAAAGCACAATACAATCTCCAAAAATCATACTTAAATTTTCTGTCCTACTTTAAATATTAACTCCTTGAATATACATTAATGTCACTATTTTTTTGATTTTTGATTAAATTATCTTGTCACATATTTTACAATATTACATTTTTTAAAACTAATTCTGTATTAAAGTACAGCGTTCTTTTCAGATATAATTTGTGAGGTTAAAGTTATTTGGTCACTTTATATAGTGACCATCAGAACTAGATTATAATTGACTCCACATTGGGTCACCATTTGGAAATACTATGGAAGGATAATGGGTGACTATGGGGAGATAGGAAGCACATCATCATCCCTATAAAAAATAAGTATAATGAGAAATAATTTTATCTTTTGATATCTCATCCCATTCTAGAGATCAGCAAAGAATAAAATTATAAGTAGTTATTTTTAAGTAGTTATACTAATAATATGTTATAAACAGCATCCCAGCATTATTTTTTTTTATTCTGAGTGATAGTTCTGTGCATTCGGAATATTGTGATGTATTACTGTCCTAAGTTTGACAGTGGCTAGATAAGTAGTATATTTATATAATGTACCTTTTTTAAATCCAGTGACAAGGATGAAAATTGACTGTTGATTATTGATTGATGTCTTGCTGATGAGTTTTTGACTGATTATTGATGATTTGTTTATTAGTATGTTCATTATTCATTGGTCATTCACCATTCAATGGGGATAATGATGCGCTTCCCATCAGCCCATCTTACCCCCTCCTTACCATTACAATATATAAATTGTGCCAAGGTCGAATTGGCACATGTATATAAAATAATTTTGTCTAAAAAAATTATTAAAATAAAAATCTTTCGTAAAAGAGTTTGAAATAAAAGTTGGAAAATAATTGATTAAAAGTGGGAAGGGGTTTTCTTTAGAAAGTTAAACTAAAAGTTTTATAAAAGGAAGTAAAGTTTTTCTTATTAGTATTCATAAAAATAAATAGTTAAAAGTTTCAAAATATAAATCTGTTCTCATTCGAATTAAAGAAAAAGTAATCTTAAAACTAGTTTTGATGTGTAGAATAAAATTATATATGTGCGTGATAAAAATACCAATATTATGTGAGTTAAAAAAAAAATTATAAAGATGTTTAAATTTAGTATAATTAATGTTAGTTAAAATAAATTGTCTTTAAATTTAAGCCTTATTTTGTCAGTCAATTCTTTTTACCAATTCTCTTATCAATTCCTTTCACCACTATTATGAAACAATGTGTTGTTATTGAATGATTAAAAATCAGACTGAGCTAGTTGTAGGAAATATTTTGAGTGCTGGATTATGAGCCTACTGTCCAAATACATTAGTCTTAGACTAGCTGGCACCTGGGGTTTACTCTGAAACAAATAATGTTTTGATAGTAGGGGTTTGAATCTAGCAGCCGAGGTGGGCCACGATCTGATCGTGGGTATTGTTGATAGTTAAAGCTATCAATAATATTTCCCACTTTGCTCGAACGTGCCAGTTCGTTTACGTAACATTTATAATTACATAAGATTATAAATGTGTTATAAAGAAGTTTGAAACCAGACAAAACATTTGCAGTGTAAATAAGATCTGCGAGCGAACTCGGTACAATATATATATATCAACCATTATCAATCCACTGCAGGATGAAGGTCTCTCCAAGTTCAATCCATCTCTGATCTTTAGCTTCTCTTCTCCACAGCACCCCTGCACACTTTCTTATTTCGTCTGTCCATCTCACATGTGGTCTCTTTCTGGATCTTTTACAATCTCTTGGAATCCAGTTTAAGATTTCAATTGTCCATCTATTATCATCTCTTCTAGCAATATGTCCAGCCCAACTCCACTTCAATCTTTTAATTTTTTCAATGACGTCAGTAACATCCATTTGTTCTCTTACCCATATATTACATGTTCGATCTCTTCTTGTTACTCCCAACATGCATCTCTCCATACTTCTTTGAGTGGTCTGAAGTTTCTGTATTGCTCTTCTGTTAAGTTTCCAAGTCTCAGATCCATAAGTAAGAACTGATAAAACACATTTATTAAAAACCTTTTCAAACATATAGGCATATTTCCTTTTAATATCGAGTTATTTCTACCAAAAGGACTCCAAACAAGTTTAATTCTATGATTAATTTCATCCATTATGTTTTCATCTATATTAATAATCTGAAACAGGTTTTTGTAATTGTTAACTTCTTCTAACTCATTATAATCAATCTTTATTTTCATATTTTGAGAAAATCCATTAAACATCTATCTTTAGTCCTATTTTCCTACTTTCATCTGATAACTCCTGCAACATTTCTTGCAGCTCTAAAGCATTATTTTCAAAAACAATTACATCATCTGCAAAATCTAAATGACTTAAACAATCTCCATTTACTTTCTCCTTTAACTTTCCGTTTTAATCCACAAACGTTTTGGATGGAGTCACCCTGTCTTACATCCTTCTCAATATTGACTTTCCCAGTATCATTATGTAATCTAATTGTTGCTGTTGCATTTTTATAAATATTCTTTAAAATATGACAGTATCCTGGATCTATACTTTGGTGATCCAATTCTTTAATCACTGAAGAAATGTTTATAGAATCAAATGCCTTTTTATAATCTACAAATCCAAAGCATAATGGCAACTCATATTCATTTGTCCTTTCTATAACTTCTCTCAATACCTGGATATGATCTACTATACTAAAACCACTTTTAAATCCAGTTTGTTCTCTTGGTTGGTGGAAATCCAATGTTCTCTGTAGACGAGTTGTAATTATTGAAACAGTGAGATTCGTATTCGAATCTCAAGTTTCACCTTTTTCTGTCGTCTCTCACTGAACGGTCTATCCCACCCAAATTTAAACTTTTGGTATCGAGTTGTGTGTGTAACAATATTAAAAATGTATAAATATATGTAGAATTCAACATAAACACGCACACATTTCGATCTCAAATTAAAGGCAATAAATACGGATAAAGTAATATAATTTAGATTTCTTTAGCTAAATAAATCTTGTGTAATATTAATCATTTATTTTGAATTTATAAAGTTCGTATTTATTGCTTAGTTTAAATTTCGTTAAATAATAATTCTAACAAAATCTGATGCAATAATTAATTAAAGTTAAAATAATTTTATTCCCTTTTGTCTTTGAAAATTTAAAAGCATCGGTCAGTGATAGATAATAAATTAATTATAGGAAAATTCCAAAAAAATGTAATTAACGAATGTAAAAAAAAAAAAAACAAAACAAACAATAGCACAGCAGATTTCTTTCTAATTAAAACCGGCAAAAGCATTGATTATCCTGAGGGCAAGATAAAAAAAACCTAAAAATATCTCAACAGAAAAATTAAAAGATCAAGATAAAAAAAGGAGGCCATCTTGGACTTGCTGGAGACTTTCACTTGAATTTTAGCTTTGCTCTCAAGTGGAGAGTCTAAAATATCTTAAAATAAATTGATATTGCCAAGGTATGACCGAGTAAGCACCGAGATTATTCTCCATCGGGAGATGGCCCACCGTATGCCGAACTTCACCTTGCCCATCGTAAAAACACCGTAATGATCTGCTGCCTGAAATAAACAAGAAAGCCACTGCTGTTAAAATCAATAAAATACCAAAGACAAGAAAGAAAACTGCTAATCACGAACAATCTACTATTAAACAAATGGACGAAAACATCTTATAAAACAGGTACCTGTGTGTGTATTCCAAATTATAGAGTACTCTAGTAAAATAAGCTATAGCTCATCTCCTACTATTTGTCTAACTTCTAAATGTTAAAATTGTAATTTTGTGAAACTAAAATTTGAGAATTAATGTAATCTGTAAATTTCTCGCATAATCTAGCTTACCTCCCTCTATCCTTCTTAGGTGTGTATTTCTCAAATCTCCACTGTATTTATAATTATCATTGAACTATTACCTTCTCATAATTGTCTTAGTTTTAAAGCTAAATCCATAATCGCTTGAACAGTGAATGCGTGTCGAATTGTCATTAATATTTGCTTTATAAATAACTTAAATTTCATATAAATCGACACGCATTCAAAGAATCAGTTATTGTAATGCAGGGTCTACTACTTCGTAATAGCTGGCATGCTCGCTGTAATAAGTCCCCTTATTAGATATTTTTTTATTATTAAATTTTAATGAATAATTACGGAAATTTCATTTATTTGAGAGTCACCAATTTTCTTTCAGTCAACGTTGATAATGGGGGCCGAGTTTGAAATCTAGTTAAATATTACCATAATCTTTTAGATCTTATACATGTGTTACGTTTTGAAGCCACGATGGCTCATTCCACGCCGTGAATACTCCGGATTCTATAGGGTTGAATTAACCCCAGTCGTCCTACACAAGTGGACATGATAATGTTCCCGTAGGGCTTGACGACCGTCACGCAGCCAGCTGGCAAATTGCGACACGGACCGCTTGTCCCTGGTTATGCTCATGTGACACCTTACCTCTTCGGGTCGAGGCAGAGACCAACCCGAAGCCCTTATAAACTTATTCACGGCATTGCAGTTTCAGTGCTGCCATTTTATATCGCCCTTCTAAAGCGTACCACGTGTCCCTTTATTTAGTTTATCATTCTCTATATCACTCCGCCTCGGCATTATCTTCGTCATCCACTCTCCAATAAATGTTCGCCCTTAGTCGTAAAATAAATATTTTTATTAAATAAATGTATGTCCGCCGCCACGGATGACTCTTGCAGTGCAAAGTGTAAATCCCCTACAGTACGCATCAGAAATACTCACTTGGGAACCTTAGGTAGCTAGATTACGCCTTCATATAAATGAATGCTCTTTATAAATAAATGTATTTTTATATATAGTAAAATTGTCAATTAGCTATTGAAACTCTGAATATAAAATATGATTAATAACATTAATAATGTTTTTTTTTATTAAATACGTAAATAAATAATTTTAACTGTACGTCTGTAGTTAAGTTTTCATTTATTCGATGCCCATTATATATATTTCCTCGATTATATATGTGAATTAATATTCGTTTGATTGTTGGCCAACTCGGAAACAATACCATGAATCTCGTGCATCTCCCTGACCACCGTGCCTAAAGAAGTGTTTACTTATGTCACATCAGAGGCGTTGTTCCGTAGATTGTAGTGTGGAACCGATAAACTATGTTCGAACTCGGTACCATGGGTGGCTTCGCTACTCGATGGTGCTGCTGTTCTGTGTGGTGGTCGAATTCTGCACTATGTTAATGAGATACACGTGTTTTGACTGTTACATTATCTTGGTAAAAAATTTGTATAAAACTGATAAAAAGCTGATAGGTCTGTAATTTCTAATATTTTCTTTATCACCTTTTTTAAATATTAATATTAATACTGCATTCTTCCAATCATCTGGTACATCTTTATCGTTTAGACATTTGGTATATAACTTTGCTAAAAAAATGTCTATTTCTTCACCTGCTTCTTTTAATATATCAATTCCATCATTACCTGGAGCCTTTCCTTTCTTCATACATTTAATTGCATGTCTCACTTCTTTATTTAAAATTCTGGGCAATTCGGAAGATGAAATAGATATAGGAGGTACTTGTTCTCTATTATTATATAATTCTTGATAAAAGTCTTCTACCCATTTCATGATGTCATCTCTCTTTTTAGTAATAATTCCATCTTTTTTTCTTATTGCCGATATAAATTTCTTACCAATACCAAAATGTTGTTTTACACTCTTGAGACTTTTATTCTCTTCTACAGCTTTTCTTGCTAGTTCACAATTATACCTTCTTATATCATTTTCAACTCTTTTCCGCACTATTTTACAAAATTCGAGATAGTCAATCCTTTTTAATGTATCATTTTTGTATATCTTTATATTCTTTCTTTTCTTCATAAATTCTCTAGTCTCAGTAGAAATTTTATTGGTCAATTGTTGCTTTTTTCTACCAGCTATCTTTGTTGCAATTTTTAAAAGTGTATCAGTTATTTTCTTATTAATTTCATTCAAATCTGAATCATGTTCAAAATCTACTAATACCTGAAACCGATTTGTAAGTTCTAATTTAAATTCATTGGAATGTTTCTGAAGATTAGGAATATCAACTGTAAATATTGTTTTTCTTAATAAATTTTTGTCTCTCTAGTTTAGCATTAACACATATCTTACATCTTACTAATTGATGATCACTTCCTGTGATCACTTCCAATTCTGCTGAACCTTCATTTGGATGCTTTCATGTCCATTTCCTTTTAACATTTTTTTCAAAAAAAAGAATTCATTATATGAAGTTCTTCTTTTTCTGCAAACTCCGTAAGTCTATGTCCTTTCTCATTTCTATTACCATAACCAAAATTACCTACAGCACTTTCATCTTTCATTTGTTTACCAATTCTAGCATTAAAGTCTCCCATAATAATTTTAAAATGCAGTTTACTCTGATCAAAAGCCTTTTATACATCCATATAAAAATCTTCTATTACTTCATCACTATGAGAACTTGTTGGGGCATAAACCTGAATTACCTATATTTGGTATCTGCTATTAAGTTGTATAACTAATTTTGCCACTTTGTCCGATACACCATCAATCTCCACAATATTGTTCTTCCACTTTTTATTTATAATGAATCCTACTCCACTTGGTATTTCCAATATTTGTGCCTTTATAATAGAGTACGTGTCCACTTTTTAAATCAATTGTCTCTTCACCTTCTAACTTTAGTCCAATAATGTCCCATTTAATATAAGACAGTTCTTCTAATTCTTGCAATCTTCCTTCACTTGAAAGTGATTTGCAGTTGTAAGTACCTAAAAAGTCGTCATCAAATGGCAGCCTGGGTCCACGATCAGGGGATTCTTAGTACCCTCCGCCTTCGGCCACCAACTGCTGTCTTGGTTGGTGATTTTACAGCCTCCTGGGAATAAGCCCTGATTTATTTTTGTTTGTCATAATTGTATTTATCTATTGGGAAAATATTTATCATTTGCACAAACATTCATTCTGCCTTATCAGGTAATTGAGAAGAAAGACCATGGTGTTTCTTGATCTTAAACTCAGAGGTAAAAAGCCAATAAACTCACTACACTGGCTAATATATATATATATATATAGTGAATAAAATATTTCTCTAAGGACAAGGAAATAAAGAGTGAAGCTCTATAACTGTAAATTTTTTTATTTCTATAAATTAAATGAACTAGAGAGTGGTGCAATAATAAGCAGCCTTCTTTATGAATTGTTTAAGATTATTGAGCTTCATTGTTTATAAAATGTTATGTTTGAAGAATATGAAATATTGCTTTACCCCAAATTTTTTGGAAAGAATAGAGGCAAAATAGTTTTCACCATCAAATTTCAAAAGTGTGATATAAGTGGAGTCTAGGAGAAAGCTTTTGTCAATTTTTCTATAACCATATCTCCAGATTATGGATCTTGTCAGAGGTGCAAATCATATGATCAAACTACATAATTTAAGAGATATTCAACAAGTAATCATTATACTTAATCTCATTGACATAAAGGAAATAGCTGAAATCCTTAATAATATGGACATGGAGAACCTGTAACAGAGCCCATGGAAGAAACATAAAAGGCCTGAATCTTTGAAAAGTTTGATAGCCATAATACATCTTTCTAGAATTCTGTGACCTGCTATAATGATTAAGAACACATGAACAGAACCTCAACTTTATACATAAATTTATTGAGATCAAAAGAAAAATGCAGTTAAGATTAACAACAGCATCTTTTAAAATGAGTATAAAAATACAGATATGTGCAAGCAATTTCATAGAGTATAGCTCAAGACAAGGTCCAAGAAAACTAATGGCCTTGTCAGTCTTTTTCATAATAAGTAGCTTACTATCTAAAGAGAAACATTAATCTGAGCGTAGAAAGTTATTGATTCCTTCAATATTATTTTTGATAATGAAAGGGTAATGAATGCCCCAATCTTTTTATATTGTGCCCTTTTCTATAGATCAGTAATAGTCCATCTCAGTCAATTACTAAAAATTTTAAGTTTTAGAATATGTTATTTTAATACATCAATTATAGTTTGTCGATTATATTTTTAAAGTACAATTTGAGGCTAAAGCAAATATGTAGTATATAAAATTATAGCGAATCATTTAAAAAATAGTTATGTAAAGCTTTAAATATTGTTGCATATGGTTGTAAAAACTGGCCATATTAAATAACTCAGCTATAAATATTAAAAGTATATTTAAAAAGTTCGATTTTAATAGTTTAAAACTTATAGTTAATAAATGCTATGTTTAAATTTATAATCATATTTAGTAGTCAAAATTAATATAGTACATTTTAAATATAGACTTTATGATGGTGAAAATTGTATTTAATTCTATATTTTAAATTATTTTTCCAAATTTTTATAATTATATTATTAAATATAATAAGTGTATCAATTTTATAAATCTGGGCAGAGAAATAGATTAAAAATCGTCTGTCAAAGTTATTAATCATGTGACTTATATACTACATACTTTCACATACATGCTTGTTTGTATTTAAAGTAACAAAGTTTAAAATATTTTAAAAGTTATATTATAGAATTGGATAGAATTATTGCCTATCCTAAAAGCAAATAATAATAAATATTAAGTTAACTATCATAAGTAATGTTTTAAATAATGTAATAAAGACGAATACGGTTAATAAAAAAATTAAATATTTTGTTTAAATAAAACTAGATAAATTGAATATTAAGAATGGAATAGGTTATTAAAGTTGTTTTAAAAGTTATTTTAAATGTTTAAAATAATTTTGATAAAGTAATAATCAATCTGAAAGTAATATTTTAAATAATATTTTGAGTTATTATGTCATAAATTTTTATTTTCAAATATAATTCTGTAAAACTAAAAATATGTGTAAATTTGTTCTCAAGCTAAAAGTAAGAATCAACCAATCAAATGAGGTATTGTTACAGACTATAAATACAAATTGCACGGGGATATAAGGGGAGATTAATAATGTATTGAAACCAGAGAAAGGTAAATTATAGCTATCAAAGAGATAGTATTTTTAAAATTTTTATTTTAGTCAATTTTTTTTAGTACTTTCTTATAACTTTATCTGCAAAAAAAAAAAAAAAACTAATTGATAATTTTAAAATATTTTGCAAAAGAGAGTTTTAAAAAAAATAATATATTTAGAAACTTCGTGGAAATGATTTTCTAGTTTTTTAAAAGTTACTTGCCAGGAGTATTTTATCTGAAGTTTAACCTAAACTACGCAATAGAGATGGATATACTACGAAATAAAATATGTTTAAATTATAATACAGCTTTATTTATGCTCAACCAGAGGATTATTCTAATTCATATAAAAATAATTCAGGCATTATGCAGGAAGCTTAAACAGAAAACTATTTGCCGTCTAAAAAAATTTGTGACACATTATTTATAAGCTTATCCAGGAGTTTTTTTTAAAAAAAGAATAAGATATTTATATCGTATGAGTTATCATAAAATATAATGAAAGAAATAGAATGTTTAGTCCTTTTTGAAGGAAACATTTTTTTTTTAAATATATATTTTACAAGAATTAAAAAGAACTTATTAAGAAATAAAACCTATATAAAAAAAAAATGAACATATAGTAGATAAATAAAGGATGGATCCATGAAAAGACAAATATTGTGTAAAAGTTTACCGGATAACTTAAGTTAAATTGAACAGAGTGATGCATCAGAGAATATTGAATAAACTTCGTGGAAATAATTCTTTAATATTACAGTTTAATAATTTTCATTCTGAACAGTAAAGACCCAGGATTATTTTCTATAAATTTTACTAAACGGATTAATAATTATTTTTATTTTTTAAACTTTAACGTGCTTGGAGGAGAACATTTTAAAACTCTAGAGAAAATAATAAACATTTTTGGATTTTATCATGAACTATTGTCAAGTGAAGACGTAATTATAGTTTTAAATTTTTATTTTACTAACTTAGTTAAATGTAAATTATTCTATTTATAAGATTAGGAAAACATAAAACATTAATTTGTTAATAACATAAAATGTATAATATAATATAATAATTTAGATAAGAATATTTTTAAATAAAACATATGGATGTGTCTTTTTGTTTATGTATGCAATGTTTTTCTATATCCAGAGGATGGAAGAAGCCTACTAAAAATGATGACCAGATAAAAAGGGTTATTTGGTAATAATAATAACTATTAATAATTTATAATGTATATTTTTGTTTTCTTTAGATCATCTATGAATCTAAGAATGAAGTGTAAAAGTTTTATTTATATGTAACGCATTTTCATACATTTTAAAAAAACATTATGAGATAGGATTGATTTGAAAATATGCATACGACGATTATTTTTTTTTATATATTAGTGATATAATCCAACATAATAACAAATAATTATGTGATTCTTTTAGAACTTTCATGTTATTGGATATTCAAATATTGTCTAAGTAGATTGTATATGATTAAACATACAGAATGATGACATAAGCAAACTTTTCTTATGGAACAGTGAAATTGTTTTAAACTATCGACGAATTTTATTTATTGTTTTGTAAATGCGGATAGTTATTTATCGATGTAAAATGTAGAAAAATCTTGAGAAATAATGTTGAGATAGTGGCTTGGAAGTACTATAGTTAGCAGGAAACCAAGATGATGTATTTTTTAAAAAAATAGGATATGATAAGGAATAGAAATAATATTTAGTCTTTATATGGTTATCAGCATAGTTAACAAAGCCCTATGACTGATATACATTTTATTTGGACAGTGTTTTATATTTCTTTAAATATTTGATGTTTTAAATAAAGCTGAAGAAGTAGCTTTAACATCGTTCATGTATTAGAGGTTATTAGACAGGTAAAGGTCATACCTCTTTGCATTGTGCCATGATTTTTGAGATATGTTATGAGTGATACTCTAGCTTTCTTCCTTAAATCCTATACATCTGTTTCGCTACCTTTATTTCATGTAACTGCATCATTCAGTAAGATATTTTAAAAAGAAATGATAAATAATTTAGAACTTAGGTTATGCTATCGTTTTGTATAAGATTGGTTTATTTGCTTAGAAGGAATAGAATTTTATAACTTAAAATTGAAGGTCCAATGAATCCTAAGGGAAAGAAAAGAATCATAGAATATATTTTTGAATTTATTTCGGAAATGAAATATAAATTTTGGAATAGAGTATCTAAACAAAGACATTTTCTTTAAAATGTTAATTATTTTTAAATGCTTTATTATTATTTTTTTTTAAGAGAAAAATAAGTATTGCATATTTTTAAAATACAATAGTACAATGTAAATTATATAAACAATATGCATAGTATTTTTTTTTTTTGTTTATTGAATAACAGGAATATATTGATTATTACACTTACATCATACTAAAGTAAGGCTAAATAAGAATATATTATGATTAGTAAACATCGTGTAATAAAACACTAAAATCTAGTACTGAATTTTGGATATATTTTATGTAACATCTTTGACTTTGCAAGATGAAATTTTTTTTAATATTTTGAGAAATCCATACTCATTATAAAGTTAATTTTGTTTTTCTGTAGAATGTTTTCCTATGAATTTTTTTTTTTTAAAAAATAAGATAGTTTAATAATAATGATGAAATATTTTGCTAATAAGTAAATATATTTATAATAAATTAACCATAATGAGAAACCAAATGGTAACATTTTTTTTTAATTTTGTCTTAAGTCTAAATAAAGATATAACTAAACTATAAATTATTTTTATAACCTAGTAGATAAAAATGTAAGAATAAAATAAGGATATCCATTGTATATAATGTACATAAATTGTTTATTTTATTTGTTGTTGTTAATAAACTTTGTTAAAATTTGTTTTTCAAAATTTTTGTGTCTTGATTGTTTATTTCTCCACTTCACTGCATGAAATCACGATATATTCATAACAATTGAAACAAAAATATAATTTTGCACAAAAAGATAAATAGAGAGTTATATTTAAGAATTTAAATATTTTATTGGTATTCTTTTAATTAAATAATTATAATTTTACATTGTTTTATTGGTCATAAATCAGTTATCACTATATTATACTGAATTATATGCTATCAGTTGCCACACATCCTTTGTTATCAGATTATCATATGCTACCACATATTTATTATATTATTACATGAAGGTAAAAGATTATATAAAATTATTTTATTATGGTAATAAAAATATAACGAAAAGAAAAGATATCCAGTTAGTAGTTAAACAATGAAGAATATTATTATTATTGTTTATTATTATTAGTTTCAGTGTAGTAGATTATGACATAAAATCCCTTCTCATATTTTGCTACAGTATTTTTATTGACTTAGAATAAACTTTATGAACCTGAGATTATTTTATTTGAACTAGATTATTATTAAATAGAAGATTAAGATTTAATTATTAGTTTAGTCTTAGTGAGTAGAAGTTATTAAAGTCGTAAGAATACTATGAGTTTGTTATTTGAAATAGTAATAAAGGGGGGATAGTGTTCTTATGCCATTGAGGTAGTATCATGTGGGATATTGGCTCAATGTAATCTATCTTGTCAGGGAGTCTCATGAAAATATTAAATATTTATTTAATTTATTTTTATAAACGGAACCTTATTCGTATTTTAAATTTGAGCTAGTGAAACATTTTAATTTTAATGCTGAATATTTTATTTATTAATTATTAACTGAGCTAGAACCCGTTTTATTTTATATCATATACTATTCTGAAGTGAGGATGCACAAGACAGGGTTAGAATATGTATGTCCATTAATCTCTATTATCATTGAGGAAACAGCAAAATTTATCAATGACACTAGCATTTAAATTTCTGTAATAGACAGTCCAAGTTCATCAGCAAATTTTAGGCCACAATTTAAAAATATTAATCTTGCCATTGAAGCAAACCCAAATTAATTTAGAAAATGACAAGAAAACTAGGTTGGACACAAGGCAAGCATAGGCTAACATTCAAATAGGCAAAAACATATTAATTAAAAAGAGAATTCAATAAAAATAATATCACAAATTAGTATTCAATTATAAATATGAAATTAAATTAAATAGTTTAAACCCAAACAAATATATAGCAATTTTGTAAAAAAATAGAAAAAGAATTTAAATATAACATGTCCAATAAAAAAAAAACAAAAAAAAATAATATTTTAAAAAATAGAAAGAAAAGATATAATTAATAGTAGCAATTAAAAATAAAAATATTAAATACTTAAGTATAAAACAAATGATAAAAATACCAATAAGAAAAAAAAAGAAAAAAAAATACAAACATTAAATATAGTCTGTGGACAAATGGATAAAAAAAGAAATAATGTATGTTTATTGAATAATAAATATTTAAATAAAAGAGAATTTAAGTGATATTTCTTATGATAAGCAGTTTAAAGTTTTTAAAAGATTTACTTAGGCTCAAAAATCATTAACTTGTTGCTTCTCAACAATAATGGGAATGTGTGTGAGTTAAAGTCTTCTCATTGATTATTTTATCAATATTTGTTGAATCATAATTGGAGAAAGATTAACGAAAATGAAAACATTGAATATACAACTATAGACATACTGCAGGAAATGCTCGTCTGCTTAAATAGCTGATACATGAAAATAATTATAACCTAGCAAAAAAATATTAATAAAAATTGTTTATTAAATATTAAGTGTTGGCCTAGAATTTAAAGACTTGCATGTCTCTAACATGATACTACATTTTTACATGTCACACAATGTAAGTTAAACACATCCTGAGGAATCCCTTCCTTGACTATAATATAGAATTTACAACAATTAAAATAAATATGTATAGACCCTATGTCCATCCAAATACTATTAATATAATATATGCACTCTTTCTACTGTTGTAATTGTGTAATGTGATATATGTAGCCAGAAAAGTTACTAAAATTTAAACTCATTAATACTTGCATGGCTGAGGAAATGGACTTTAGAAGAAAAAAAACTTGAACCTAGTAGGGCAAACATAAAATTTTTTTTATAAATAAATTGATCACTTACACTATAATGGCTTTTTTTTTTAAATGTACCTACAGCTCATTTTATAGATTGTATTAATTGAATTTTATATTTTATTTTAACTACTTAACATTATAAATGAATAATATAACAAAAAGTAAAACTATTCAAAATAAAATAAAATACAAGTAGCAATGGGAATATAACATTTAAACAATTAATAATTTTCACTATGAACTTGATAATTACTATTGTTAAATATATATATTTGCACAAACATTGCCCTACTGCTTAAGAATACAAAATATATTCTTAAAATACAGGATTTAATTAAGGACATTCTAACATTAAACAGAAATTTGTAAGCATATAATATAAAATTACAGAAATATATTGAACCAGGTCCGTTCCGTAGAAGATCCGGAACACTCTATTTGATAGGTTTAACTGGATTTAAACCTTATTTATCATAATATATTTTTATATTATACATATTATGTGAACGGACTGGCCCTTCAAGCAGAGAAGAGAATACCATCGATAGCAGAGCTATCAACAATACCCACTGTCAGACCGAGCTATGCAAAGCTTAACATGGTCACATTTTCAGACCATGGCCCACCTCAACTGCTAGATTCAAACCCCTACTCTCCAAAGCATTTTATTTGTTTTGAGGTAACCCTCAGGCACCAGCTAATTACACGGGGTAACTAACATGCTCTGGACAGTAGGTTCATAATCCAGTGCTCAAAATATCCCATGACTAGCTCAATCAAAAGTAATACAATAACAAATTGTTGCTTCAGTTAATGGTAAAAGAATTGACTGACAAATATTAAGCTTAAAGATAATTTATTTAACTAAATATTTATTATTGTAAAGTTTAAATTACATTTATAAAATATTAATTAGCATAAACAATGGTATTTTTATATATATGACCACACACACACTCTGAATTCATACACTAAAATAGAATATAACAAAGCATTAAATAATACATGGCATTTAACAAACACGCACATCAATAGTTCTTTATGCATACTATAGAGTTCATTTATTAACTGACTCTGGGAGGCTTCAAGGATTGCAATGGCTACTTTAATATCAGAAATGGAAATAATAAAAGTTACTCATTACCTATAGGATTTGAATATTGACTTCTTGCTGGTTGTTGCTTCACATGAAAATCTTTCCAACCAGTTGGATTTGAGGTTTTCTGGAGATTTAATGCTTATTTCATGGCACTATTCTTTAAGACAGTTCGATATCCCTAGCGAGTTTTTAAGTTGTTAGGCAGGCATCACTTTTTCTGGGCAAATTGGCTGTTTCCATCAGGCTGGAGAAAAGTTATATGATTCCAGTGACTGTTAGCACTGCATTATCCTAGTAAACACTGATTGATTGACTGATTTAATTCTGATTGTGATCGCAACTGATAGATTGAACTCAACTGATTGATTGATGAAAACCCAGACTATTTATGTGATGACATGTTGTCACTTTGATAATTGGTTTTGATGTCTGCCAGCTATATCTGTTGTTGAAATTCCAGTGTTTTTGAATACATTCCTTCAATAAGATTTTAATCCTGTTGTTTGAGATCTTTTAATTAGTAGCCATTGCAAATTTGTTTTGTGGATTTATTACTTAGTAGCCATTGCAAATTCTGTTTTATATCACTTACGAGCGTATACAATATTTAAATCTTCGAAAGACATTCCATTTCCACACTTTCATTTGTTTTTCTTTTTAATATTTTTAACACACACACATTTATCCTACTATTTCTTATGTTTACAATCGCTATTAACGCACATATATATTTAAAATCAATTCGTTATTTAGTTTTTAAAATTACTTTCCTTTTTTTTTTTTTATAATTTAAACAAAAAGAGATGTTCTTTAATTTTATGTAAAATATTCATTTAAACCACTATAGTTTTAACCTTTTCTAAGTCAAATTCTCTCCCCTGAATTACTTTTAAATTAATTCGTAAAACTTTATGAATGATGCAGGGTTTAATTTTCCCCCGGGCTAACAGTATTTGCTTCTTTCTTTATTTTTAAAACTCTAAACTTTTACATTAACTTCCCTTTATTAAACTTTTAACTATTTATTATCAAATTTAAACTTTATGTTGTTTTATGAGAAAGTTTTATTTTTAATAATTGTAAACACAGTTTTAATGAACACTCAGTAGTGTTACAATATATATATACTTGTACAAAAATTAAAATTAAATTAATTGAAATAAAATGTATTAGTAAGTTATTGATATTTTTCCTTTGGCAAGAGTCAATGGTGAAAGTTCAAAATGCTCGATGACTTACATGAAGAAATTGAGAGTTAGAAACATAGCTATGTTTATGAGTAGTCACATAACTTTTTTAGAGATTTTTATTTATTTATTTAGGAATTCTTTTTATAATTCTTTTATCAGATAGTTTTTAAATTATTTTTATTTGCATAGCAGGATACTTTAAAATACTTTATGTTGTGGAGCTTCTTGGTTTATTGAATATTTGATTCTTTTATTAATTTAGTTCATAATTGGGAAGCTTATATTATTTGTTGAGCTCTGTATTCTTTATGGCTCTTAACAAAATTGCAACATTTAAATTCTTGGATAAGGCTTTGTGTTTTTTGTCATTCTTATAGATCTTTTAATAATGATTATTTACGATATGTAACCTCAATTGTTCTAACTTAATTTAATGAAATATTTAGCAAATGTTTGTTAAATTTTTTTAAATTTATTTGAAACTCCATTGTCTATTTTGTATTTTATTTTTCAGTTAATTTAATTTCTAAAAGATATTTTGAAAAGAACACTACCATTTAATGTTCATTTCTAAATGCTTTATGTTTTGTCTTTTTTTTAAATGTTTGATTTATTCTATAATCTGGTTAAAACAGATATATATCGGTAACAAATAACCATAAACTACCACCAATAATATTGTCATCATATTACCTTATTATCTAGAACCTTAAACTTGTTTTTAGGTCAAAAATTTCTTCTACATTACAAGCAATAGATGTCATAATTTTATTTGTTATTTGTATTCATCTTTTTTAATAACTTTCATTGATAAAATGTATCCTTTTAAAGGTTATTTTGTAAATCACATATTAAATTTATAACAGCACTTATATTATCATCTAATTTTAGATTGTTATTCAATGATCATCTTATTTTTTGTTAAAATTTTGTAAATTTATTTTTTATTTTCTTCTAGAAATTGAAGTATAATTTGGAAAACTTAAATCTTTATTACAAACATATTTTGAACAATTTACCAGCTAAACTACCAACAAAGCATTCAGTTCTTCAACCAAGGTAATAATATATTGTAATGAAGTCTCAGTTCACACACAATATATATTAGAATATTTAAAGTATAATAAATATTTTCCATTCTCCCTATCTTTTTTTTTTAACACAAAGTATGTGAAGTCTTTATTATTTTTACTATTTAATTAAAATTTAGTTACTAATTTGTATTTATAATGTTATTGAAAAAAAAAAATTGAAAAATTTGCAATTTGTATTTCATTTGAAACTGAAGCTTAGATAATCATTTAATAATAAATTTTGAATGATTGTCATCTCAGATAAAAATTATGAGTAATGATAATTTATAAAGATTTTTTAAAATTAATATACTAAAAAAATTATAGAATGTCTTGGAAATAAATTATTTATTCCATAATAAGTTTTAAGAATTTTACTATATATATTTTTAATTATAAATTTATTAAATGCACATTGATTACGTAAGTAATACTTACCGAGGCTGTAACCTCGAGGTTACAGCCTCAGTATATATATTTTTATAAATAGTTCAATCACATTTGTTCATTTTTAATCATGTAGTATTAACTAAAATTTTATAATATATATAAAGGAATCAAATTATTATTTGATATTCATAAATTATCTATTTTATAATAAGCCTTAAGAATTAACTATAGATTTTTAAAAAAAAATAATTTGAAGTAATTAACAAAATATCTCAAGAAGTATTTTTTTGTTTTATTCAGTAAATTTCTACAGTTCAATCAGTTTTTACTAATGTATTTTAATATAAAAATTGGCCATCTTATTTTCCACTATCATAATATATATTTTGATTCTCCTTTACTATAGCTATTATGTCCTTGGTAAACAATTTTCAAAATAAGAAAAAAAGTATTTGAATTGTGATAATCAATATTACAAATTGTTTTAATAATAAAATACACTATATGAATAGCTACATTTTTTTTTGTTTAAATAAAACAAAATTATGTTGATATATATATATTGTACCATTATTGAAATTGGCACATAGTAATTTTACCTAAAAAATTATTAAAATAATCTTTCGTAAAAGAAAACGTATTTAAAAGTTTAAGAGTTTTATTACAGTTTATTTTTGTAAAAGAATTTGAAATAAAAGTTAGAAAATAATTGATTAAAAGTGGGAGGGGGATTTTGCATCAGAAAAGTTAAACTAAAAGTTTTATAAAAGGAAGTAGAGTTTATTATTATTAGTTGAAATATAATTTAAAGTTTAAAAAAAATACAAATCTCTTTTCATTCGAATTAAAGAAAAGTAATCTTAAAACTAGTTTTGATGTGTAGAATAAAATTATATATGTGCGTGCGAATGTAAAATAAATGTATCCATATTAAAGAAATAATAAATAATAAATGAAAGTTAAAAATTCAAAAACACTCCGCGATGGCTATTAAGTAAAATGTAAAACAACATGTCTGCATGGCTATTATTAATTAAACAATCTTCCAAAACACGTTGTCAAAGGATTATCAATGGAATTTTGACAACAGATATTGCCAGAGGATATCGAAAAGAAAAACACTTCGCAGGTATAAATAGTAAAATTTTATCGGATAATCAGTCAGTTCAGAAATTAATTGAGTCAGTTAAGTCAAGAGAGGACAATCAGTTGATTTAATTGTATCCAGAAACAAAATGCAGTGCTGAGCAGTTTTTGGGAAATACACGCCTCTCCACAGCCTGATGTCCGATGAAAACAGCAAGATCTGCCCTTGCAATAATGTCAGCTTAACAACTTGGAAATCTCCATCAATATCTAATTGTCTCCAATAATAATAATCATGAAGAATAATGAAACTCATCAAGGAAACGTCCCAGCCGGCTGGAAGTATTCTCACTTAAAGCAGTAACCAAATAAAACAAAGTTCTATGTCTACATTCAAAATCCTAGGTAATAATATTTCATATTCTTATTTCTATAATAACCATTGCATTGCATTAATTCATAAAGCCTCCAGAGACAAGTAATTTGAACTCTATAAGCATGCATAAAATGAACTATTGATGTGTGTGTTTGTGAATGCTATAATTTTATAAATGTCCAACATTATTTATGTTTTCTCATAAAATATATTATAGTGTGTTAATTTAAAATGTTTAAAATTAGTAAATGTTAGCTAATAAATTGTCTTTAAAATTAAACTTTATTTGTCGGTCAATTCTTTTTATCAATTCCTTCTACCAATTCTTTTATTAATTCTTTCACCATTAATTATGTATAATTGGATAGTGATTACAAATAGCTGAGCTAGTCGTGGATATTTAGGCGTTGATTTAGTGGCCATTGCTCAAAGCGCGTTATTTATTCATTTTTGGATAATTAACTGGCGCCCGTGTTTATACACAAACAAAAAAAAGTGCTTTGAACCTGGTGTTGAACTCAACAGCCGAGAAGAAGCTATGTCCTGGAAATATAACGCTAGTTATATATTTTATAGCTATCGTTTGGACATACATATTCTCCGAATATGTTCTTCTCTGCCTAAGAGGCCGGTGTTTCGATTGTCCCATATTCAAACCCGGTACAATATTTATATTGAACAACAATTTCAGCCATGGAATTATAAATGTAAGGAATTATTTAAATAATGTTTGTTTTTATAAGGGAAGTTATTATATATGAATTGATAGAATAATAACAAATAAGGAACATTTAAAAAAAAATCATTTTTATATTATTTGGCAAGTTTATTGTATTTAATATATGTTAATCTGAAATATGGAGATATTTTGAATATAAGTTTTATGTGATAATATGAAGTAATTCTTTATTATCTAATTATAATCTGTATATGTTATTATATATGGATAAACACAAATTATAATAATTAATAAAACAATCCTATATAACAGCTATATAAATATATATTATTAATAATTACGCAATCCTTTTTCAACACTTGGTTTTATGCTCTTTTCAAATATTAAGCATTTATTTTAATGTTAACCATTTATTATAGATAGAACACCATCTAGTGTTCTATAATGGAAATAAAATAACAATAACAAAATGAATAAAATTTGTTTCATATGGAGATTTAATATAACTTCAAAGAATTGATTATATAACATAACAATATACAGAATAAATCATTTATATACTGTACAACTTTAGGATATACTACTTTATATAATTTTCCATTTATTTTTAATTGACCAGTTAATAGGCTTAATATAAAATGTTTCATATATTTATCTTTTTTGGATTTTAATATAATTTAAAGGTTTAATATTTTTTTGTAGCATCCATTTTATTTCCATATATTATGTAGTGAATGTATAAAGCAGACTTATCATCTTGCCTTTTAATTGCATTGTTTATGTTCTTTGGCTTTATTGTTTTTCTACATGACCATAGTTAATCATATTGTAATGGTTACAATTAATTTTACTTACAATTTCTTTTTTGTATTATATTATCTATTAATTTGTAATTATCTATTAATTTATCCAGACTTTTACTATGTGACCATTCAATATCTTTAATATTATCCCAAAATTTACAATATATTAATAAAAACAAAAATTATATTGATAAGCATTTAAATATTAGATGGTACCATAGTAAAAGTCTGGATAAATTATTAAGAGACAGTATAATACAAAAAAGGAATCATATGTAAAATTAATTGTAACCATTATGGTATGACTTACTACAGTCATACAGGGAAACAATTAGAGCTAAGAGCCAAAGAACGTAAATAATGCAATTAAAAGGTGAAATGATAAATCTGCTTTAGACATTTACTACCTAAAATATGGATATAAAATATGTTACTAAAAATATTAGATAGTGATCTATCTGCAATCAAAGAGTAACATTTACACAAAACCATGTACTGAAAAGGCATTTTACATAATTATTAACAATATATATATTTGCAAAGAAATCAAGTCATATGTCACATGATCTAATTTATAAAGCTTATATTAGAAATGTTATCTAATGTGCGTGCCAATAGCTTTTAACAAGCTTTTCAGAATATCTCTATTCTCAGTCTGATTTCTAGCTTCTGGCTCTTCTCACTGAGGCACTAGGATATTCAAGAATTAGATTTAAAATACCTGGTCAAGCCCAGCACTTTATCTAATGGTCAACTATTAAGTAGAAAATCTGAAATTTTCAGACATCCATATATCTTCAAATCCAGCTATCCAACTTAAATAGACATATGGGACCAAAACAAGTTCAGATACACCATATATTAATAGCTTTAGCAATATAAAATCACCAAAGTCTTAAGAGCAAAAAATATAATTGCAAGGAAATCAAGTCAAATGCCACATAACATTTGTAATACAAGCTATCCCTATCCTCAGACTAATTTCTAGCTTCTGGTTGTTTTCTTTGCAATTATTTTTTTTGCTCTTAAGGCTTTGGCGATTTTATATTGTTAAAGCTATTAATATATGGTGTATCTGAACTTGGTTCAGTCCCATAACTGGATTTGAAGACATGGATGTCTGAAAATTTTAGATTTTCTACTTAATAGTTATCCATTAGATAAAGTGCTGGGCTTGACCTGATATTTTAAATCTAATGTTTGAATATCCTAGTGCCTCACTGAGGAAGCCAGTAGCAGAAAACGGTCTGGAGTTGGGGATATTCTGCAAAGCTTGGCATGTGCATTATAATATATATATATAGCTATTGTATATGATTTTTTTTATTATTATAATTTATATGAAAGAACAACATAATGGATTTCGATAATTTTCATTTTTGGTAGATAACACATTATTAAATTTTCAAGGTTTTATTTAATTCAATAATATTACAATAATGTAAGTTATCACAACATTTGTCAGTTTATTTAATTCTAGACAGGTTCAAAGTGAAGGCTATGATAAACTTTTTCAAGGGACAAAGTTCCATGTCCTTTATATACCCTTTGCCATTTAACATGTATAGTTGTTGACCATTACTACTTGGATTAAATTATCACTTTATATCTAATCTAATCATTAGCTTTGTAATATCAAATATAAGTTAAATATTATCTCTTCAGTAATTTCATTTTTCCCTAACAAACAAAAAAAGATTTTCCTTAAAGTATATTCATCTTTTATTTAATTGTCATGAACTACAGAGGAACAAATATTATTCAATAACTTTTACTTTTTTGTTTGTACAATCCAACTGGACACACTCATTTAAGTTAAGCAGGAAGAGTTCATTACATTTCTTTTCTTGCTAATTTGTATTATAATTTAAAAAGAATTGATGATAGATAACTGTAATGCATAACTTAGGTTACCAGAACTCTTCGCTGATCGAACCGCCAACACTTTTGGCAAATCAAAATTTATAACTTAAGAAAGACAATCAATAAATAAACATCTCAATAAGCCATCAAAATAAGTATATAATAGATTATGCGATAATATTGGCTGACTTCAGATGTTTTCAGAATGTCATATGCCTCAACAATAAGAACAATAAGGGTAAATAACACCAAGGAATAAGCATTATTAAAGCAAATACAACATTTAATAAATTGAAGGGGAGGAGACTTTTCATACTCCCTTTTATAAATTATAATCGATCTTATTATAGGAAATATATGTTATTAAAGAGTTAACTTATATTAAAAATTCTCCACCTCCAACACTTCTTCCAATCATAATTCATCTAACAACCATGACAAGCATCTTACTGCCACGATCAGATTGAGAATTAAATTCTTTTCATAAAAACAAAAGCATGTCTTATCTTATTATGTTTTACCACAGTGATATTTCTTAAAACAATTTTTCTTTGAATTAAAATAATTTCTTTAACATTTCTGTAAATTAATATTTCAGGGTTCTTTTAAATAATAGTTTTATTAATATGAGCTTAATTCTTCTTTTTATTTATGATTATTAGACAAAGAACGAGATCCTGGTAATATCATAGTGAGATATACTCTTACTCTTAAAATAATATATCTCTAATTTGCAATAATAATAATAATAATTTTAATGATTAAAAATAAACATGACACACTCTTAATTTAGAATAAAATAAGTTACTAGGAAAGCATTCAGATATAATGAGTGGATAAGGGATTTTATGGCTACTCAGAATATACTAATACATTCTATCCTACTACTTTTGAACTTAAATTATTCAATTCCATCATTTAAATTTATGATGAAGAATCAAAACAATTTTCCCAATGAAATAAAATGATTTCAGTACAAAATCGGTGATCTTTAAACAAATGATCCTTTAATAATGAGCAAATAATCTATTTCTTAGATGCTTTCTTTACATCTGAGATGCAATTATAATAAAGTGACTCATGTCAAATAAGATATGTTCATATACTCTCAATACATTCAATTAAGGATACATTTATAATAAACTTTGTAATATTTAAATTTCTGAATAATATTTAATACGTGAATGATAAATATTCAAGAAGAAAATTAACAATAAAAGTAACATTTATTTTTATCAATAAAAGCACTTAACATATAAAAGCTTTGATATCTTACAATATTATCAGAGTAAATCATTCAGATACTCTATTGTACAATCCACCATGAAGGAAAATTGTAATTGTATAATTTACAGATGAATGAATGAAAATAAAATAAATACTAAATAAAAATCAGTATTCACGAATTAATGAAACTTTCTGCAATATTAATATTATAATAAGTTCTCAATTTTTCAGCAAAACCATTTCTTTATATTATCCTCTATGAATGTATTTAATACTTTTTATTAAATATCACTCACCAATCCAGCAGGGAAATAACTATTGAAGAAGATGCCTATCATTTATTGAAATCAAATATATAACTTAAATTTCTAAATTAAATGATTATCGGGTTTACATCCTAAACAAAATACTGGCAAAGCACAGCAAACAAGATCTATGTATCAAATCAATAACAATCTATACAGATTAACCAAGGGTGCAACTGAAAGTAATTATGACATTCATCAGCACTAACAAAATATATCAACTGCCAAGATAAAGTCATGGCAGTATACTACACATTGCTTTATATAGAAATACATTACAAATCTGCATTTGGGATAATAAGGCAAAGCACAAATGCAAGTAATGGTATGAATCCAAGGAAAAAAGCACCTGCGTCTGAGAGCAGTATATAAGCTAAGATTTTATCTCTAGACATATACACAATGAGATTGAACCATCAAAAAGTACAATAAGGATAATATTTACCTTAAATAAAGCATTTTATGCTTAAGTATGAGACAAAGAATAATATAATTCATAGAAAATATCATGACATAAAAGATAGACAAAGCTACAGTCTCTTTGAAAACATTGGTAAGATAGGAATATATATTAAAACAAGAGAGATAATGCAACAATCTCTCAAATAATACAACAAACTGGTGTGTAATGCTGATAACACAATCAATTGTTGCTAAATATGGCTTAATAAAATAAATTATGGCATAAAAATAAACAATAAAATATATATCAGCTTCTATTATGTTTATCATCAGCATTTACATTCAAATAAATAACTTCATAAAAAGGAATTAAAGATAACACTTTTAAAATACAATCTGATAAAATAGAAATATTATGAGAACTTTTGAATAAATGCAGCTTATAACAATTTATAAAACTATACCAAATAGCAATGTATAAAATAAAAAAGGTATATAGCATAATACAATATCATAAATATCGAAATTCAAAACTATAGTCTTTTTATCAAATAAAAAAATGAAAGTCTTTCATCCTTGGTGTTCCAACCATTCAACAGGACACAATCACTGTAAAGGTCATACTGAAAACATTGAAGATTTCTCCATATTATTAAAATACAGCAAATTTCAAATTACAAATAAAACCCTTTAACATGAACATTAAACAATAAATTTCCATGTAACACTAACACAAGAACATATATATGGCCATTTAACTTTCGCAAAATACATTTCAAAATACACAGATAATGATGCATCTATAATTTATCATACAGTATTATATTCTCTTTTTCTTTTTGGAAAACAGATATTGATCATAAAATTGAGGAGTACTTTTTCCTTTGAGAAATAATATATTCTATAGAAGAGCAAATTCTTCACTAATAATAATCACAAGAGAAAAGAGTAGGATAAGTTTTTAATACTTTAATGAAATTATTTTAGGAGCATTCATGTTGAAATTATCTGCAATACAATTTATTCTAGTCGCTGCAGAGAAGAGCAGATAATTTAAAGATAATAATAAATATGAATATATTGTTCATTAATATCCAGGTAATGTTATCTTTCCATTTTATATAATAAGCAAATAAGCTTCTATAAAATAACAAAAGTCAATAAATTTAACTTGATTTAAGAGAATATTTTTCCTTTTGTTGAATTAAATACAATAACAATATTCAGCGAGCAAACAGCTTCCACCCCACCAAAGTCAATAGTAAAAATGACATTTTAAATGTAATAGCATTTAAAATAATTTATTTTGTTAAATAAATGAATATTATCTTCTTTTTTTTAAAATTGATGTTTGAGTATAAAAACATACATTATAATAATTTCAAAAAGTCATTTATCCTTAATGTATATTTAAAATACATTTAATAATTCAAAGAAATATCAGTTTAAACTAACTTAAGTCTTTTCTTATCTGAACATAATTAAATCAATATAGCCATTTATAAATTTTCGCTATTATAAGGCAGGTTCTGCAATCTGGAATTTAACACTTATTTTTAAAATAATAAATCCATAGAAAACATTCTTTCAAAATGTGAACCTTTTAGGCAAAAATATTTTTCTTCTTAAATAAAACTGTTTAATAATACTTAAATAGTCTAAAGTTTTTAGCAATCTTAATATTTCCATATAGAATAAATGTACTTATAATATCATTTACTTCTAAAAAGTAAACTAGAATCAATAAAAATTCTTATTCATTAATGATGCTTTATGCAGAAATCCATTGAAGTACACAAGTCATATAAAAATAATTTAATTACTATTAAAACTTTGTTGATTTTTCCATTGTATTTCCCTGCAAAGTAAATTTGAAGTATTGGAAGTTTCACTTTAAATCTTCTGAGCCTCTATGAAATTATTTAGCAATTCATATTTTAACTTTTAAAACAAACAAAAATTTATTAAATGCAATTAAAACTTAATAAAATTTAACAAGGAGGTAACTGAAAAGCAAGTATATGGGTGTTAGCTAATGTGTTCACTAATTCTCTATAAGAGACATCATGGGACTGATTTTTAATGTATGAAATTGATATCCAGTCTACTCACCTTTGACATGCAGCCATTAAGCTTTACATATTAATTAGTATCCTGGGAAAAATTGTAAAAATAAACTAATTTATGTCTGTCTAGACATTAATTAATTATTACATCTTGAAAATAAATTATTTAGAAAAATCAAGAATATATTATAATAAAATAAAATATTACATAATATATTACATTATTTCAAATAAATTATTTTCCATTATTTCTTTAAGCATATTTACATTCTTTAACTGATATAAGGTCCCAGAATATTTTTAAATAATACTTTTTAAAAACAAAGATTTTTAAAATAATATTCAATATTAAACTATCAAGGAAGTTAAGATAAAAATTTACATCCCATGCATTTTCACACATTAATGCATTCTTTTACTTAAAATAGATAACTTAATAGAATTAATTATTTATCTTTCTCAATTAACTAATTTAAGAATTATTTAATTAAACTAATTTTTATCACATTTATGCTTCTTATTAACAAATTGTTTAAATAAAATCCACTTTTATTAACAGATAATTTAAATAATAATAACTTAATATTAAAGAGATAAATATCTTTAGATATTAACTCTAATATTGATTTTTAACATACTACTAGGTAATATTAAAGTAGTTTTAATGTTTTTACAATTAACTTAACAACATTTCAAGGTAATGGAATTAAAGCTATTAAGAATTATAATAATTGTTATAAATTGACTCAAAGAATATATCAACATATAAATATTAAGCAATAAGACAGTTGGCTTAATACAAAAATTAAACTGTGAAAAAAAAATTGTTTTTTTTTTAATTCGAAGCAACTATAACAGGATATTTAGCTTTATGGGCAAAGCTAAAGGTCAGAGTATAAATCAATACAATAATTGCCTTGGTAGCATTGAGGGTTTTCTATTGTTCTTTTGACAGGGATTCTGGTGTATTCTCTGTTTTCAGAATTAGTTGCTTTTTTTTTTTTTACTTCTAATGGTTTATCTAATGTGACTCTCATTTGGAGTACTAGTTGATAATCTTCATTGATTGGCTGAGTAGCTTCACTGCTTATGCTTCTTGTTAGCAGTAGTGAATCTATAATTGATCTTTATTTGCTGTCTTTACTGCTAGAAAATGTTAATCTCTTGACAGTTATAGTAGCTGATATTTGAGTTTCTTGAATACTAGCACTAAAAAATCTTTTTCCTTACTTTGAAATAGATATCATTTGCAGCTGCATGTTATTTAATATATACACTAGGTATAAGATTAGTTAAATTGGTCTTAGCATATGATTCATTAACATTTCAGCTGATGCTTTGCTATTGTTCATTGATGATGTTGTGTGTGATGCCAATAGCATTCAGAATAAGCATGCATTTAGATCATTAATTGCCGACTATTTCTGTGATTTTTTTTTTGCCTCTTGCACTATACATTCAACTTTCCAATTGTTTTCTAAGTGGAATGGCATTGTTAAGATATATTTAATATCATTTTTTTGCACAGAAGTGTCAAAATTGTCCAGAAGTGAAGGCTAATTCTTTATTTGAAATTATTATTGCAAGATGGTATATAATGAATAATTTTCTAAATTGTTTATAATGGCTGATATGTGGAAAGATAATAAATTATTTGCCTTTCCACTGACCTGCTTGAGGCCCAGTGATGTCTCTTGTTTTTGCAGGCATGTTTTAATTTAATTGGCATTGCTGAACTAGTCATTCACTGTCTGAATCTAAACCAGGAGACCATACATATGATCCACCCAACATCTTTATTCTGATTATGCTAGGCCCTCCAAAGTGCAACAAATTTAGAATTTGTTTGCAGCTTCTGGATGGAATAATTCTAGTTTTTTTATAAATCACATTTATCTATTATCAACAGCTTATGCCTTTTCACTGATAGGCTTTATATATGTTTGATGGCTTGGTAACTGCCATTTTGAATATATTCATTTACACATAAGTTGATAGAAACCACGGCCATTTGCTATTCAGTTGATATCATTTTACTATTTATCTGGTTACTATTTATGCAATAAATTATTTTGCACAGGAAATCATGTTAACTAATTTGTTTGTTTGTTTTCATACTAAGTATTGTTTGACAGCCAATTAAGTACATCAACATGAGAGATTTTTTCTTTTCTACATGTTGCAATTTTAAAATCATAGGTTTTTAAAAAAAAATTAGCCATTTCAGCATGTGGGTTAAGACATGCTGCAAATAATCCTTTTCAGCATTAAATATTTCCAGGAAGAGTTTATGATCAGTTTATATTGTGAACAATCTTTCATAAATGTACTGATCACCATAAGCAGCAATTTTATTTTTGAATCATAATGTATTAATCCATTTGAACTGGCTATTATTTTTTCAATTTGTCAGTGGCTTGCTTTTGTTTGTCATTCCATTTCTATTCAGCCTTTTTTTTTTTTTATCAAGCTACTGATATCACAATTCAGAAGCTTCTTTTTTGTGATGAATGAAATTTTTAGAATAAATAATCACTTCCAGAAATGTATTAACCTCTTGTGATTTTTCATTCTCAAAATAGTGTTTGTTTTATTTTTGGTTTTATTTCTTTGCATTTAAATATTTATCAGGTCTTAATGCTTGCTTCTTTAAATTTATTGAAAAGCTTTCTGGTGGTCTCCAAGAATTGACCTTTACTCTTGATGATTAGCAGGAAATCATCAAAATAGAGAATTCAGCAGCAATTTGATCAACCTCTTTGTATTATGATAGGGATTACTGAGATTACAGTTCCTTTATGTGTAATAATAGCTGCTCCTGAAGTTTCATTAGCGATTAGAGATCAGTTTTTGAAAATAGTTTATTATTTGCTAAATAGAAAGTATTTGTTTAATTAAAAATTGGAAGTAATTACGAGTGAAAAAGCTTTATTTAATGTTCATCAATAATCCCCACAAATACATATTTTGGTACTTGTGAGTTTTAAAGCAAACCAAGATGAGAGCCCATTTTTTTGATAAATCTACTATTTTCGGAGCCCCCAAAAAATGTATACAAAAAAAATTCAGCTAGGAAATGTATTTAATAATAATTTACAGTTTATTTTTTTTTTTGGATTAACTTATTAACAGAAAAATGAAAAAAATATATAAATATAATATTTATACTTTATTCATGTCTGCACCATGCAATCATATCATGACCATTAATGCATATATTTTGTGGGAGGGCAGAGCCTGTAAATTTGGAAATAGTCCACTGCATAATGTTCTGCGACAGGGAAGGTCCCAAATTTTTATTATGATAATTTACCAAAAAAAAAAAAAAACTGCTGGCAAAAAGAAACATGCCGAATTGAATCAAAGTACAACAATGTTAAGAGCATCTTGTCGCTTCCCACATTATAAGCAAAAAAAATTGAAATAAAGGTTCTTGATGAAATTTATGGGAATTTATTCCTTTTTTAAAATTTAACAATAAATTTATTAATTTTGTTTTAATTTAACAACTAACACATCTTCAATAAATTATAGACCCTCAAAACTGTACATTTATCAAAAATACAGGGTGTCATCTTGGTTTACTTGAAAACTCATAAGTATTCATATTTCTTCTTTTTAATAATGGGTACTATAGATGTAGTCCATTTGGAGTGTGATATAAGTTCACCAGTTTGTAGTCTATACAATTCTTCAGCAACTTATATTTTTAATGCAAATGGCAACGTTTGACAATGGTGATTGACTTTATATTTTTATTAATATATAGGTAGCTGGTTATACCTTGGTAGTAATTTAAACAATTGTTTTTTGAGATTTGTTATATCAATTGAGATTTGATTTAATGATTAAAGAATATCCCATGAAGTTGTACTATTTATAACCTATTATGCCAGCAACAGAATTCTTAGAACTCTTTGAACTGTCATTTCTATTGCTTCTAAGAACTCAATTAACTTGACCTGATAATCATATATCATTTTAAAAGTTGACTGGAGAATTTCTATTCAATATTTTTTGATATGATAAAAGTAACAGAGCTAATGTTTAATCTCCTATAGTAGTCCTGATAATGATGATGATAATCAAATAACCACACTAACCAATTACTCTTTAAAAGTTTTCACATTGAATTCTTTATTAGACAGCCATTGACTTTGTTTTTTCATCTTCTCTTTACCTGTACCTTTTTTGAATGACAAGCCTTTCAATGTGACTTTTTCATTGGCATAAATGACAAACTGTATTTTTATGTGAAAGTACCATTATCTATGTGAGCTTTATTACAAGATTAACACTTTTGTTTATTTAATGTCTATGCCTTTGTGAGACATTTGCTTAAAATCACAAGTGAATTGACATAACCTTGTTTTTGATGAATCATATTAATTTCAGACTTTATTTTAAGAAAAGGGACAGCCTATGGGATCCATTAAAAGTTTTATTTTCAGTTTTGTATCCCAATTTTTAAGCATCTCTTCAGAAACATTGGCTAAAGCTATCTTGCAAAGCTCAACTATGTAATCAATTGGCCTTTTTTATATACATCTCTTTAATTTATACTTTTGCATTCTAGTTAGAGGTTTTGAATTGAAATATGCATTTCAAACTTCTATTGTTTTCTGAAACTTCAATTCAGAGCAATAAGTAGCAAACCCATACACATTGACAAGAATAGTCAACTTTAGTTTGGGTTTTATTTTACTTGAGTCCATGAAAAAATGCAGTCTGTCAAGATATATGGACCAGTTTTTCAGACAACCCTGGATCAAATTCTTCAATAGATCCTACTCAAGCTATGCCTGTTTGCATTTTTTTTTTAAGAATTTTGTGCAGTATTCTCTGTTTTTATTTACTTTACCTTAAGCATAGTTACTATAATTTCACTTTGTTTTATCACAATAGTTACCACACCATTGCCTGAACATCAACTTAATTTTACTACAATAAATACCTACTATTGCCACATCAATAAGTTAAGCTGAGATTGATATTTAAATCTCTCAGATTGTACAGATTTTGAGTCTCATAGATTTTATTTTCATCATCAATAATGTTGTGTATTATGTACAAACAAATATTACATTTTAAAGTTATTTAATTCAATAATATTAGGGTATTGTAAGTCATTACAATATTTGTGAGTTTGTTTCATTCTAGACAAGCCTTGGGTAAAGGCCAGACTTTTTCAACATGCAAGATTCTGTGCTCATCAATAATTTTGCTATTTAGCATGTACAACAGTTGCTTGCACTAAATTAATTCTGCATAACTAGTTACGGGTTTTATGACACTGAATACATATTAAACATTATCACTACAGAGATTTATGACTTTTCTGAATCATATTGCAAACAAAGAGCAAATTTTGTAAAGTTATACTATTTAATTAGCACCTTTTAATATTGGTTTGGAGTTAAGGTGACATAATCATTTAAAACATGTATAATAATTTTAAATGTTTTTAATATTTATCTTGTTTAATATATATTTTGTGCATATTAATTTTGTAATTTAATAAACACTTTCAATATTAAATGTCTTTTATTATACATATATTATTAGTTGAATTTTAAAAAAATCTTCATTACTTTATACATCTAGTTGATTTTGTTTCACATCTGCTCATGATTCTACTATATTTCTAAAAAATCACTGAATACTTTTTAAGATTTGCCTTGCAATAGTTTGTTACAGTCCCACTTACCTAAATTGATCTTAAGTCTATACATTCTGAACATGTTGGTGTTACAAAAACACTTGCCTGCCATAGAACAACAGCTATTAATCAGAATGATTTGTAGTAAATCAGGGGTCATATTTGAATTTGCTTTCAAAAGGCCTTGATTCAGATCTGACAAAACATCTTGAGAATGAAATAAATGTGGGAATTGTCCCAATTCAGTTCAAAGGTTAGCAGTTGTATTATGAATAAGCACACTTCAGTATGGTTTTTAAAAAATATAATAGAAAACATGTTCTCGAAGATTAATGAATAAATTAATTAATCTAATATTAATTCATTTAAATCCAAATTTTCAGTGAATGAGAATTATAGTACTGAATATATTAAAATTTTAATGAGTTCTATAATTTGAAAAAAAAAAAGATAAAAATAAATGTATTAATCAAGCATTTCAAAACAAATGAAGCATATTTATAAAAAGATGGTGAATTTTTATTTTAACTATTATCAGTAACTTTATTCAAATTTTGATTGATTAAATGTTCAACTTATTTAAAATTTTGAGTCATGGTTATAATTTAAGAATATTTTAGAAAATAATTTATTGGAATAGACTTTTTTTTTTTATAGACTAGAAACAATTAATATTCCACCAGCACAAAATGAAATAAGTAAGAAGCAAAAGCAGAAAGAAATTCCTTTAATCAACTATTTAACTGTTGATGAATTTGAGTGTATTCCCAAGTAAGATATTTTGCATATGTATTTTTATTATTTATCTATGTTATTATTTTTTAAGAAAATACTTATTATTACATAATATTATTATAAATATAAATTATCTAATTGCTATCCCTCCTTCATGTTGTTATATATGAGATGAAAATATAAGCCATTGATGAACCAAAGGAACATATTAAGGAGATATTTTCAAATTTGTTAAAAAAAATATAAATAGTAAAGACATTAATAAAAGTTAAAGTATGAATAGAAAGCATTACTATTTAAGACATGAAACCAATAAAACTAGACAAGCATATGTAGGTGCATGTGAATTAATCAGATGAGTTTATGAATAAAAGAATAATTATTTGTTTTCTATAATAATAATAATATGATTTAATTATTAAATTTACTTTTTATCTTCAATGAATGTTTTTGTTCTTTAATGTTTACAAATTTAATATATTTACTAACTTTTTTATTATACTCATACATATACAGTTATAATATAGATGGGTAAATATGTTTTATATAATTGTGTACATTTTATTAGATTAAATTTTAAATAAATATTCTTTAAGTTTCATATTTTAAAATCTATAAACAAAGCTGGAAAATTATAAAGACAATATCATCTGACTTACACAGGCATATAAATTTAATCAAAATTATCATTCACATGATAGATATTTACATAGATATAAAATATTTATTATACATAAATATTTTATATTTATTTACCTGAGCATTTAATTTAAATTTTATTTTATATATTTATTAATAATTCTTTTGTTATATACACACATATATAATTATAACATGAATGTAATTATACATAATTTATGCATGTGTGCACATTAAATATTATTTAACTTTCATATTTTAAATTCCATAAGCAAAGTAAAAAAATTACAGATACAATATTGTCTGGTTTTATATAGTATGTATAAAGCTATGATAGTTTTTTTTTTATATATATACATAATAGATATAAAATATTTATTGTAAGTAAATCATTTGAATTTAAAAATCAATTTTAATATCAATATTTAAATTTATTTATTTATTTATTTGAAAATTGTGTTTAATAAATTAATAATCATCATACAATTATAAGAGAAGAAATAAATATAACTTTAATGCAATGGTGAAATGTTTTATTTGTCTTTAACAGCTATGAGTGACTAAAAAAAACCCATCAAATCACTTAAAATTATCACTTAAATTTACCAAATTCACAATCTTAAGACATGAATGTTTCGACATCTGATAGTTAAAATGGAAATATGAATTAATTTTAGCCAAATGTATTATTTCCTTAAGAAAAGGATATTTCACCAATGCATATATTTTTTATCTAAAGTTTAATTTCATGCTGTAATAACTAATGTCTTATATTTTTATCTTCACGATGATCAATCTGCCAATGTGGGATTTCTCCCTCAAGAAATCATCGTGGATTTACATTAGAGACTCATTTTAGTTGGAAATAAGAAGCTGTTTACAAACTTAAATTTGTTGAATTATCTCTACTATTTTAGAATAGTAATTAGAATAATTTATTTTAACCAAAATTATTATTTTTTGTTTAAGTATTACTTTGTAATTATATTTAAATGAGAATTTAGTAACATAAAATAATATTAAAAATGTAGCTTATGTAATTATAAAGATGTGAATTTAAAGTTTGTAACAGTAGCTAAGTTCAAACCCTGTTACAAGAAAGTGGAAAAGAACATACACATTACCCTCAATGCAGGTATTTATTCAAGCTGTCATTAAAGGGTTAAAAATATATATAAAATTAGACATATATATGTGCGTGAATTAAATTTTGAATTCTTTTTTTTTTCTTTTAAGAAAATAAATGGGGAAGGGATTAATTAGTAATCCTTGTTTATTTTAGAATGTTTTATTTTTAAAATATTATAAATTGGCAAAAATACAGTTGTACGCAAATATTTTTATATATATTGTTTAGGATTGTCTAAAATATTGATTTTAATTTCAATCATATCTCAAATTAGCGAGGGTGGTGAAAAGAAATATTGTATATGCCTCCAAGCAATTCTGGGTTGTATAACAATCCTTAATTACTTCAAAAAAAGAAAAATTCCAAGAAAAGCTAAAGAATGTATTGTGAATAAGAAAAGATACCAGGAATGATGGCACCACAAGACAATGGACATGTCAAATAAAGAAGTAAAAAGTAATTTGGAAAAGGAAAAAAGTATTCAAAGAAAAAGAACTAGATCGGAGATCTGATAAAAAAAAATTTTTTCTGAGAAAGGACAAAGCAATTAAAAAAATTAATTAATTAGAAAAAAAAGACAGTTAGGCAGTTAGATTGTAACCGTTGAGAAGAGAGAATCATAGAGATATATTAATGAAAATGTTTAAAATGATGGGGTAAGCGCCAATACGTGAAAGGCTCTACCATCTGCAGCCGATGTGAACTGACTCTACACCGCCTGCCCGCAGAAGAACCTGGGAACTTCGTTAATCCGTATTGCTTAACATAGGGTGAAATAGGAGCGAATCGTGCATCCAAAATATAAATAAATTCATTTTGAAAATTATATATCATAGAGAACTTCTATTGCGACTCATCCATCACCTACGTAAATCTTAATGCCGGACTTTGCAGAAAGAAACTATATTGCGATCTCATAAGGCAAACTTCGAATGCTACAAGCTCATGGAACTCAACCTGATACACTACGTGATTCATTATATTCTGATCCCACACTCCGGGGTTCATCAGGTAACGTGAACTATATATTTTTATATATATATAACTTGGAATTGCTTATGGCTACCTTCGTAATGACTCTATTAAATTAGTTTGTAGCATGAAACTATTGCGTATAACTGTATACTAAATTTTTTTATTTATAAATTAATATTTATTTGTTCTAGATTAAATATTTTATTACTTCATTTATGGTTTGGGGAATTTATTATATATTTTAACTGAAAATGATATGAGTTGATTTTATATAGATTATGTTTAAATATTAATAATAAAATTTTATATATATTTACCTTGGCGTTAAAGTTACCTACTATTTATCGTTTACATTCTTCTATTATTTTACCTGCCAAATAAAATGCAAATTATTCCAATATGTCCAAAGTGAGCAGACACGTTTATGATTTCATTATATGTTACATACAAACCCACTTTTTTGTTATTATCTCCGTTCATCCAATAGGTCTTCCTCCCAACCCTGGGAATGAGCTAACTTGGGTCAGGCACTTTGTTAATTGGGAAAATATAATTCTCACCATAATAGTGAGTTTGGCGCTTGAGGTCAGCGATCAACTGACGCTCATAAATATTATCTTCCTGTAGATATTTTTTATTTAGATCTTACTCAAGAGACAAAGGCTACCGGAAAACTTTCATTTCATTTGTCTTAAATCCTATTCATGCAATATTTAGAAATTGCATCATATAAATAATACTTATATAAATAATTTGTATTAGAATTTTCCTTTGGTAGATAGTATTTAAATGCTATCTACAGGTGTTATGGCGACTAGACAGCCATAGTCATTTCATCTAGTCTACGGTATGGCTCACGTGTCCATTTCTTAAGATCTATTATATTTTGGTTAAGTCGTCAAACGTCGGGTGTGACGGTTTGAAGGGGTGGCCGGTTAAAATGGATTTCCAACGAATGGGGCTACAAAAGTAGGAGAACGGCAGGTTAATAAAAAGAAATTAATTATTTTTTTTGTTTTTGCATGAGTTTAATTATTTTGCCTCGCAAATATTGCTTTAGGAAATAAAGCACCAGATAGGGGAGAAAATAGGAGTAAGAGGTAGAGGTTCAACAGTAGGGCAGATGACGGTCAGAATAGTATTTTGTGAGCTGGGGTGGGGAACCCGGCACGTTATATAGAAAGAAGTCAAAAATAATAAATAAATTGTTGTATTAGTTAACCCGGCATGTCATATAGAAAGAAGTAAAAAAAAAATTGTCGTATTAGTTCACTCGGCACCGTATATATATCTAAAAACAATAAGAAATATATAATTGTGATAGTATTTCACAAAAAAAATAAAAAGAGTAGAAATAAGGTAGATGAAAACCCGTTCAAGAGAAAGACAGAAAGGGAAAATGGACGAGGATAGTACAGAGAAAGCAGGAGAGACCGGTATGATGGATATTATTATGAGGAAGTTACAGGAGATGGAAGAAAGAATGGAATTAAGATTTGAGGAAATGAGGGGAAAACAGGATATGTTGTTCGAAATGCAGAAAAAGCAGGAGAGTAGAATATTAGCAATGGAAAAGAAACTAGATGAGCAGATAGGGAAAGGCAAAAGGGAAGAAAGCTCAACCCAAAGAAAAGACGACCTAAAAGAAGGACAAAAGAAAGCTGAAAAAGAAAAGAAACAGGGAGTAAGAAAAACAAAAGACCCAATAGAGCAAAATAATATAGTAGAGGATAAGGAGGGTATAGTGAGATGTCCAATATCACAATCACAGGTAAACCAGTTTTTAAAGATTAAAGGGTTTTCTGGGCAAATGGGAGAGGCACCAATTGAACATTTAAAAAACCTGGAAAGATATTTTGCCGTAAACGTGATGACCGAAGAATGCAAATTGGCTATCGCCTGTAGCAACTTAGTGGAAGACACGCAGTCATGGTAGGATTTGCTATTTCATCTACCCAAGAACAGAGAAGTGGTGAGGGACACGTTCTGGTCCAAAGAAAGGCAAGAAATGGTGAGGTACTGTACCATGCAAGAAAAATATAGGACGATTAGTCAGGAAACTTATTCTCAGTTTTTTCGTCGTCAGGTAGCTAAGTTGCGCACCTTGGATGCGTGTAACATGACAGAAAACAACATTATTAGGGTGGTTAAGCGTAACTTGCCTATCAAAATTGAACAGATGCTCCTGGGAAATGGGAAGGCCTCCATTGAGGAAGTAGCAGAATTACTAAATGCGATAGACATGAGCATGCAAGACCAGGATGAACCGCTGGATAGGAGAAAAGCCGAAAACGCTCAAACGACAAGGTACGAAGATGGTAGGTATCCGAGAGATATCCGAAAGGGCTACCAAAGAGAAGATACAGGAACATCATGGCATCCACCATACGAAAGGGAAGACCGTCAAACAGTACTGAAGTCCTATAGTGAACAGGGAAAAGGGTCGCGTCCCCCATCTCCAATGTTAAGAGATAGACAATGACTAAAATAAAGAAGTGTGCTTAAGTTTTTTTTGGGGGGTTTGTTTTCATTTGTGATATTTTTTTGGGGGTTTGACATCTTAGTCGGTTAAGGCATCTTATTTTGCCACGGTTTCAAATTAATGTACTATTCAATGAATATCTGCAGCAGATGTAAGATAAATGTGGATATTGAGAGGGGAATATATATTTAAAACCCATACTAGAATGAATCTATTATTTGAGACCTCAAAATAGTGATACCCCATTTTAAAGTCTTTGCAACAGGGGGCATTGTAACAATAGCTAGGTTCAAACCCTGTTACCAAAAATGGAAAAGCACATACACATTACCCTCAATGCAGGTATTTATTCAAGCTGTCGTTAAAGGGTTAAAAATATATATAAAATTAGACATATATATGTGCGTGAATTAAATTTTGAATTCTTTTTTTTTTCTTTTAAGAAAATAAATGGGGATGGGATTAATTAGTAATCCTTGTTTATTTTAGAATGTTTTATTTTTAAAATATTATAAATTGGCAAAAATACAGTTATACGCAAATATTTTTATATATATTGTTTAGGATTGTCTAAAATATTGATTTTAATTTCAATCATATCTCAAATTAGCGAGGGTAGCGAAAAGAAATATTGTATATGCCTCCAAGCAATTCTGGGTTGTATAACAATCCTTAATTACTTCAAAAAAAGAAAAATTCCTAGAAAAGCTAAAGAATGTATTGTGAATAAGAAAAGCTACCAGGAATGACGGCACCACAAGGCAATGGACATGTCAAATAAAGAAGTAAAAAGTAATTTGGAAAAGGAAAAAGTATTCAAAGAAAAAGAACTAGATCGGAGATCTGATAAAAAAAATTTTTTCTGAGAAAGGACAAAGCAATTTAAAAAATTAATTAATTAGAAAAAAAAAGACAGTTAGGCAGTTAGATTGTAACCGTTGAGAAGAGAGAATCGTAGAGATATATTAATGAAAATGTTTAAAATGACGGGGTAAGCACCAATACGGGAAGGGCTCTACCACCTGCAGCCGATGTGAACTGACTCTACACCGCCTGCCCACAGAAGAACCTGGGAACCTCATTAATAATCCGCATTGCTTAACATAGGGTGAAATAGGAGCGAATCGTGCATCCAAAATATGAATAAATTCATTTTGAAAATTATATATCATAGAAAACTTCTATTGCGACTCATCCATCACCTACGTAAATCTTAATGCCGGACTTTGCAGAAAGAAACTATATTGCGATCTCATAAGGCAAACTTCGAATGCTACAAGCTCATGGTACTCAACCCGATACACTACGTGATGATATTATATTCTGATCCCACACCCCGGGGTTCGTCAGGTAACGTGAACTATATTTTTTTTATATATATAACTCGGAATTGCTTATGGCTACCCTCGTAATGACTCTATTAAATTAGTTCGTAGCATGAAACTATTGTGTATAACTGTATACTAAATTTTTTTATGTATAAATTAATATTTATTTGTTCTAGATTAAATATTTTATTACTTCATTTATGGTTTGGGGAATTTATTATATATTTTAACTGGGAATGATATGAGTTGATTTTATATAGATTATGTTTAAATATTAATAATAAAATTTTATATATATTTACCTTGGCGTTAAAGTTACCTATTATTTATCGTTTACATTGTCCTATTATTTTACCTGCCAAATAAAATGCAAATTATTCCAATATGTTTGAAGTGAGCAGACACGTTTATGATTTCATTATATGTTATATACAAATCCACCTTTTTTGTTATTATCTCTGTTCATCCAATAGGTCTTCCTCCCAACCCTGGGAATGAGCTAGCTTGGGTCAGGCACCTCGTTAATCAGGAAAATATAAATTCTCACTGTAATAGTGAGTTTGGCGCTTGAGGTCAGCAATCACCTGACGCTCATAAATATATTCTTCCTGTAGATATTTTTTATTTAGATCTTACTCAAGAGACAAGGGCTACCAGAACACTTTCATTTCATTTGTCTTAAATCCTATTCATGCAATATTTAGAAATTGCATCATATAAATAATTCGTATTAGAATTTTTCTTTGGTAGATAGTATTTAAATGTTATCTACAGGTGTTATGGCGACTAGACAGCCATAGTCATTCCATCTAGTCTACGGTATGGCTCACGTGTCCATTTCTTAAGATCTATTATATTTTGTTTAAGTCGTCAAATGTCGGGTGTGATGGTTAGAAGGGGTGACCGGTTAAAAGTTAAATATTATATTAGCAAAATTAATTAGAGTATTTTATTTATTATTCTTCTGTATTTTTATTAAAATTAGAAATATGAGAGAACTTGAAGGTTAAACATCTATTATTACAAATATATGTCTGCCTTATATGTATATATATCATTAAAAGTTAAACTTTAGCTTGTGAGAAAAAAATATAAAGAAATATTTTTTAAAATCTATATAGGGTATAGAAATTACAATATTAAAATTCAGCATAATAAATATGATTATTTAAAATTTAGAGATTAATATTTTCATGTAATAAATTTAAACTAGATAATTTACAATTTGAGAATTTTTTATTATAAATAGGGAAGTGATTTTTAGTTAATCTCATATTGAAATTTATACAATAATAAATCACATACTAACATCTTTTGTAAATAAAAGTTTTGTTATAAAATAATTACAAAGTATTATACTGATGTACATAGCATTGTGTGGGTTATATTTCATAAATGATATTCTATATATATTGAAATGTTTCTTAACTTAGTTTATCATAGATATTTAACTATGAGTTAACTTTTTCTTACTTAGAATGAATTGCCTTATTAATTAAAATATATATAAAATTGAGTTTAAAAATCATCTAATAATTGATTAATTTTGTTTATCATGTAATATCATTTATTGGTAATTATGTCAATAATTTATTATATTTTTATTAATTTATTATTTTTTATTTTATTGTTTTATCATTAGTTGCTTATTAAAGTTTTACTTTATGATTTTGATTAGCATACATTTTTATTTAATTATTTAAGTTAGATGGCTGGATTTGAAGACATATAGATAAATGCTGAGCTTGAACTGAAATTAGATCTAGTGTCTAAATATCCTAGCACCTTACTGAAGATAGCCAGTAGTTTGAAATCAGCTTGGGGATAGGGATAATTTTAGATAGAGATTTTTTAAGTGCTTTCCCTTGCAATATTTATCGGAAAAGCTTGTTTAGAGCTATTAGCGTGCTCGTTATACCACAATTGTAATACAAGCTTATTCAGTTAAGTCATGTGATATATGACTTGATTTTTTTTCTATTACCTTTGTACAAATTTTTAGTACAGTAAATTGTTTATGCTTTTCACGCAAAATTTTTTTATTCCTTTAAAGTTTCAATTATACATTTTTCCAGGGAAAGATTATCTTTTCAAATGAATATATACAGTGTATAAAAGCTAGACTATGAAATCTTACATTAAATTACACAATTTTTGTTACATACTATAGTGATCAAATAAAGAATGTTTAGAACTATGATTTGATTTGTTTGTATTAAGTAATATTGTTTATGTTTTTCAGAGCAAAATTTTTTCTAGCATTTTATTATGAAGATTTAGTTCTTTTATTGCTTTTACTAGGGAAAGATTGTTTACATTTTAATTAAATTTATGTAATACTATATTTAAAAATTTGGAAAGCTTATTAGACAGTTTTTTTAATATCGTTTAGTGATCAAAATAAAGAAATATTCCAGCATTGTGATGAGAATATATTACTTAAATTTGTTAACATCTAGGAAGATTGTTTTTACTTTTCAGTGCTTAAGATTTTCTATGTTTTTGTTATGGAATGTTCAATTATTGATTCATTAATGAAAGATTATTTAGCTATTTCATATTTACTTATACAGTGTATAGTACAAAAATTAAATTAATTTTTTACTATTATTGGGTCTGGAAATCTGTAAATACGTGTATTTCAATGTATGCAAGAATGAATAACTTTCAGAACTGTATGGTTGAATTGGATGGTGACTTTCCTCTAAGCTGTGAGTCTGGGATACCCTAAATATATATAGACTTCAATATTCTAGAATGAATGATTTTTGGAACCAGTTATAATAATTATAATAGAATCTATTGTATTTAGTTATGTTAATATACATTGTTATTGTATGATTTAAACATGATTTTTTAAGGATTAATTATTAATAGAGTCATAGGTTTGGTTCTTTTACATCTATCAGCGTATAAAAATTTGTATAAACTAAATCTTAAATGTGAATTTTAGAAGTATCTAATAATTTACTGGAATTGATATCCTAAGTCATATAAGTTATTATTTATAATCATTTTCATTATTATTGTAAAATATTTTGATTATGTTGTATATAAACATATAATAATTACTCACATATTTTAAGTAGTTATCCAATTTGGAATTATGGCAATACAAGGCTCATGAGACTGGTTTTAAAGAAATTTCTGTTATGCCAAGTCTACACATCTCTAACTACAAATCATTATATAATTGTTTTGTTTTTTTTTCATTTATATATATATTGTATGTGTACATATATTTGTGGAGTATGTAAATGATTGTTATGGATATAATTTTTAATATAAGACAGTTTTCTATTTTGTAATAGTTTGAAATTTCACTGATATTTTATAAATTTCATAATTAAATTATGACCTTTTGTTATTGTATTTTCCTAAAATAATATATCTGATGTTGATTTTTTTTTTTTACAAAAGGAATTAATTTCCTAACCAATATATAAATAGAGTCATTTAATTGAATATAAAGTATGTATAATTTTTCTCTTTACATTTTTTACTCTATAATTTTTAATTCAACTTTTTTCCACTAATTATTATTATTTTTAGAACAAAAAAAAAAATTGAAGATAATTATCTGAATTAAAAATTACTGATGTATTTTTTATAATTCTATTTTTTCTAGATATATGCGTGGTCGTTTGTCATATAATCAGATCAATAATGTGATTGATGATATAAACAAAGCAGTTTCTATAAAGTATAATACATTAAGAATGCCTAAATCAAGCCGAACAGAAAACGTAAATAAGAAAATCAGAGAATTTCACAGTCAAGAAAATAAGGAAACAGAAGGTTAAGCTCTTTCTCTATATATATTTATAATTAGATTTTAAAAATTTATACTGTATTATGTATATATTATTTAAAGCCAAATTGAATCAGATTGTGATTTTGATGTTAAGTTTCACAAATATCATTTTCCATACTTGATTTTTTAATAAGAATTTAAGAAGTAATCAAAAGTGATGCCATTTTTATTTGCTAAAACAGTTATATGATAAACAAAATGAAATAATTATTTAAATTTAATATAGATAGTGCTAAATTTTCATTAGCTTCTAAAATTATTTCTTATTATCACTGTTTAATATTATTGCTGTGTGAGTTGTCTTGCTGTGCTCTGGGTTATATTTATAAACCTAATCTAAATTCTTTATTATTGCACAACTTTTTATTGACTTACATTTAAACTGATTTTATTTCTTTCTGATAAATGCTTCATGAAAGATAAGACAATAAACAAGTTACTGAAGTTTCAGTAAAAGTACAGATTTTTTAATCAAATAATCTCATTTTGCTCTTGTTAGCATAGTTTATTATATTTCTCTGATTTTTACTGGATAAATTATTAAGCGAATAGCCTGATTTTTTTTAAAAAAAAATAGTTATAATTTGGTTATATTAAATTTATTATCAAAAAGAAAATTTAAGTTCATTGATTTATTTTATAGAAGACTACATTGTCCAAGAATCTTAAACAATTGCATCATCTTATAAATCAGGGGTCAGCAACTTTTTAGTGGTGTTGTGCTAAACTTATGTTATAATGTTATTTCACGTGCTGATATGATTCTACCAATCTTATTATATATAGTATCAAAATTAGTCCAGTTATAAAGGGCTTCAAAATTATATATACTTTTGAAGCCCATTATAACCAGATCTTATTTTATTGGTCATTCAATATTTTAAAATACATAGGATCATATGTGAAAAGTATGATTTGTTAAATTATATTACATTCGAAAGACATATTTAAAATTTCCTTTGCATGGAGAAAATTCATCTCATTAGCGCTTAAAAAAAATGTGTATTGTTTACAAAATTTACCGATTAACATACAATGATTCAGAATAGGCAAACACATTTAGCTTTCACTGGTTTAATTTAAAAAGCTGATTAATGGACTTCTAGCATTTATAATTTTGTGATATAAAAAGTCAACTCAAAATTGGGAATTTTTTCATATATTTTTCTTTTCTTTAAAATTATGGACATTTGTAATTTTTTTCTATGAGAAATTTGTGTTAATTACACAATAGACATTTAAAAGGAAAAAAAACATGATTTTTAACTTCTTTGAGATTCGAACGATATTATCAAGTCTCACATATTTGTGGACTCCGTTCATGCATTAATCCAACTATCATTAATTATAAACTTTTTTTTTCAGGGAAACACACCAAAACTTAAAATGTATTATTATATAATTATGAATAGAAGTTTTTCAAATGAATTAATCAATATAACATTTTGTCGGAATATAAATTCACTCTAAACAGGCAGTTGTGTACCAAACTATCAAAGATGAATTGACTGTCAAAAGAAAAAAATCCAGGCAAAATTAATCCTATCTGGGGAAGAAAAAAAATTTGGTGCTTGTCTTATAGATAAAGACGCTGTTCGATGGCGCCATTTTCACGCTAAAACTATAAAATATGACCCTTCCCGGGCCGTTGATTTTAATCATTTTGATGTGTTTTTTGTAATGCGAAAATAAAAACAAAACAAAATCATCTTTTTTAAATATTATTTTTTATTAACGTATACAAATTAAATGATAATAATAAATGTAAAATAAAATAAACAAATTACAATTTGATTCGTGTTTTTTATTTTGCTTTATTAGAAAAATCAATTTTCTATCAGATATTTTTTTACTGGGGTTACGGTTTTTTTTTTTTGGTTGTTGTTTAAAAACTCACAATCGGAATAAAAAGTAAAATTTCTTAGTCTTCCTTTTACATTTTATTTCTACAGAGAAACAGATATTATTGTGTTACCGCTATTTTTTACTTTTTTAGTCTTCGTTTTACTTTTTTTTTTTTTTTTTTTTTTACAGACAAACAGATATTATCGCTATTTTTTACTTCCAATAGAATGACAACAAAAAAGTAAAAGTTGTTAGGTTTAGTTTTAGGTTTAGGGTTAGTGTTCTGTTGTTTGTAATGCTAAAATAAAAAATATCAAAATCGTATTTTTGTAAATATTTTTTTTTAGTAACATCTATAAAATAAATGATAACAATAAACGTAAACTATATTCAACAAAGTATAACAGTAGTCCGAGAAAAGAAAGAAAGTAAAACTTTTTTAAACAACAACACACACACATATATAATGTCTTCTTTACTTATTAACCATGTTTATAATATATGCTTTTTATGAAACTTACAAAAAACAGTGCAGAATTGTACTTTTCTTACTGGATATTTTTGTGTTACCGCTCTTTTTACTTCAAAAATATACACACAGTAGAATCTTGTTTGTCTCATGGAATGTTACAAACAGTACGTTACTTGACGCTTTACCTAATTCCAACTCACTTTACACATATATCTTGTCAACATTTTCCCACTTAAAACTTCAATACAGTACATTGTAAAAAGTCTGATAATTATTACTTTACAAAATCTGAACATTTCAATGCTTTAAAATAAAAAAAAATCCAATGAAAACAACATTTCCATCCAATTCAAATACACACACCCTCTCACCAAGCCGTAACAATTTTATAAACTGTGCAAATTCGGAAAATTTATTTGCTGTGATGCGACATACATGCTGTACTGCGATGCGACATAGTGGCCTGCAATCTGTAGCACAACAAAAAAGTTGTATTATAGAAAATGCGGGTTCGAACGTGTCGGCCACGGAAACGGCATTTTTATGTGTTTTAGCACAAAAACGGCACCATCGAACGGCATCTTTAGCTATAAGACGAGAACCAAAATTTCATCCACTTAGCTCTTACCTTTATTGAAAACAGCAAAGATCGAGTATACATTTATTGCACAAAGTAATAAATAAATTAAACTGAATTATGTTGTGAGTTGCATATGCAAAAACTTATATTTGTAGGTGATGATTCAAATGCGTGCCCTGTAATTAAAATATAATTTTTTTATTATTTCCATTCAATCAGAGTGCCATTTGATAATCTTTTACATGACACACGTGCCCTAGGTTGCTGATTTTTGTTATAAATAATTTGAAAACAGTACATTACTGCTAATTTATAGAACTTTGTATTGATATTCCTCAAATTTTTTAATATCAGCTAAAGTATCCCTAGCATATATGAAGAAATAAAGTTCTAGATCATCATCATTGCAATTTTTAACATTTCAAAAACAGCAATTAATTTGTAATAAATATATGATTGTAAGAATGAATTACAAACATTTTAGGTGTTATAATTATTTTAAGGTTTTTATGACTTATAGAGCTTGATTATTTTAAGAAATTAAAATTATATTTGGTCTCATAGCCTTTGTGTAAGTATTGTAAATTAAATCATATTGGCTCTTAGAATCTTAAATTTAAAGCATTAAAATAATAAAGTTTAATGAAATAAATGTACTTATTTAATTAATATAATAAATAAATAATCAAATGAATTATTGCTAAGGAATTCATATGAAATTCAAGCACTAAAATTGAAATTGATTGAGCCGTAATTCTTGAATTTGTGAGTTCTCGAATCTGCCACTGTACTAAATCATGAACAAGACATCTAATTAATAATTTTCTTTAAAAATATTTGTAAATTAATTAATATTTAATTATATTTCTCTAATTACAAAATTGTGAAGTTTTTCATTTCAAAATGGAGTTTGTGTCTTATCATACCTGATCTAGAGATTCTATTTTTTCTTTCCAAGCTTTCATTTTTATTTGCTATCAATCATGATTTCATCTAATATTGATTTTATCTACTTTAATTATCTATCTTTTTAAATATATATATATATATGGTTATTTTAATATTGACAATGTCAAATGACTCAAAACATTCTTTCTTCTCATTAAATATTTCTGCTTCTATTCATGTTCCTGGATCAGATTCTCAGTTTTTTAAGATCCTTGACCTCTTTTTAATTAGAAATCTTACATATTATTTTGTTGTTTTGTCTGACCCACTAGGCTATTTCAATTACTGCCTAATCAAAGCCCTATTAAAATTTATAAAAATTCCACTTTTTTATTTGCACTATAGATCTGCAAATTGCCATGATCGTTCTCATTTCTTCAAATTCAATCATTCTTCCAATTATGTTACATTTTGATATTATGTTATTGAGTATAAGATTTTTTATTTCCATATTTACTATTCTTTTTCTATTCTATCAATAACAGACTTTCTACCATCCTCTCATCTTGATTATTAGTAGTAAAACTTCTGCCCTAAATCTTATTTCTGTTATTATTTTTGAAAAGTTATGAAATGACTCTGGTGCCCAGTCATTTTTAGTATTCTTACAAATTGGAACTTTTCCCCATCTTCTGGAAAATTATATTCAACCTATGTTCAAAAAATGCAAAAAATTAATCACTTTCACTTCATAGTTATAAAAAAAAGTGGAGATTTGTCATATATATTTTTTTTAATTTGATAAATCAGAACACTTGAATAATATATTATAGAATTATGCTTTTATCCCACAAGCATTTGTTGCAGATATGGCTTTTAATCAAGTTTGTTATGATTTGCTTCTTAGTAAATGTTTTTCTCTGATTTAAACTTTTGAATTTATAAAATTGTTTTCTTCATTTTTTTCTAGTTAAAGTGATAAAGTTTTAATACTTATTCCACAATACTGATTCTATTCTTGCTCCAATTCATTTTTCTTTTTCCTGCTATATCCAGCCTATTTTAAAGTTCAAAGAAGGAAAAATAATTAAAATTATTTATCTTGAAGAAATGAATGACTATACATGTTTAGAGTGGTTATACAGATAAATGAAAATTAGTAAGACAAAAAGCAAAAAAATAGAATGGGTTTGATTAAAAATCTATCATGATTCTCATATAGTAAATATAAAATCTGTAAAATAATTTGGAAAAAGAATGTTGATACTTGCATTAACATATGACTAGAGTAAATGGGTAGTGAACTATGGATATCAAATGAGGTTTTCAAAAGGAAATGGGTTTAATTTTTTTTTTTTTTTTAATGGATCAAATTGAACGGAAATTAAAAATGCTTGGAAAGTATATATCAATGAAAACCCTTATAGTAAAAATAGTATCTAATTGGATTACATAGAGAGACAATAAACACAGAGGCTAGAAAAGTTTATCCTTATCTAAAATTAATAGAGAATTTATTTTTATGAATTTGCCAGAGATGGAGTAATTGTTTAGAAAATGTACTAGATATATAATTATAAAGGATGGTAAAAAAGATAGATAAATTTGTTAAAAAGAAAAAAAGATAGCATTGTGGAAAATAGATAATGAATTAAAAAAATAATTTTTAGTAAAGTAATATATTAGAGTAAAAAATCTCTTAAGAGAAAAAAAAGATAATAGCAGCTAAACTTGGTACAATGGAAAATGGACCTAATTACATGGAAAGTTATTTTTTGGGATGCACTGAAATATCAAATATTGTGCCAAATGCCAGAGAATAAAAATGAACAAGAAGACAAATGGATGAGAAGTTAAATATTTGTAACAGATAAACTCCAATAAATATGTATGAATGTTGTTTAAGTTTTTTCATTTTTGTGTGAGTCATTTCTTAATGTCTAAGCATCTAAAGAAGTGAAAGTTTCCTCATATATGCTCATGTAAGGAAAATTTGCTGTTTATGCATATTAGTAAACTGAGGTGTTTTGTTTATAGGTTGAAGGTAACTGTGGTGTGAAATGATAAATTTATCTATCTTATGAAAATACATATGATACTATCATCATTTGGTTTTGAAGTTCTGAGTTGGAAAAGTTTTTCTCAGATTAAAAAAAAGCAATTTAATCTTGCTAATATAACTGAAGTCTTAGATCTCAAAATTCTTGTATTCAAGACATAAATTTATGTTAATTGTCTGATTACAAAAACTTTGTAAACATAACTGTTCTAATATCTGGGATGAATCCTTTTTTAAAAATACATTTGTTATTTTTTTTATCAGATTATCTTATTAACACTTTTATTATTTTATCATTGTACATTTTTTTTTTATATACTCATACCTTATCTATTGTTTATCATTTAATTTAGGCAATTATAGTTCTGTGATAATAGAGAAAGAGTAATGTCATTTGTTAATATTATTTTGTAATATTATTCTAAGTATATTTTTTTGTTAATTTTCAAATTATGTTTTAGATATCTATTATTGTAAAAATTTGTTTCTCCCAATACATTGTCACTATCATTAATGTTAAACATCTGTGATTTAGATGCATGTTTTGGTTGATTGCATGAATACCACAGAACCAGAGATTGCATGGAAATGTTTTATCTTATTTTAAAAACTAATCTATTTTACTAAATAAAATAATTTAAAAACATCATTTAAAAAATTTGTTTCATATTTAAACTCAAAACTCAACATGTTACATTTAGAAAAGACATTGATGTATTTTTCTAATTCTTTTTCTTGCATGATTCTCATTATAAGTACTTAAATGTAATACTACGTAGAAGATAAGTTTTCATTGGTGATGGTATAGTTGTGAGTCCACATTGCAAGTCATAGTGGATACCACAAATTAAATAATCCTGTGGTCACATTGTAAATCTTAATTTTTTTGGTAGGTATTTTAAATCATGGAACTGTTGAACAGAATAATAGTGTTTGTTTTGGAAAATTGCCTTACATCTCACTAGTCATATAAATCACAGAAGTAAAATAATTCAGCTCTTTTCTTTCACCTATCAAAAAACTTAATGTCAAAATTTTACTTAATGGATTATTAGAGAGGATTAAATTTGATTTACATTATTGAAAAAGGGGAATAATCAATGATATGTAGAAAAGTTTCTTCATCTAATCAACATCATTTATAAGTTGTGTCAAAGGGATCGTCTGTGAATCTGCTTGAGAAATGTTGTAGTAGGGGACACGCTGTACAGATATTTGATGCCTGAATCTTTGATTCATCCAGTAATATATTTTCTAATACTTTTATAGAGGAATAGATTTCCAATTGATACCATGATTGAGTTTTGGGATACATTATCACTGATAAATCTTTGTATGGCATTTGAATCACATCATATGTTTGATAATTAGGAAAGTTGTCAAATAAAGGGTCAGTATATATTCTTCCAAATGACTTATATGAATTGGCAAAAGAGCTTAATTTCAAATAATTCAAGAAACTACTTGGTGTTCTTGAGAGTATTTTATAATAAAAGTTTTGATCCTGTTCACCGTAAATAATTATTTATATATTTATTAATATATACTATTGTTGTATTGTTTATACCACACTAAAATGTATGTTAAGAGATCTTTAAGAATAGAATTAAATATTTTAATTTTTGTTCTCAGGTGACATTTAATCAGATTAGAAATTAATAATTTAGTTAAAAGTTTATTAGTAATTAATTTATTAATTATTAAATTGTTTTGATAATTGAAGTATATATTGGAATTCCAAGAAATTTAATTAAAAAACTATAAACAATGATGGAATATTTTTTTCTGTTAATGTCAGCCATGATGTTTCCTGATATGATTGATCCAGTTATTCTTGAAATTTTTTTTTAGATATTCCTCAATAATAAAAATATTAGAAAATCTTCTGGTAATTATCACAACATCATCAATATAGGCAGGTATATTTATTTATTTTCCTAGATGTGGAACAAATATGCCAGGAATAAGACCATTAACCTAGAGAATTAAGGTAAATAGTAAATAAAACAGGAGAAAGAGAAGATGCCTTTTATAATCTGAAATATTGATGATTGTCTGGTGAAGTTTTTTGTTACTGCTATCTATTTTTTACATAATTTATTAGTTCACATATAAGTGTTGGATTTTCAAAATAATTAAGGTTAACAAGGTCAAAAGCATTTTAAAAATCAATCTTTACTGTGATTACTTCTGTCAGGCAATTTTATTTTATATCTGTTATAACCTTATAGTATACCATTATTGTATAATGAATATGTCTTCCAGAGATGGAATAGTGGACAGGCAGTAATTTATTTATTAAAAATAACTGGAGTTTATCAATTATATTGTAGCAAATATTTTAGCATTCATTATTATAAATAATATTTGTTTGTTAATAACTAATTATCTACATATTCAATAGATAATGAGATTTAAAAAACTTCCAAGTGAATATTTGAAAATCCTAATGTTACTGCAGGTTTTAGTTTGTCTATTTCTTCAATCACATTTTCAAGGGAAATCAAAGATAAATGAATGTGGGTTTTTCAATTAATCCTATGTAAATAAGACATTTATTTATATAGCGCGATATTTTTATAAACTGTAATATTAATGACCCATTAAGCTAATGCACATGTGCTTTGTAGATTTAACTATATAAATGAATACTCCCACTTTCCAAACCCAAGATAAAGTCTTTGTGAGAAGATAGAATGAATCATCTATCTTTTCGACCCAAACGTTTATGTATGGGCAAATCTTAAGTGTTTGAAAATGAGAGCGTGAAAATGTTAATTGATCACTTTAAATTACTTTTTTACTATGTGAATGAATGACGCTTGCGAAATTTCTAGAATTTACGATACATCATTCTTATTAAATTAAACACATGTAAATAAGACATTTATTTATATAGCGCAATGTTTTTATAAACTGTAATATTAATAAGCCATTAAGCTATTGCACATACACTTTATAGATTTAACTATATAAATGAATACTCCCACTTTCCAAACACAAGATAAAGTCTTTGTGAAAAGATAGAATGAATCATCTATGATGAGTTATTATTATAGTATTGTACTGTCTATGGTATCTTTAGGGGTTTATATGGTTTAATTGCCTTACATTCGTTGACCAAATTATGTTCGATTTGTTATGTTCCGCTAATTGCATCATAATAAAAATTTGTTTTTTTATCTTAAGCAAAATAGTTTTACGTTATCTTTTCATTCATTTTATTATTATTATTTTTTTTATTATTCTCTCTCAAAAAAAATGTATACAACACATTGTCTAATCAATTAAATATTTCAAAAAGAAAAAATATTCTACTCGAGAATTTAGTAATTTAATTTCTAAATTACCAATGCAAGTTGTACTAATCCAATACAGTACAATACCTCCATGGTCAATGACAAGAATAAAATATGGTATCTAACCTATTTTATTCTTCAATCTCAGTTAATTGTCATTATATGCGTTTTATACATCTGAGGTCTTCAGGGTTTAAATCCAACCCATTTATCCTCTGAGATCTTCCCTTAGTCATAAAATGATGTAATTAAATCTTGTTATATATAAATTTCTGTTCACAATTGTCCAAGATTGTGGTTTTTTTTTTGTTGTTATTAGTATATTTACAAACTTGTAAATAATGTAAATAAATTATGTTTGAAAATATATTTAGCTGTCTGTGGCTTTATTGCTAATCACTATCCATATTGTTATTGCTATTGCTATCAACATATTTTATTTCGTAAAAATCGTCATTTAATATAATAGGTTTTATTATGTGGAAGCATATCTAAATAAATTTTGCTATGCTCTTAGATTTAGAGTGTATAAAGTTATTGTTTATTGATCAAAACATTGTTGATCTTAAGCATATGTATTATTTTTAAATAGTGTTTTAAAGATGAAATATTTAGTTTTTAGAATAATCTGTTTATCTAAACTATTAGATACATCATTCAATGATCATCATATTACCCATGATCATTAAATAAAAGATAGTTTGTAGATTATTATATTCACTTTATTAAAAATTTATTAATATTTCATAAAGTTTAAAGTTCGTATTATTATTAGTAATGGAATTGTCAAATCTTCTTTATTAATTCTATTTTGTTTTATGAGTTGTCTTTGCTTGTTATATTTGGGTAGTGGCAAAATCCCTCTCACTGATCCAAATATATCTTTTAAAATAATAACATTCAAGTTATTTAAACCCTGAGAAAAGTAAATTATTAATTAATAATCTCAATTTTGAATCTATTGTAATTTTTCATTTCTTAAGTTATTAGTTATGCTTTGCCTTGATCTCTTATATTTAGTCTTGTTGTTTAATTGATTTACTAGAAATTTTAAGATGTAAGTTTCTTTTCTAGTTTAAAATTTATAATCTATTTTAATTTAGTCATTAGATACTTTGTTTTAGTCAAGCTTAGAACCCTTGCTTTATATCATTATTGCCTTGCTGTTGTTTAACCCAATAATAGTTTGTAGTTCAGGATCTCATTCTTCATCATCAACATTGCTATCATAACTTATTCATATTTTTCTTTATTTCATCTCCATTTCACCTTAAGTCATTATCATAATTGATTTATCCTTCAGTGATCCCTATTCTACCATCACCTTAATCAGTCATTACCCTAATACTTTTTCTTTTTCATTAATTATTATTTGTTTTTCATCATTCATTTAATTGTCTACATCTTAATTCATTTATCACCCAACTAAATAATACTAACTCCATATTTATTTCATAGATGGATGCCTTCCTGATCATTAACTATTTAGGTAGAATTGCAAATTAAATTTATCTTGTAATATTTTTTGCTTTGGATCTTGAAGTTAATTTAATCGATGTTTAATATTGGAGGTTATTATGTTCATATGCACTTTGTGACCTCTCCCTTTAGATTTGCTCATGTTATATGCTACCCGAACTTGTTTCTAATATTCTGTTTTGTAATTATGACTTATAGGCCAGTAAGAACTGATATAATATAGTATAGGTATTAAGATCTGTAGTGGGTAGTACTTTATGATCTTCCTTTAAACTCATGTTCAGGCTGAGCTGAGTTTGTATTAATATTTAATATTTATTTTTATATTTATTATTTATTGGAGATTGCAATATATATAACAAAGTGTTCTATATATATTTATAACAAAGCTAAAATAGATTCTACAATATCATCAATATTTTTAGAACATGAAAAAATATTTGATCATCTTTTTTTAACCTAAAGAAACACATGTGGTTTACATTGAACATAATGACAAAAAGCATAAAATTAGAAAGACATGGTTCATTAATAATGTAGATTCAGTAATGAACAGAAAATTTAACAGTGTTACTTGAGTGTATTTTGGAACTTGTTCACTTAAATTTGTATTCTTTATTTTTAATATAATGATTGTCTTTAATAAAGGTGCTTAGCATCAAAAATGCATTAAGATTATATTTAATGTTGTCAATATTTTCTTCATGAATGAAGTTGTATTAGTATTACATTTAATTTATTATATAATATATAATTTTTTTTTTTTTTTTAAGGTTTATATTTCATCGTGGAATATGACTTAAAAGCATTCAGCCACTTAAAGTTGGATAAGCAAACACTATCCATTTTCCCTATGCTGAGACACTGTGGTCGCATTAAAGAAATAAGAGGAAACAATATAACCAGATATGCTATTTGTTAACTAATCTACTTAATTTATGTATTTTTGCCTACTTTTTGTTTCAAAAATATTTGTTTATTTCTATTATTTTTTACCTAACATAATTTAAAATAACTGTAATAAAAGATTGGACTTTTTTTTTTTTTAAAGAAATAAAGAATTAAATAATTTATTAGAATATAGACAAAATATACATGTGCATTCACCTGTATTATTAAATTTTAAATCATTAGAAAAATTTGGATTATTAAATTTTGCTGTATATTCTGAATATTTTTTTAATAATAAGAAAAAGTAAAATAATAATTGTTTTAAAATAAATAAAAATTTACAAAAATTAAATAAAATTTTGATAATATATTAAATGACACTGATGTTACTTTTTTGAATAAGAATTTCTAATGATATTTTTATAAAGATTTGAAAATAAGTAAATCAAATGTTTTGTAGTGTTTTGTATGATTAAATTTTCTTTCCAAAGATAAGTTTAGAATATCTAGGCAACATGGTACAATGACCAAGTCATCATTGATAGTAAATTTGCTATTGTTTACTACTAGCTTATCAATTTATTTGACTATTGTTGTACATTTAGAGTTAAATCATAAACTGTATTAGAATACTGATGTTAAAATCACATTGAAAATTAATGAAACCTCCTTGTATTATATAAATTAATAAGTGAGTAGTTTTTCTTAGCTAAAGAGTAAAATACTGTTTGGAATGTATTTAAACTCCACAACTTGAAAATTGGTTAGCTTGTTAAATAATGTGTTCTCCTTCACTATTCTTCTGTGGGGAATTATTGGAGAGATCTTTCTCCTGCTTTGGGTCATTTAAGCCTGTTTTTTTAAGCATTCATTGTGTATGTATAAAATGGTTTTCTCCAGTATGCAACAGAGATATTATAGTTTTTATTATTCTTAATTTATATAAAAGATTTTAATCTACATAAAGTAGGCATTATTTGGAAAGTAGTTCACTAATAGATTAATTGTTAATCACAAAACAGAAATTTGGTGAATGAATTAATAGAACCAAAAATTCTCAAACAAAATTGTAGTGAAAATTGATTAGCAATATCTATAGATAGACTTCTAATATATTAAGATTTCCTATACTGTCCATTTTTATATATTACAGTATAACAATGTGTAACAAAGGTAGTAGATTATTAAGAAAAGGCAAAACTCTATACATATTGCCACTCAGTGCAAACCAGAGTAATCAATGGATGCCAGAAAGGCTTGTGCATAAAATTCCCATTTAGTGCCTACTCATCCAATATCCCCAAACTAGTTTTTGGCTTGTGACCTTCGTCAATGAGGAGTCAGCTGCATCTAGATCTTAGGATCTGGGGATATTGGATGAGGAAGCACTAGATGGGGATTTTATGCACAAGCCTTCTGGCATCCATTGATTACTCTGGCTTGCACTGAGTGCCAATACATATAGAGAGTTTTGCCTGTTTTAATAACAGTTAAGAGCAAGCATAAGAAATGGTGATCATGGGATTATTGATAACTAAATCATATTGTTATTTTATATCAGGAAAATTCTTACAGTTACATCTTCTAATTTTGAAAAAGCTTAATAATACCTTGGAGATTTAGTTCCTAAAATTTTTTCTGAGAAATCTACAATTAGTTTAGTACAGAGAATATTGATTGCACATCATTCTATGAAAGCCCACAAGTTTTTCATGCAATTTCTGCAAGAAAGACTTAGAAACTTGATTTTATCCGATTTTATGACATTCTTTAATTAATATATTGGCTGATATTCTTCCACACCATTCATGTCTGGTTTTATGATTGGCAGTTATATAAATGATTGTATAAAAATTATATGATAGTCTGATCTTTTTTTATGTGGAGGAATATCCCTTCAAAATTCAACATATCTGCCATGAGTCAAAGTTTAGTGTAGCAACTAATATTTATTATAAAATGTCTTGCGAATTTCAATTATATCTGGAAAATGACTTTTGTCATCCTGAATTACATTATTTTGACTTTAGTTTTTGATAAATTAGAATGGGCCAAAATGCAGACATTGATCAAATGACTGGTTTCTATCAGATCCATTGTGTTTTTATTAAATATGCTAATACACTCTTCATAAAAAATGTTGATGTATTTATATTTCTGATTCATTTTTTTTTCTCAATTTTATACCTTTCATTTCCACAATTATAATCTTAGGCTTTTTTTTCTATTTATCTATACTAGGATTAGCAACACACATAATGTTTATGTGACTGTTGCTGGATTTATAATATTTTTTATTTTACTTCTATACATGAAGATATATTTGATAAAATTGTAACTAAATCAGTAATGCCAAGGACATGGAATTGGAAACTATAAAAATTGATGATATATTAAAATTATATCACAATAATGAAATATTCAGGAATTTAATTGATGAGAATAGCTTCTTTTTTTTTATTACGAAAATGTGCTCTAAAATGCACTCTTATTGTACTTTAGCATTCTTACAAATCTTTATTTTTAATATGAATTATTGAAAATCCAAGAACTGTGCATAATGTACTGATTGTCATTTAGTTCATTGCTTATTAAGAACACTGCAAAGTGTAAATATGTTCTGGATTATAAATTAAGTTAGCCAAAGAAGTGAAATGCCAAGCATTGTAATTTTTTTTATATATAAATAAATTTCAAACTATGGTATAATTTAAAAAATAATAATTAAAAACTATTGGCACTTGTGTGAAGGATGATTGATTACCAGTTTGATACTGTGCTAGTAAACAATTTCTACATTATATATATTAATATTTATCTATATATGTATATGTTCTAAACAAATTACCTAAATTTTAACAGTTTCTTTAGTATTTAAATAATAAAAGTTATTATCTAAATGTGAAAATAAAAGCTTGAAAAGGTGGTCCACTAACATCCTTGCTTAATATAGTAATCATGTTGAGTTATGAAAATTATTTAAATTTTTTTTAGATTTAATAGCATTATTTTTTTTGAATGTGCATGCATGGGTGGATATGTATAAAATAAATGTTAATAGAGGAATTTAAAAGAGCTTGAATTTTTTTTTTTTTTTTTTAAAGTTAATTTGATTAAGTTTGTAGATAACAACAAACAAATCTACAAATCTGGTTTGTGATAGTATTTAAAAGATATGAAAAAGTCTCCATCTATAGAAAAGAATCAAACTCAACCTGTTTTTTTGAAATCAAAATGTACCTATAAATATCATTAATAAAATAACTGAATTTTAACAAAATATTTAAAGAAAAATATAAATCAAGTAACATCTTCCACAAAATAAAGTTTTAGTTCTAGTTTTAAAAAAAAGTTCATGAAGATAATTCCTGAAAACAGCAGCAAACTCTCGATAGAGTAGTGCCACCAAAACAGGCCATAGTAATCAATGGATGCAAGCCAGATTTGTGCATAAAATCCCTATTTAGTAACTACTCACCCAATATTATCACACTAGTTTCTAGTTTGTGGCTTTTATCAATGAGGAGCATTGGATCTGAGCACTGCACCTAGATTTTAGGATTTAATACAACTCTTCAGCAGCCACCTTATACTATTTTAATTAACTATAAAGCTGTAGTCCAAAATGAAAACTAATAATGTTTTAACAGCTTGTATAAGCATAGGAATTGGTTATCACATGATATTTAGTGGCTTAATACCATTCCTGCCATGGAATGATGGTATCTATGGTTATTAAAGAACCATGAACACCAAAATATAGATTCTGAACTGAATTCAGATCTGTATAACTATATAAATGAATGAGCTTGGATTGAAAACAGTTTCATTTTGGATTTACTGCTTTATAGTGAAGCTGGAAATCTATTCTGCAGATTTGTGCTTCACCTAGTGCCAATTATATAAGCACTAGAATGGGTTTGAACCCAAATTATATATAAATGGCAATAGGCAATAGTATATATAGTGATATATGGTTACATGAACATTTAGTTTCATCTACCCATTCAACTTGCATACATGTACGTGCATATGAGAATTAATATTTATAAGTTATAAAATTTTGTAATTTTATAATATTTTGTATTTCAATAACTTTACTAGTGATTTACATGTACAACTAACTGGTGGATAATATATATCTAATTTATAATATTTTGTAATTTTATTACTAATAATTTGTATAAAAGCAAATTGACATTTGAGAGTCAAACAATGTATTCAGTAGATCTTAAAAATTTTGTGGGCCATTGTGTCATTCTAAAAAATGTATGGAAGGTTATAAATACCAGAGATTCTTTAAATAAATTTTATTTGTCCATTGTTCGGTCTTTTTCATTACCATATATGGAAATGGAGATCAACTTTGAATCTCAACCAAGTGTATGAGTTTGAAACAATGGTTAGCATTCTTTAAATAGTTGCTTTGTATATAAATAGCTAAATTTTGGTTACCAATATTATCATTATTCTTGTTCTATTTCACGCAAGTTTGTGTTATGAAATAAATCATGTCGGGGGGGAAAGGAGAAGACCATTTGCTTCCCCATACCTCTGGGAAGCTCATCTAGCTCATTATGCTGAAGTCTGGAACATCTAGACTGAATATGTGGATTGTTCAGTGATGCTTGCCTGAGAGTGAATCTTGAATCTCTACCAATGTCTGTTTCCAACACAAACTAACTTACGATCATGATCCACTGAGTACCTATATTGCATCCTAAAGCCTAAGATAACATCTACATTGCTGTCAGCTATTGAACTCTTAATTAATGAATTATTGTAATTCTAAACTATATTGTAAGCCTTTCTTTTATTTAATTCTTAAAGTTGTTATATAAATGTTAATAACGTCTGTGCAATTTATTCTAAGGCTATATAAGTTCTTATATTTTGGGTGCGGCAATTTAGAATTAATTTCATTTTCTCCTAGCTTGTTATTCTAATTTATTTTGATATGCCAAGAAGGTATACAATCCTGCGAGTGAATTTAAACCAACCGCCAAATGTTTTCTCCTATTAAATTATGGAGATGTAAATTTCCATTAAAGTTAGTTTTTATAAATTCTCTTGGTTTTATACCAATTATTTTATAATAATTTTACTCTTTAAATGATCGGAAGGTCTTAATGTATATGTTTAATTGTTCTCTCTAACTGAAAATTAGCCCTCATATAATCATTAAAATTGTTTTACCAATTTATCTAATTAAATCTCACCAGAAGTGAATTTAATCTGTAATCGATCAGATGCATATGTGTGATCTAATATTTAATTTTGTAAATTAATATAAGTTATCTGTGCAATGATCGTTTGTAGAAATGTAAGGAGATATTTTAGAGATGTGGGAGAAAGCAATTTATCCCTTTTAGTTTTAAATTCTGCTCCCTTTTGTGCATTTTATTAATCATTAGTTAAGTACCGGGATAGTTTGTGTTTAAGCATTCCATTACACAGGAGAGCATCCAATAATAATCAGATGTTCATTAAGTTATCATGGTCATTAGTAATACGAACTATTTATATGTTTTGGTATTATGAAGGTATCTTGCAATTATTATTTATAATTTTTTTTGCTTTGCCATGTATTTTGGGATCTTCAGAATGATCAATCCCACTCTTCATTATCCATCTCAAAGTAAATGTTTTCTACTAGGGATCTTCTTCAGGCACCTCCAGTGAATAAGTGTATGGGAAAATATGGATAAACCGTCCCAACACGCAACTTGTGCCATTGTTCTTCAGAGATATGACTTTGGCCATCATGCAGGCATACTTCTTTTGTACAAGTATGATAAAGCCACTCAAGAGCATCATAAGTGATCACCTTCCTGTATGCGATTGTAAGGGATAATGTGATACTGCCTTTATTATTATTATTGAGTTATTTATCAACCTGCAACGCTCTCTGTCAGTCGTAATCGCATGTTGTTTGCCATCCATTCAATTTAATTCTCTAGATCACATTATGAATTACAGCTTTTTTTAAGCCAATAAACATCACATGACCACCAGTCTGGGGATAATGGATGAGTAGGCACTAGATGGGGATTTTATGCACAAGCCTTCTGGCATCCATTGATTCCTCTAGGTTGCTGTGTGTGGTAATACATATAGTCAGTTTTGCCTGTTTTAAAGCTTCTTTTAAGCTGAGTTATTTTGCTCCCACACATCAGAGTGATCTCCCAAATGTTGCACACTTTTCAAATCACACATCATAAACTCTTAACTCATATAAATATTTGAAACCAGGAACTCTTCACAATCCTTGGAGCTTAATTGCAAGTATAGAGGATGTGAACTCAGATTTTCAAGCACCCTTCAACCATCCACACTATCTCATACAACTGATACACATGACCACACACATGTAGAAAAGATTAATAATCACCAATATACATATTTCATGCTAAACCAGCACTCATCAGTTGGTCCAGACTATCATCTCTCGCACATATATATATAATCAATGCTCAGTTTATATTAAGATGGCAAATCTTCATACTTTAATGGACAGGCCTCAGTCCACTACAACCTCCAACCCATCAGCCATCCATATCATGGACCAACTGATGAGTGCTGGTTTAGCATGAAATACGAATATTGGCGATTATTAATCTTTTCTACATGTGTGTGGTCATGTGTATCAGTTGTATGAGATAGTGTGAATGGTTGAAGGGTGCTTGAAAATCTGAGTTCAAATCCTCTATACTTGCAATTAAGCTCCCAGGTTTGTGAAGAGTTCCTGGTTTCAAATATTTACATATTAAGCTTGTATCCTGTCCATCCCTCTTGTATGTATTTAATGGATACTGTCCTATATATGAGGGGTCAGAGTGACTTCAGGTCAACATGGGCATGGCAGTAATGTTGGCATCAGTATGGGATTTGAGTTTTCATCATCAGATTTTCAATGATATGGATGGCTGAAGGGTTAGAGGTTGTAGTGGACTGAGGCCTGTCCATTAAAGTATGAAGATTTGCTATCTTAATATAAACTGAGCATTGATTATATATGTGTGAGAGATGATAGTCTGGACCAACTGATGAGTGGTGGTTTAGCATGAAATACTTATATTGGTGATTATTAATCTTTTCTACATGTGTGTGGTCATGTGTATCAGTTGTATGAGATAGTGTGGATGGTTGAAGGATGCTTGAAAATCTGAGTTCAAATCCTCTATATCTTAACTCATATATATATATAATGACTAATGAAACTCATTAGTATGAATCTGTAATATTTTAAATAAGAGTTAAGCTACAATGTATTATTGATTACCTAATTAATTTATTTTATCCTTGGCATATTAATCGCATCACCCACCATATATGATTAACTGCACAAACTACTCTTGTTTATATTTGTAGTAGTTGCACTAACCAATATTATGTAATAATACGAATATTTTTGTTCTTCTGTAATTCCCTGAATGACCTATTTAATGAATCCACTGAAAAGCTTGATTGCAAATTAACCATAATCAAATGTGTAATCATTGTATATACATTTTACGCACCTACTTTGTTTTATTTATAATCATAAATTTATATCATTGCTCTGTATTCTCGTATTGATCATTTATTGCCCGAATCTTTAGTATTAACTATTTGATTAAGTTAAATTGTTGCCTAATTGAATGAAAAATCTTATTTAGTATTATTATTCAAACTCCCTTTGTTTAACATTGCCTTGAATAACATTATGGATCTGATTATTAATATATTAAGCAATAGTCTGTACTGTTCTTTAATTGTTATATTTTGTAGTACTTATTAGCTAATTATTTGAATATTATTGATTCCCAAGTCTCTTTGCTCACCCTGTTCTCATTGCTGGGTCTGAAGTAGATGAAAGCTTGCTAGTATCTCAAAAGCATTGTTCATATAGTCAGAGACCCTGGAGCACAGGTAAATAGGTTAGCATTTCCAGACCTGTGTATCTCACACATGCTAGATTGGTATAGTTTGCTTGGATTCTAGATCTTGTTGAATGAACACATATGATTTTGACCGGTATAATAGTTGACTAAAAAGATAAAAGGTAGTTGCTGGAGGATTGCATCAGATCCTAAAATCTAGATGCAGTACTCCCATATCTAAGACTCCTCACTGATGAAAGCCACAAGCTAGAAACTTCCGGAGATATTGTATGGGTAGGCACTAGATAGGGATTTTATGCACAAACCTTCTTACATCCTTTGATTACTATGACTTGCACTGAGGAGCACTAATTTGTGGAGAGTTTATCACTGTTTTAACAACCTGTGTAAGCAAAGGAAATGATAATTAGTGGTTTAAGGTAATTCCCGAAGATTTTAACAATTGATTTCTATTATTCTGAATTTATGTTTAAACCAGTTTGATAAAAAATAATCTTAAAAAATTCAGTGCATTCTCAACGTATAACTGAGGAAAACCTCCCCCCTCTCTTTCATTTACATAGCAATAAAAAGTCTAAAGAAACAGATTATCAATACTAAGGAAAGGGAATGTGATGGATTTTTAAAAATTACTTTAGACTTACACTTAAGGCAGAATTAACTTCGCAAGTATTTATTTTTAATAGTTAATTATTATTGTTATATTTAAACCAATTCAGAAAAAAGAGTGAAGGTATAAAGCTTAATTTAAGAAATTATGCTGCATCATGATTTTTTAAATACATATTCCATTGTAAGTGAATCAAATATTTTCACTAGTTTTTTTTCTTATTCAATTCTTCAGCTATTAATGACCTATATGAAAAGCTTTTGCAAGTGAAATGACAATTTTTATCTCTAGAAATTAGAAAGTGCCTAATAAAATAAAAGCTTTTTTTTTTAATCTTACATATATTTGTAAAGTATGGGAAGCAATAATCTTCATATTCATAGGAAAATTTTCAGATGCACTTGATCTTCCTCAATTTAAGAAGCAGAATGGCATAGTATTTTAATTTAAATGTGAGACAAAAAAGAAAATACACTGATTGCATATCATGAATCCTGAGACGTCATAGTTTATCAAAAACTGAAATCAAATATAGTTTATTTAATAAATACCCCCTTGCTATTATTTAAGCTGTAAAAAAGTAAGCTTTTTTTTTTTTATTAAATTTATGAGATATAAATAATGGGTTAACACTTCCAAGTTCTGAATGGGTTTAACAAAAAAGAAAGTATCTTGCTGCATATTTAGAAGTAACAGAAAATTATAAATATGTAAAACATTGAAAAAAGTTAACAAAAGTAATCTTCATAATTATATTTCTTTGTAAATCGATCTTTATGTAGAAACAACAGATGAAAATGCACTTTTTTTAATAATTAAAATAATTTCTCTTAACTGTATTATAAACAATGACTGCTCTCCATTCTTCCATAAAGAAGTATTAAGGTCAAATAAAGAAATTAAATGTGTACAAGAATATATAAATACACAATTTCACGATCTATTCATATACTATATATATATGACTGTGGATGCAAACCATGTTAAAATGCAGTTTGACTTTGTAGATCATGGAATGAAACAAGGTACTGGTAGTATAAAACTTTTTGGAATAGACCATTATTTAAAAGAGCACTTCAAAATAGATATTTATTTCAAATGAGAAATTAGGATTTTACTAGAGTCTATCTCCTTTTGGGTGAACTTAGAAAACTTAAAATATTATTTATTTCACTTAATGAAGAAAATATTTTATTAATTAATCCTTGACTGATACCTAGATTATATAATCTTTGCAATTTATCACATAAAATTATATTAAATTTTTATTGTGCAGCCAAATTCATAATTAAGTACTTTAAGAAAATATTCTGCAATGTTAACAGAATTTGTAGTTGCATGATCTATATTGCTGTAGTTTTATTATAACCATATTCCTGCTTTCCCTGATTTATAACAAATTATTAGATACCATATAAAAGTTGATAAAATGAGGACACACACTAAATTTGTATATAAAGTAAATGATTCACTTGGTCACACACTTTGACCGAACTATGATTCTTTACATAACAACTGTATTAATAAAAATATTATATTCACTTATAAATATAACTATCATACTTATAAAGATCTACTTATAAATATAACTATCATCTTATAATTACTTACAAAGAACTTATATATAGGGTATATGAGCACAGACTTTCAGATGACCCATCACTCTCCACTCCATCTAATAATACTGATACACTCAAGCACATATATGCTGAAAAGATAAATAATCACCAATATACGTATTTCATGTTAAACCAACAATCGTCAGTTGATCCAGATTATCATCTCCCACACATATATACTGCAAGTGCTCAGATATATATTAAGATAGACGATCTTCATACTTTAATGGACAGGCTCCAATCTACTACACACTCCAACTCTTCAACTGTCCATCCAATTGAAAATCTGATGATGAAATGCTCGAAAACCACCCTGAGGCTGAGATTCTTGTCACACCCATGTTGACCTAAGATCAATCTGAACCCCACATGTACAGGACATAATCCATTTAATACATGTGCAAAGATGGGCAAACATCTCTACAATGTAATAACTGAAACCCAGGCTTATTCTATACCTGTGTCTATATATGTAATATATAGGTTATACGAGCACAGACTTTCAGATGACCCATCACTCTCCACTCCGATCAGGGTTATTAGATGGAGTGGAGAGTGATGGGTCATCTGAAAGTCTGTGCTCATATACCCTATATATTACATATATAGACACAGGTATAGAATAAGCCTGTGTTTCTGTTATTAAAGAACTTATCCAACATTTATTAAAATATTTTTTTCGCAAATTTATTCACTATGGAATTATAACAAATTATATGATTAGTAAAACTTGTGGTCTTATCATAATTTGATATTATAAATATGCATCTGCAAAACAAGATAACTTTTAAGGAAATATATAAATTTTTAAGATGTTCAGTAAAAGTTATTAGCATTTTAGATAATAGAGCCTTGATTTTATAAGTTTGTCCACAATGAAGCAATAATGTGATTCTCATTAATAAGAGGAATGATTGTTTACTTTTAATGCTATTAATTTGTAGAACTATAAAAATTATTAAGAACACATTTTCAGAAAATAAATAACTTTTTGTCAGCTGAGGAACTAAATTTATGATGATGATGATTATAATAACAATTGTGAAAAGAAAATGAAAACTAAAAGATAATTTTTAAAAATGGAATGTGAGGATCTAATCAATTAATAGATGAACAAAGATTTCAAATGCCATAAGTAAGACATAGAATTTTATAGTTCGACATTACAATTGGTTAATTATAAATTTATTTAACGCACGTTGTTTTGCTATTGATTTTTTTTAAAAACTTAAAGCATTTTCTACTGACTTCATACTGTAACGGTATGGTTGAATATACCCGGATGTGCCGGTCCGCAAATACACTTGAACACACATCTATCAACTTCAACAACCAGCTGGTTCAATTACAACATATAATTAACTTACATCAAATCTAGAAGTGCTGGTACACCTATCTTTCATATCCTAAAATTGATAGTGCCAAATGCAACAGTCTGGTCCATCCACTATATAGGAGAAAGAGAGCAAGCTCGCATCTAACTACTGTCAGACCTAGGGTTTTCATGTAGGATGCTAGAGATAACATGATGAAGTACCTGACTCATGATTACATCTATATTTAATACACTAGCCTAAACATTATCCATCAAATCTATATGTAATTTAAATCAGTTCATCTAACATCTCACCATTCCTTTTTCAAAACCGTTGCCTCAGATATTTGAACTCAGGAAGAATTTGCATTTGACTCTCTTAACAGGGATGTATCTATGCAAACTGTTATCAACAACTAAAATAATACATCCTATCTATTAGAAAAAAAAAATCTTTATTTAACATTTTCTCACATACCTATCAAACAATAATATGGGTGTGTGCAGGTATAAAATATTGGTTATAAGATGGAATGTAAATGCTGGATTGAATGTAAATGCTGGATCAACAAAACTACAGAGACCTTGTCAATTAACAAAACTTCATAATATTTATTTACAAAACAAAGTATATTCAAACATAAAATAAATTCTCAATGTAGAAAAGAAAAATTTCAAAAAAGAAAAATATTTACAAATGCCCATAAATTATTTGGATATATCCCTATGTACTTACAGTTTTTATGTCTATGATGAGTATCTATCATTTCTTTACTTAAATAATTTAAAACTAAATCCCATGATAGACACCCATAATATAGACATCTATATATCCAAAATGATGAAAAAATTATTAATTAAAAGTGAGATTGCTAACTCAATGAAAATTTAAATGCATCTCCAGATGCTATATGCATTTTAAGTGTGGAAAAATATAATAATAAAACAACACATAATATGATAGAAAAGAAAATTATAAAGAATACTATTTTAAAAGTGTTAATCATTTACTCATTATATCTTAAGAATACATATAATAAATAGTTATGTCATGTTGTAGCAGTGTTTATTTCAGTGACTTTAAAAAAAACTCTTCTCGTTTAAGTATTCTATTGGAGCACTTAATTTTATGTTCATAGCTGGAAAATTAAATATCTTGGTAGAAAATAAATCACCTAGATTTTATTAAAAAAAAGAAAATAGACTTTTCAAACCCCCCCCCCCCTACTCTCTTGATATTTTTTTATGTTGGACTGTTCCAGGTTGAAATTATAAGTAGTACTTCCCAAATATAAGATCGAGATAATAAATAAAAAATACAGATCTATACAAAAGAAAATGAAACAATTTTGCACTATTTTATGAATCGATATGATTAGGCATATTATTTTTCAGAGTCCTTCTAAACCAAACAGTTCTTATAATTAATGCACTTTTTTTACTATTATAGATACTGAGAACTTCTGATTGATCCTATATAGCACATTCTGAATTTATTTAAGTTGGCAGTAAGTAGTTTTGGATTACTTTTCACATAGATTTTCATCTTATGTGGATCCAGCTTATCAGGCAATTAATTTGTAGACAGTTAAATATTAATACTCATATGGCCATAGTGGATAAAACAAAATGCTCCACCCCAATGACAATTACAACCTTCTAGCCAATGTATCTCATATTTTAACTATATATACAGGATTATATAAATATATATGCAGTTTGCAATTAATAAGAATATATTTATAGAGTACAGCTATTTATCGTTTGTAATATTGGCTATATAAACTTTAAATTAAATAAACTGTTTTGATTTCTTTTTTAGTTTCTTTTAAACAAAAATTATAATATTTTTTTTTAAAATTTAAATTGATAAATTACTTTAACTTATCTGCTTAATAAATTAGAATAATGTTCCATTCATTTCTTTACTCCTTTTCCGATTGGCGAATTAACTAGAAAAACATTAATATTTGTTGAGACGCTGCTTTAAAAAATGTCCATTTTGCAGAAAAAATATTAAAATAAATAGTTCTAATAAAACTTGACTTTTCAGATCGCACGCAGAATAAAAAAAAAGATTTTTAATTGTTTACTTTTTATACTGGCTTCCTATTGTTTAAACTAGTGTTCCTATGTATCCTTTAAAATATTTTTTTATATCAATTCATTTTTAAAAAAAATAAAATAAATTTGCAATATTATATTATTATCGCTCTTATATTCAGATATTACAATACTTGATTTATTTTCTATATAATTATCTTTCATTTAAGTCATTGTCTGTTTAATATAATCAATACAATACAATGATCAACTTATATATGCACATTTTTTTTAAATTAAGGTTTATATTTTCTTTGTAATAAAATTTTATTACTAATATATATGTGTGTTTCTTACCGTAAATTACCCATCATTCCCAATATTTAATATGTAGTTAGTACACTGTTAAAAATATCAAAACATTTATATTCTCCAAAAGTATTCTAGCAAAAACTTATTTTATTTGATCTTTACATGCTAATTAAAGATAAAACAATCCATTATTTCAGGTGGCTAAAGGTTGGTTGTGGGTGCGATTTTGAGCTGTCTTCTCAATACATAGATCTGTCATTACTTTTCAATTATGAAAAAAAAGATTTTTGATTATAAGTTCATTATTAAAGGCAGAACTCTGCATGGTTTAGTTTAGTGATAGAATATCAGACTCTGGAATACAAGTTCCTGGCTCAATGCCAGTTCTGGCACAAGGCCAGTTGATTATTTATTAAGTGCAGCAGTGACTTTTTTAAAGACTGAATTATTAAATATTCTATATTATTGACAGTACAAATGCAGTGAACATTTACATTTTTTTGGTAGTGGTTGATGAGAAATTATAATGAACTACTTAGTTTCAAAAAATTATCTCTTTTAGCTTGATGGGCACAATTCATTGATCCAAGGGAATATTAGTAACATGTATGAATAAAACTGATAGATCTTGAATTATATCCATATGGCAAGTTTAATAATCAATTTTTAGATACCTATTGCTCATTAAAATTGCCATGCTTTTTTTTAAATATAGAAATTTTAGTGGAACTGTTAAAAGTGATTTATATGTATTCAGAATGAAAATTTTGAAGTAGTTTTGTAATTCTTTTAGAAATTAAGCAGTCAGTTATCAGTTGATATTTAAAAAAAAAAAAATAGTTATCTACTGTTAAGGTAGTGATGAAATTATTAGGGAACTAGAAAAAAGTTCATTAAAATATTTTATCTAGGTAGTTAAAGGTTAGTGACATTTTTGTTATGATTATTATTTCTAAATTGAGACAAACATTTGGAGGTATAATAATGGTGAATTCTCATATATTTTGAGCTATTGAAAAAATATGACAAAATTATGAAAAGAATTTACAATGACAAGCACAATTGTTCTTTATATATATACGTAAATTCATTATCTAACTAAGAATATCTATAATAATGTAAGTAGATCCACTTCTTTATATAATATTTATATAGAAAGAGGATATAGTGTTAATACATATGTCTATCATGATTTATGGATCTAATCTGGGTGAGGTAAACTTGGAAATTATTTTAATCGTAACCTGACTCCTAGAATATTTTTTTCCAGTTAGCATGGAAACTTAGCCATCTACTGTTAATTGATAAATAGATACTAACTATTTGATAAGATTATCCATAGAAAAAAAAAAAAAAACATTAAAACCTTCTTTACTGTTCCTTTATTAACCCTATTAGTCTTTTTATTATTATTTATTCAATGGATTTGACATTACTATAATATTTATTTCACAATTATTTATTTATAAAAAGATATATATTTATTAATACGCAATGGAATGTTTTATATTATAGAATCGTAATATTTTAATTTCTAGACTATCCAGTAAAGCAAAGGATGTGCATTTTTGAAAGATTTTCTATGTGAAAATTTAAATAGATGATTTAAAAAAGATAGAGAATAGGGGAGGGAATTGGTTTCATTACAAAGGAAAAATATAATATGTTATAATGAACATATACACTGACTTTCTTGAATATGGGAATAGTTAACTTAGAGGGGAAATGATAAAAACTATTAATGATTTTAAGAAGCCAAGTATGAGAATAATAATATTAGAAGATTTTAATGGGATATAGACGACATAAATATTAAAGAAAATGGGAAACTCTTAAAGTTATTTTAAAAATACTGATTTAGAAATAAAATATTTATTAAAATAATATGATGGGAATTTACATGATAAAAAATGATCAGAAATATATTGTTAATTAAGCATTAATAAATAAAAAAGAAATGAAAACATACAATAAATTTGTTTTTAATGAGGATAAAATTATAACTTTTTACTAATGAAAATTAAAAGTAAACAGAAACAAAGTAAAATAAAATTGCAATCATAGGCGGAATATAAATAAAACTAAATTAGAAAAATAATATGGAGTTTAGAAAAGGAAGTAATATTTAATATATTAGATCATGAAGCATAATAAAGCTAGAAAAGTAACTGATAAATGTTTATTGGAAAGTTGAAACATTGATAAGTATTTATGAATATATAATTTGTTTCCTATGAAAGGCAACTGAGAATAAAATAGTTGATAAAATAATAATTTACTGCAGATATTGTATATGAACATTGAAAAACATTATTAGAACAGAAAAAGAATATACAAATAAAAATTGAATAAAGACAATGAATTAAATAAAAAAAATTATCTAAATAACAGAGACATTGTAATAGGAAATTTTAAAAATACATTAGATATAGAAGCAGATTTGATGAAAAAGTTAAATTAGTATGTATATAAAAGAAAAACCAATACTATTACTCAAAAAAATTAAAATTTAAAGTGAATAAAAAAGATTAAAAGTTAATACAAATTTTGAAAAAGTAGAAGGAGAAAAGCCAGAGATTTAAATGAATTAGCAGATGAAATTATTTTAAAATTAAGATAAAAGTTTTTACTTTGTTATTGAATTATTTTAACATGATTGCAAATAAAGGAAATACAGAGAATTGGAAGGTTACACAAATAAAATTAAGTTTTAAGTGGAAAGAAGAATAGATTTGGCTGATTATAGTCTAGTACCAACATCAGTTTATATACAACCCCAATCTCTCCCACTATATTATAAATAAAAAGATATGGATAAACAAAATATTATGAGAATTTTTGCACAGATTCAAATTATAGAAATGATTTTGAATTAGAAAAGTGTATTTATTCTTTTTAGATATTAAGTATATGGCAGAATTATCAGAGAAAATTTATAGTTTTAGTTAAAGAAAATGGGTTTTGGAAAAAAATATTATGTTACTGAGAAAATGATATAAAGAAAATCTTAATAATCAAAAAAGCAAGTCACATATATCTTGGACACACATATATTAAATGAGGGAATATGAATCAGATAACTAACAGATGAGCTAGATCTTACGTAGAGTAATGCTTTATCAGAATGCTATGTGCATTATTTTTAAGAAAATTAAAAAATTATTAAAATGAAATATAAGTTCTGAATTTCCTAAACCTACAATGAAAAATATTAACTATTAACATTATTCTTTGTAGAAGATATGGTTATCTTTATTAATGAAAAAGAAGTGATAGATGTGTTGCTTATAAAAAGAGCTGAATATTAAATTTAGAAAAGGAAAATAAAATATATTGATAATTAATAAATTAGTGGAAATTGGAAATTAATACATAAGAAGAAGAGAAAAAATTGGTACTAAAATATCTGTATTAAATGAGAAAATGATATAATAAAAATGGATGAATAAATGGGCATTATTTGTGGCAGTATTTAACCCAATTATGGAAATGAATTATTGTCAACTTTGTTCATGATTCTGAAAGAAGTGATAAAATATTGTAATGATCAGCTTATATATGTTTAAATTTATTTTAATAATTGAATTGATTTGGGTGCCATCTGACATTAAACATCAGGAAATATATGAGGACAAAGTCATTATTTAGATACTTTTAACATAATTCAAACTATTGTTTTTAATATGTGATAATAATGATGACTACACAACTAGTATTTGCAATACCTGGTTAGCTCATATAAAACATAAACTACTCCCAATGAAATAGAGTAAATATATAAATCAGACAATATTATTTACAAAGAAATTAACACACTATTTGTACAAATAACCAAAACAATAATTTATTTACAAAGTATTACAATTGTCAGACAGAATATAATGTTTTTTATCTAAACATACATTATAGACTATCTTTAATAATTGTTTTAACAAGCCATTTCTCCTTATCTTTTAACTTCTAGTTCACACTATTTCATTTGTGGAAAACAAGAGTAGTTATTTGTAGAATGTCAAAGGTTTATTTTGATTAATTTTAAATGTTAATATTTTAATTGCATTTTATAATACTAACATGATTATATGATTGAGCACATTTACCATAGAGTAAATTCCTTTACCTTTAATACAATTTGGATATAGTCATACGTATGGCTGATCATCACAAATATAATACATTTATTTATATCATTAATTTCATAGCATATTCAAATACATATCTAATATGGGATTGTTATAACCAATACCTTTCTTACAATAATTCTAGAGAGTGGCCACTTTTATATTGAATCCCATTTATTAATAACTTAGATTAATGACAGAAATCGCTTTTTTGAATTATTCCAAATTTAATAATCCAACTTAACTAACTGAAGTGGCTCTTTATAGAAGACTCTAAATTTACAGAATGAAATTGTGATTACATCCATCATATAGATATAAAATATTTTAACCATTCAAGAATGATCTAACAACTGCATTTATATTATATGTTATATAGATATAAAATCTAAGTTGCAGTAATCAAAAGGAGGGCTAATTTTTGTATAAAACTTGAGCAAATTTCAAAATAAACCTATACCTTCAAGTAGTAATACTTCTATTACACTCATTATCTTAACATATTTGCTGACAATTTCACATTTAAAAAAAAGTTTCTTTTTTTAAAAATAAAATTTTAAACAAATCATATATATATCATAAAGACAAGATGAAGTGACTTTTTTTCAAATACTAAATTTTTATTTCAGCTGCTTTAAAATGCTAGTTGTTGTTGTTCACTTCTTTTATTCAATCAATTAAATATGATAAAAGTCCTAATAGTTTTTGTTAAACTTAGTCAGTAAAAGTATTATAGTCAAAATTCTCTACAGATTGAGGATTTTTTTCAGACTAATATTTTTTTCATGATGGCTTCCGTCAGTTGATTCTGTTTATGTTTGTTCTCCATTTTGAGTAGAGATTCTTTCTAAATAGTTTGGTCAGATTCATAAGGGGATCCAAGTCAGACTTCAGCAGTTGGCAGTTTTTCCTTTTTTCTTTTCAATGTTTTTAATAACATTTGATACAGCTTGAATAAAGTAATAATCCAGACTGAATAATTTCAAGACATTAACTAGATATAGGTTTTGACCTCTTGTTTTTAACCCCTTTAATGTTGTTTTTCAAACCTTTGATAATGTTTTATTTCATCACCTTTATAATCTTATTTTATTTTAATTGCATGAATTTTAAGAACTTCATCATTCTTTGAGTGAATTTTCAAACAACTGTAATTATTAAATTGCTTGAATTTTTCTTTTCAAATCTCATGTTTCAAAACAGGCTTTATTTTTTTCATTAATTTATTTTTAATGTAATTATTTAAAATTTATTTTTTTTAAACACTAGTATATTTAACTGAGCTGTTCTTCAATGCATTCCATACATTCTTTTAATTTTTGATAACAGCAACAATTTAAACTTAGTTTATATAATTTATAAGTTTCTCTTAAATTTAAACACTTTTAACATTATTTGATATTATTTTAAAATATGACAACTGATGAATACTGGTTCAGCATGATATATATTAGAGATTATTTATCTTTTTTACATGTATGTTTGTTGGTTGTATAAATTGGAGTGAATGAATGAAGAGTGCTTGCAAGTCTGGGTTCAAATTCCCTCTAATTTCATCTGGCTTAAGTATATATGCTATACTTATGTTTAAATATTATGATTCAGCTTGTCTTCTGCCCATCCCTCTTTTGTGCATTTAAATGGGCTTAAGATCCTATTTTTGATGAATTAGAATGACTTACAGTCAACATGGGTATGGCAACAAAATTGGCAAACAAGGGCTTTGAACACGCCATCATAAGATTTTCAATGATATGGATTGCTGAAGAGTTGGAGCGTGGAGAAGACTAAAGCCTGTCTATTAATAACATTCAAATAATTTATTCTAACATTTAAACATTATTTATTATTATTACAATTAATATTTTATTACAAGCTATTCTATTTTATATAATGTTTTAAAAACTTTTGAATGTTTTATTTATTATCCTTCACACCATTGAAAAGCAGCTTCCTGTCATGTGGAAGACCACATGGCTGACAGTGAAATGAATGATATTCATTTCAATATGTTCTTGGGAAAAATATGGATGTATAGATAAAACTATACAAGATTGGAGTGGAATGATTATCATTTCATAGGAGAAATATCAAGAATAAAATCTAAATGTTTGGAAGATTACAATTTATAGAAACAGAATTAATAAATATAATTGGAAAAGAAGTTAGCCAAAATGCTTAATAAAGGCATCAAAATATGCATAAGAGTTATATGAAGATTACATTTCAACATACAGTAGAAACATGAATTACACATATTTTATTCCAAGCCCTTCTTGCATTCAGATATATATAGTATATAATAGCTCACATTTTGCTGATAAACACTTATTAGAATATGTATTGTTTATTGAACTATAAGTGTAAAAGTTTTCAACATTCACAGACACTTTTTATATGAATAGTATACATATTTAAATGAAAATTATAGTATAAACAAAATTTTAAAAAATAATTGAAATATAGTTATTAATAAATTTTGGAGACATATATTATGGAATGTGTGTTCATTCATGCATTTACTAAAGCAATAAGAATAAGAAAAAAAAACTAATTACTATATTTTATTTTTAAAATAAAATAAATAGTGAAATATCTGACTTTGTCTTATTACATATGTTCTGGTCAATATTTTTTATTATTATTAGCTTTTTCTTTTATAGAAACATAATAGAATAGTCTTTTTATCAAGAAATTATGATTTCTAATTATTTTAATATTTTTAAGTCATTACTAACTTTCAATATATTCTTAAAATTTTGTAAATCTTTTAGCATTATGCTCAAAAAATATTTTAATATACAAAATACAGCACATTAAAGTCAGAAAAGATAAAGAATAAAATGTACATTTTTTTCAACATATGTTTCACGAATAGGAAAGAATAAGTTATGTAAAAGATGACAAATAATAATTATTTATTATCCATAATTAATGGAGTTAACAGGAGACACATCTAAAATTGGAATTTGAAAGAACTACATAATTTCAGCTTTTACCAGTGCATCAATTAAAGTTTTTGTTTCATGATAAAATTTTCAGCTACTGCAGAGTTTTCTACCTTAGCTGTTTTTTTAAAAATTCACAAATTATCTGTTGTTCAACTCAGCATAATTTTATAGTGGTTTTTCCCAATATAGTTCTGTTAAAACAAGAAAACTCTTTTTCCTCTCTCTCTCTCTCTCTCTCTCTCTCTCTCTCTCTCTCTCTCTCTCTGTCTGTCTGTCTATCTATCTATCTATCTATCTATCTATCTATCTATCTATCTATCTATCTATCTAAAAAAAAAAAAAAAAAAAGCATCTCTCTCCAGGTTTGCTTTTATAAACACTAAGATTATTAATATGCATAATAAATCTGGGAACTTTTATTTATTATTACACTAATTTAAACAAAAAAAAAATTATATTTTTTTATTCTCTTCTTTAAAACATATATATATCAAAATTACCACAGATTCACAACTCAAACAGACTAGCCAAAAAAAAAAATAAACTCAACCAATCATTTCACTGCTGCAAGCAGACTTCTCAAATATAAAGAACTACAAGACAACAAATTTATTGCTAAATATTACCCACAATTCCACTTACATCCCACACATTCTTAATTTTAAAAGAACTTAAATAAGTTAATGCTTATTTATATATATAGTGTCTAGTCAAAAAAAAAAAACTTGTAACATCAGATCAGTTTTATTTCTAAAAGATATCTGAACTGAGAATATATATTGACAAAAAATTATAGCAAAGTTTATTTTAGGATAAAAACAATGAGCATTGTCTATTGCTCAACAAGCTTTGTGATAAATGCTTAGCCAGAGAAAGCATTTAAGATATCTGTCAGGATCCCCTCAAACCTCTGACCATGGTTTTGTGCTTTGGCACTCCTCAGAGAGGTGCTAGGGTAGTAGCTTCAGACACTAGATCCAAAAAGACCAACCCAAAGCCAGCATTCATGTAAAAGTTATCTATTGAGTGGAAAATCTGAAATTCTCAGATATCTATATGTCTTCAAACCCAGCTATCCAAATCAAATAACCACATGAGGTTGAGAAATCTTCAGAAATACCATATATTGGGAATCACAGCAATATAACATCGCATAAGACTCGAGGCAGAGACTATAAATAGTCAAAATAAGAGTCAGATCACATGACCCATTTCTCTTAAGCTTGTAAGATATAAACAATGAGCATTACCAATTGCTCAACAAGCTTTGTGATAAATGCTTAGCCAGAGAAAGCATTTAAAATATCTGTCAGGAACCCCCCTCCCACCTCTTACCATGGTTTTGTGTTTTGGCATTACTCAGAGAGGCACTAGGGTAGCTTCAGACACTAGATACAAAAATACCAACTCAAAAACAGCATTCATCTAAAAGTTATCTATTGAGTGGAAAATCTGAAATTCTCTGACACCTACATGTCTTCAACGCCAGCTATCCAATTCAAATAGCCACATGGGGTTGAGAGATCTTCACCCATACCATATATTAGTAGTCTTAACAATATAACATTGCATAAGACTCAAGGCAGATTATAGTCAAAATAAGAATCAGATCACATGACCCAATTCTCTTAAGCTTGTAAGATGTAAACAATGAGCATTGCCAATTGCTCAACAAGCTTTGTGATAAATTCTTAGCCAGAAAAAACATTTAAAATATCTCTGTCAGGAACCCCCCCCCCCCAGCTCTGACCATGGTTTTGTGCTTTGGCACTTCTCAGAGAGGTGCTAGGGTAGCTTCAGACACTAGATCCAAAAATACCAACCCAAAGCCAGCATTCATCTAAAAGTTATTTATTGAGTGGAAAATCTGAAATTCTCAAACTTCTACATGTCTTCAAACCCAGCTATCCAACTCCAATAGCCACATGGAGCCAAGAGATAGTCTTAGCAATATAACATCACATAAGACTCGAGGCAGAGACTATAAATAGTTAAAATAAGTCATAGATCACATGACCCAATTCTCTTAAGCTTATGATCTATACAATTTGTATATTTTGTATTTGTTCAACATGGATCACTGAAGTTGGATTTCTGTGGACTGCTAATAGTATTTGCTACTTGCTATGTTACGAAAGAATTGCTTAGCTAATCACTAATAGAAGTAAATATGCTAAAGCATTGGAAATAGTGAGCATCTATCCAGAATTCAGAAATTACCTACCTCGAGAAAGCAGATTAACAATATGCAGTGTTAAACCAATCCAAAGATGAACCCCAGAGTTCTACAATTGTAATATCATGAACACAACCTAAAAACCTAGTCCAGTACTAATCCTAAAGATTTCATTCATACTCCTGACTAAATAAATAGAAATCAAAAACCTTCATAATAAACTCTATGTAGAAATAAATGGTGTGCACCCCTCTGGAAGAAATCAGATAGACAAAACGTTATGCCTCAAAGGTAGACTAACATTTTCATATCGTAACCAGAGCTTAAATCTCTTGTTTAAATCTCTACGTTAAAGTCTTAGCTTAATCTAAAAAGAAACAGGCACCTATAATAATGTTATGTATAATCATTTAAATGTCATTAATTAATTTATTTATGCATTTTTTATATTATATATATTGGAGTCTTAGTTTTAAGATTTCATATTTTAAATTTACTTGTCTGAGAGTGTATTGTGAGTTTATATTTTATATTTACTTTTTTTTATATCATTAATTATTGTTAAAAGCTTGAGCCGGTACTATTAGTTTTCTTTTTAACTCACTTATTCCTTATTTTTGTTGTAGTTAATTAGTTATTCTGTGATGCATTTCGTGCAGACCGTAAATCTCTTGTCTAGTGATTTATCGGTTATATTGTTCTGTTTTTTTTAAACTGTAGAGATTTTGTTTTCCTATACTTCAGATTATGTAATATTGTAATCTTTTATTTCTTGATGTAATCAACCTTAATGGTCTTAAACATGACTTCTTATGAGTGATATCAGGCATTTGACATTCTAATACAGGAAAGCTCTCCTGCACAGTTTGTTGACTTCCATACAAGGTTGTTTTCTTTTGAAATCTCTAAATAAAGAAAAGTGGAATTTGTTTAGATAAATAGCTGGCAGAAATAAATCATAATTTCCTTTAATGTTTAGGTGAGAGTAATTATCTACCAAAGTGTTTAATGTGACAATGCTCCCATGCACTCTCTGATAAACAAGGTGAAAGAATTTAGATCAAACATTTATATTTTGTTTGACTAATATTTATTTTTGAATTTAATAAACTTTAAAATTAATTTTTTTACTTCTTGGCTGATGTTTGTCTCTGTGTCCTTTCATCAATTGTCTGAACAATGTTAATGATCTCTTTCTCTGCCTGAGTCTAGCTGGTAGCATTTATCATCAACTCTTGATCACCATGAATTAAATTTTCTAGGTTGGCAGTAGTCTACTGCACCCTCAAGCCTTATTTAAATAAAGCTTGTGTGAAAAATTTTAAATTTTAATTAATAACAATTGTAATATATTAGAACAGTTTATCTTGTTGGTATGTAATAGTAATTGCCAAATTGTATTTTAAAAGTAAGTAAATTTTATCAGTAATCTCCTGAAAGTGATAAAGACTCAGACTGTTCAAAATATGCTAAGCCCTTTGGTGGTGTGTGTGTGTGTGTAAGATTCTATATGCAGTTTGCCAGGTGGACTAATTTTCTATAATATTAAAATGATAATTTAATAGCATTATTATTAATTTGAAAATATAAATATGTTTTGGTACTTTATTATTATTAAATAATAATAGTTAGAAAGATTTAAATTTATAACTGTTTTAAATCAATATTTATAATCAATTCCTAAGTATATTTTGTTATAGTGATTTAAGTTAATATTGAATAGTCTGACTAATTATTACCAATGAACTATAGGGGGAGAAGTATTAATTATATGCACATTATGCTGTTAATGGTCTATTTTTAATTGTACTACAATTCAATGTAATAAAAGGTATAAATAACATAAGTAGTAGAGGGGGGACAATAAAAAAAAACTAGAAGAAAGACATTAACATCTGAAATAAAGCTAAATAAATCAAGCAGAAAGCTGAGAAAGTGATAACACCAGATTTAAATTGATCAAAACTAAGATATATTGTAATTCTTAAATCATGGAATAGAAAATTTTAATTCCTTCTAACCATCAATCAACATTTGCCAAGATTTTACACTGGGAGAAAAATAGGAACCATATTAGAAAATAAATATTTTATAAACAGAAACTTAAAACTGGACAAGATATTGTAAGCATAATATTTTATTTCACATATTATTATAATTATTATATACATTTGAAAATCCCGCATCAAATAAATGACAAAAAGAAGAAAAAAATGTTATGCGCATTTTTTTAATAGAGCAAATATAAAATACTTTTTGCTTTTATCAAGTATATAATAAAAATCTAATTAACAATAATTTGGATAAAACTTTTTAAATTTAAATTGAACAAAGTAAAAGTTACTTCAAATGAATACGAAAGTTTACTGATTTTATAGGATCTGTAAGTTTAGTTTGTATTTTTTAAAAAAAAAAAAAAAAGAAAATATATCGTCTAATAAATCTTTTGAAGCACTAACTTGATTTGTCATTAAGAATGAAAATTGAAATACGTTTATTATACTAATAAATGGGGGGGGGGGTGTTTAACTTACATGTATTAAAGATCTTTAATGGAAATCCTGATAAGATAAAAAAAAACAATAACAATTTATTATATTATTCCAGAAAATATTTAATAATATGGATATATAAACAGAAATGAATAGATATCTGTTTTTTAATAACTGAGGTGGAACATTGGAATTAATATTAGTTTTAAGTATTAACAAATGATCTCGAAACGATTTGAAATGCTGAAGTCGTCACCAACTATTTAAAAAGTATTACCACAGATAAAACAAAACAAAAAATGCTTGTGTGAAAGTTTTCTCTTGCTACTAAGTTATTATTAAAATAAGGTGAATCCAAAATTCTACAGAAAATAATTATAAGCACTATGACATCATTATTACATTACAATAAAGTGTTGATGATTTGATTTTACTATATTGAGATAAATGTGAGAAAATATGAATGCTTCATTTGTAAAATGTTTAACCCATAATAACGTCATTTCCCTCATCAGTCAGCTTATAGTGAAGGAAAGATTATAAACTAGGGAGTAAAATAAAATTTGATAATAATGTTTTTTTATTATTTTGTTGTTCATATTTATGGTAATGAGTCTGAAAACAGACCAAGGTAAAATTATATACATTTATTTGTTTATTTATTTGTTTTATTACTAAAATTTAACTTTAAATTAAGTATGTTTAGATAGAGAGATATGCCAATCTCTTATATTTATAAAATAATTTATTGTTATTTTATTTATGGGTAAACAGACATTGCCAGAAGAATTATTTTATTATATGGAGTTTCCTATATAAATAGGGATACACTCATTTTATATCTTTATTATATTTTGCCTATAATTTAATATGTCCACTTTAGTTTATAGAATTGATGCTATTTTTCATTGACTATGTGTTTCTTATTAAGGAAAATTTTTTATGCTTTTAAAAAAATATTTTATAGTCAGATGACTTACAAAACTTTTGCTGGTTCAATACACTATTTAGTATATATTGCAAAATAGGATATTTATCTTTTAGCTTTTATTGTGAGAATTATTTTATCTTGCCATTGTTTTGATGAGGTTTTGTGCTAGTTTCTATTTTATACTTGTGAGAAACATATAATTTCATCAAATATTATATCATTGACATCGTGCATGGGTAGATGGAGCATATTCTTCCATTGCTTATTCCATAAGAGGATTATGTTGTCAAGGTTAATCTGGAGAGGATTATTTTCATGGTATGCATTCTGTTTCCCATCTATACACTTTATACCTAGGAAAAAGGTATAAGAATCTGCTATATTATTAGAAAACTATATAATGTTGTTTTAAAGAACATTTCTTTATGTTTTTATTCCTCATGATGATGTCTAGTGATTTTCCACTGTGTATGGTGAAGTTCTTGATGTTCTAAAAATTATATGGCAATGATAAGGTAGAGTTAGCTACAGGGACACTTGTTTATTTATAGTGTTTAGCTAAGTAGAATAGTGTATATATTGTGCTGTTTTACTTTGTCAACAGTTTACAAGTGAACCAACAAAATTTACTAAAAATTTTAAAACTTATTTATAACATAATAAGAGATACACATGTGCAATGTTATTTTATTTTCATCAAGCAGTAGTTTGCCGATGGATTGGCAAGACCTTTCAATATTTAGAGTGATTATTTTATGGACATAAGCAAAGTTTAGTATCCTGCATACTTATGATTTCTGGTGTCTGTCCCCATATTTATCTAATGAATATCATTATGCTAAACAGTATTAATTGTTGTGTATAACATGATAATTTCCATTATCATATTACTGATTTATAACCTTTAATTATATTTAATGCTTTCAATAGCATATTATAAATAAATATTATGTTACTAAACATATCTGTGCATCAAAACTGATATACAGTACTCAAATGAAATATACCTTGCTTTATATTGTTTCTAAAATAGAAGTATGTTTTCCCATTGTTTATTATTTTTTAAAAAAATGTAAATAGTACATGTAAATAAATCTTGTGGTTTTAAAGATATATTTAGTTGTCTGTGGTCTTATTGCTAATCATCATCCATATTATTATTGTTATTGCTAACAACACATTATTTTATTGTCTTAAAGTCATCATCAATTAAAATGGTATATTTTATTATGCATTAATATTGTATTAATATATCATAATAATTTTGGTAAACTTTTACATTCTAAAGTACATTTAGAATTTATGTCTTATTGATTAGAATACTGTAGATCTTAAGCCCATGTTTGATCTTAAATAATATTTTAATGATTTATTGGTTTTGGAATAACCTAATTATTTGAGTTAGATACTTCTTTCACTGATCTTGATCACATTTCCCATAATTATTTAGTAAAGGAAAGTTTGTAAGTTGTTGCATACTTTATAAAGAACTTATGTGTACTTCATATAGCTTAAAGTTTATATTACTGTTGGTATTGGAATTGGCCAAATATTGTGTATTAATTTTATTTTGTTTTATGAGCTGTTTTATTTGTTATATTTGGGTAGTGACAAAATCCCCCTCACTGACCTTAGTATATCTTGTAGAATAATAATATTTAAATTATTGGAACCCTGAGAAAAGTAAATTGTTAATTCTTAATTGTAATTTTGAATTTATGATAATTTTTATGTCTTAAATTATTTGTTGCTTTGGTTGGAATTATGCTTATCTTCACAATTTTATTAATTTAGTATAACTTTGAAATGTAAATTTCTTCTTTAATCTTAAAACTTATAGTTTATTTTAAGTTCATGGTTAAGTATTCTGGTTTAGTCAAGCTTAGAATACATACTTTATTTTATTTTGCTTGAATATTATTTAATACAATGGTAATTTATAGCCCAGGATCTTATTCTCCATCATCAACATTGTTTCATACTTCATTTTCATTTTTCTTTCTTTTACTTCTTCATCTTCATTTTATCTTAATTCATCATCATAACTGGTTCATACTTCATTGGCTCCTATTCTATCATCATCTCTTAATCATTCATTATCATAACACATTTTCTTTCTCTTAAGCTCGTTCATTTTCATTATTTAATTATTATTTAGTTCTATCATCGATTTATCATTTAATTTATAATTTGAATTCCAAATTCATTTCATAGACCCAATTATTAATTATTTATTGGTTTACAAATATTAAATTTACCTAATAGTATTTTGCTATGGATTTTGAAGCTAATTTAATTATCTTTATGGAAAATTTGTGACCTTTCTTAGATCTATTGTTTCATGCTAGCTTAGTTGGTTTTAAGAAAATAATATCTTAATTTAACATTTCTTTTTATGCATATATCCTTAATATTCATATAGTGAGGGTTACAATATATGTCTACAGAGAACATTGGATTTCTACTAACCAAAGAATAAGCTGGATTTAAAAGAGGTTTTAGTACAGTAGATCATATTCAGGTATTGAGAGAAGTTATAGAAAGGACAATCAAATATGGTTGCCATTATGCTTGGGATTTGTAGATTATGAAAAGGCATTTGATTCTATAAACATTTCTTCAGTGTTTAAAGCTTTGGATCATCAAGATATTGATCCAGGATATTATCATATTTTGAAGAATGTTTATAAAATGCAACAGCAACAATTAGATTATATAATGGTACTAGGAAAGTCAAAATTGAGAAGGGGGTAAGACAGAGTGACTCTATATCTCCAAAATTTTTTACAGCAGTGTTGCAAGAAATATTTTGTGGATTAAAATGGGAAGTTAAAGGAGTGGAAGTAAATGGAAATTATTAAAGTCATTTAGATTTTATAGATGATGTAGTTGTTTTTGCAAATAATGCTTTAGAACTGTAGGAAATGTTATAGAAGTTATCAGATGAAAGTAGGAAAATAGGACTAAAGATAAATGTTAAAAAGACTAAAGTAATGTTTAATGGATTTTCTCAAAATATGAAAATAAAGATTGATTATGATGAATTAGAAGAAGTTAACAACTACAAATACCTTGATCAGATTATTAATACATATGAAAACATAATGGATGAAATTAATCATAGAATTAAACTTGGTTGGAGTGCTTTTGGTAGAAATAACTTGACACTAAAAGGAAATATGCCTGTGTTTAAAAAGGAAGGTTTTTAATAAATGTGTTTTACCAGTTCTTACTTATAAGACCTGAGACTTGGACACTTAATAGAAGAGCAATACAGAGACTTAAGACCACTCAAAGAAATATGGAGAGATGCATGTTGGGAGTAACAAGAAGAGATCAAAAATACATTATATCAGTAAGAGAACAAACAGGTGTTACTGACCTCATTGAAAAAATTAAAAAACTGAAGTGGAGTTGGGCTGGACATATTTCTAGAAGAGATTATAATAGATAGACAATTGAAATCTTAAATTGGATTCCAAGAGATTGTAAAAGACCCAGAAAGAGGCCGCATGTGAGATGGATGGATGAAATTAGAAAGTGTGCAGGGGTGATGTGGAGAAGAGAAGTTAAAGTTCAGAGAAGATGGATTGAACTTCATTCTGCAGTGGATTGATAATATATATATATATATATATATATATATATCCACTGCAGAATGATATATATATATATATATATATATATATATATATATATATCAAGCACTAAAGATATATTACTGACAATGTTAGCTAATCTAACTGTAATATGAATTCTATTGTAACATGTCGTGTAATGTATTTTCTATGATTTAGTCATTTACCTTTATCTTTTCAATGTCAAATTGATTTTTTTATTTTATGTAGTCATATGTAATTTTAGAAATTTCAGGTAAAATTAAACCTCACAAGGTTTCCCTGGTTTGGCTACTAAATATGAAAATATAGAGGTCAATAAATAATTATTATTTGGTTGTGAAGAATATTTAAAAATATTTGATAATGTTGGCCATTGCACACATTTATCATAAAGCTTTTGTGTAAAACAAATCATTATGTGTGTTATCTGGTGATTCTTTTTTATATGTTTCCCAATATGTATGAAGGTTTCATGACATATTTGAAAATGTTTGTTCATAAATAAGGCAAGTTATTAGTAGATTGTTTTTTGATGTTTGTGAAATATATTGTAGTGATGAGTTACAATCTGACACACCCATCCAATTATTTAAGACACTCTGCCAGTTGGAGCCACATAAACATATTTACTTAAACAATAAATTGCCAAGCAAATTATCATATTAACATTTTTCCTTTCCAACATATCCATTTACATAAATATCTTTTTATTTTTAAAGAAATAATAAAAACCATTAAACCACTAGGGAAAACAGATAGGTATACTAACACTGGAATAAAACAGGTGTTATGTATCACTAACTGGGGAGCACTATACCAAAAACTTGCACATAAACCTCAGAAAACAATAGCAACCAGTTGTAGAAACGAAATTTAAAATATTCACAAATTATTGTTTTAATCCCAATTATATATATTATGTCTGCTCAACAATGGAAAAGGTTAATATATTTTAAAAAAACTACACGCGATCTACAAAGTGTTATTAATTGTTATATTGTCTTCTGCCTAAGAAAATATAACTTTTTTTTCCTGCTTAAAAAGAAATTCGAATACAAAGATGGATATATATGTTCGAATTTAAATATATATTTTTTAAATATTATTCAAATGATCAAAAGCTAAACTTTTAAAGCAACCATATGAATTGGAAGGAATAATTTAAAAGAAAAGATTCAATTATTTGCTAATTAGGCAATTTTAGTTGTATTCATGTAATAACAGTAATATATAATAATTAACTGTTTTGATATATAGAAATATTGCCACTAAAGTCTTGAGAAGTAAATAAATCAATAGATATATAATATTATCTTTATACCATGGTTGCCTGCTGAACACTTTCACCATAGAGAATACTATGTCATCAATAAAGCAATGAAAGCTTAAAGATTTCACCTGTCAATTTAGAAGAAACCTGAATACCATCTTTTGCCTTGAATAAAATGCCTAACCAAATCCAAGACAGGGTAATTGGAGAAGATTATTGCTTTTTGATCCAGACAAGAAATATCTATTCTTCACAGAAGCAGAACTTCATCTTCATTCATAGGAACTTATTTGGCAAATAAACAGTTTTCAGCAGACTTATCAAACTTTAATTAATATAATGGGATAAAAATTGTGATTTTTGTTTTATTATTATTTTTATTTTTTGTCTCATGTAAATTTTTTGTATATTTTTTGTTTTCTACAATTGGAAGCCAATGTGTTATAATTTTAGGAAAATTCATTATGAGAGTAAGGAGGGGGGAAAAATTAGATTTAACTATTTTTTTAAAAAATTGTCTTAATTAGTATGAAATAATAAAAAAATACACGTTTTGACCTCCTCATCGGACTATCTTTTGACAATGTAAAGGGAAATGAAAGGTAAGAGATTTTAATATTATCTCACAGTAAGCAACATGGTAGATAATGATAGAGCTTATATTAATTTATTTATTATTAATTAAGCTTACTTTTATATTGCTTTTATATAAATGATTTATAACCATTGATCTATCTGGACAACAAAGATTTTTTTTATGTTTGTATATATATATTTTTTAAATTAGTCAGATAGAATCGCTATCAAATATATATAATAATGTTACATATTGATTATTGTAAATAAAGTACATGATTTTGTACCATTGGTTTGAGGGTAAGGACTTTTTTTTTATTAATATCATTATAGATATCAATATGGTAGAAATTCATCTTTGCCAAAACAAATTACATGTGTCAGATTGAATTATTATCTGTATTTTATATTTTTGTTAATCAATAAATGTTAATATAATTCGTTATTTTAATTTGGTCCCTAGCTCATCATTATTTCTATATCCACCATCAGCTTTATAGCTCTTCATTATTTACATACCTGACATAAACATTACAATCTTAATTATTCTAATACATATCAATATTATCCTATTATTATAGAGGAAATACCTATACATATTTAGGTCAATTATTATAACTTTAATACTTATATACTTATACTGCACATACATTTTTTTATATATATCTTATGGTTTTGGATATGCTTAATTGATTTTTGTTAATTAATTATCACATATATAGAGGTGCAATAACTGCTATTAGTGTGATCTTCTTCCCTTATAAGAGAGTCCAAGCAATTACTCCCTGAGTTCCAATACTGTGGTATAATGTGGCTAGAAAGGAATGAGAATTGGATGAACTAACTCAAATTGTATCTAGGTTAATAAAAATAGATAGAGCTAGTCTATTGGGAGTAGGTACAATCATAGGTTATGTATTTCATTGCATAATCACTGTCATCCTATCTGAAGACCTAAAGTCCGACCATAGTAAGATGTGCTTCCCCTATCTCTTGTGGAATCCACCAGCCCATTACAATATATATATATTTAAATATTTGAAAAACAAAATTAAAAAATAAATTATTGGTTATTATTAAATTATTTATTAATAAATATATAATTAAAATTAAGTTGTGCTCTTATTTTAAATAAGTGTTAAATATTCAATAACAGTAAAATTAAAACAAAATTATAATTTTTGACTACTGTGCAAGCAGCATCTAAAATACATACATGTGCAAATATACAACAGCGTTGTCAGATGATATTTAAAAATTCATTGCAATTCATTTAAAACAATATAATATAATATAAGAATTATGTGCAATTATATATTTAAAATAATGCTCTGAGGCTTCATTATCTAATACCACTTCTATTTGCTTTTTTGACCTAATGTCCACTTTAATCTTTAAATGCCTTTTAGCATGCAGAAGTGCTCTTTCAGAGAATAATTAATCTAAAAGCTATTCTAAACTTTTAAGTGTTATCACACTGATTAAAAAACAATCTCAATAGAACACATTTTAAAATACACTAACCATGATTGTCAATTCATCTGTGTAGCAACATTATTATATAAATATTAGTTCTGTCTTGGATTGAGGTTTATGCCTGAAACATATACCATATCAATTTTTTTATTATAAAATGCAATGTTTCTCTACATGCTATTTGGAGATTTGATTTTGCTCCAATTTATTGAATATATATGATATTGATATTTATATATCATGAATCTAGATACATATGATCTAATCGACTAAAAAAATCCAAATTAATCACTTTGTATATGGTTTGAAAATACAAAACTGCTTCTACACAACAACTGTAATTCCCCCACTCTAAAGCAATCCATGTAAGAATGAGTAATCAATGGAAACAAATAATAATACCAATCAGATTCTGTTCATGTGTGGCTCCAGAGCAAAGTGACACAAAATAGACCATTTCTTCCAAAGCACATATTAGATGTAAATTAGGAATCATGTGATTCATTATTTTAGGAAATAGAAAACTATTTTAAAATTTCTTGATAAACATATATGTGTGTATATCAGTAAAAAAAACAAATCTTTTTCATAATAAAGTTCTGAAAAGATTATTATATAAATAAAATATACTACTCCTTATTTTATATAAAACATTTTAAGTAGAGAGAAAGAAAGAGAAACATGAGTGTATGTATGTATTGTTCATGCTATGTGGTAGATAACTTGTTTTAGCGACAATACACAAATACATATATTAAAACCAATATAAACTATTACAGTTAATATGTATAATAAAGAAGTAAATCATGATAACTTTTAACTTTCAGAAATGAAATAATAAATAAATTGCAGATTTTAAAATTACTGTTAAGTAATCATGATCAAAATGATAGTAATTGAGAGTGCTTCTGCAATTTATCTAAACATTAAATAAATAAATTGCAGAAGAGCTTTCAATTTCTGTTAAATAATTATTATGATAATGATTATAAGACTTATTTGAAAATTTAAAAGGTTCCATGACATTTATTGCATATATTTGTACGATTTTAAATAAATAGGTTAACGATTATTACTAGTCACTTATTAGTCTAGATATTATCATTTATATTTATTAACAATTTTTTTTTAAATCAATGTGTTAATGGTCTCATCAGGAAGGCACTTAATTAATAATGCATATTGTTATAATTTAAAGAAAAAAGATATATATATATATATTTATCAAAATTACAAATTTAAAAAATTGAAAATGTGTAGTTTATAAAAAAAAAATACTATGAATAAATTAATAATATGCAGCAGAATAATAAAATGATTTAAAATTGAGGGTATTACAAAAGCATCCTTAAATAATGAATATTTTTGTTTTAACAATTCCAAAAAAAAAAGACTAAGTACAGAATTCAGGATAACATTTTCACATTTATTCTTCTTATTTTAAGGAAATTACTTTTAGGAAAGCATAGATATCATACTTATGTGATACAAAAACAGAATATAATTACATTAAGCAGATCCATCTTCTATAGAACAAAATTCTGATTAAACATATATACAAATATATATTTTATTTAATATAATCAGAATTACATTTATGGCATGTTTAGTTTCACTAAGTGTAGTTATAATAAATCTTTAATAACAATTCAGTAGTGAGAAGTTTCCAATTTATGGTTCTTTATGAGAATATTATCTCCACAAATTAGCCACAGAGAATGCAGACCTAGACTAGAATCAATGACTTTTTCAGGAGTTGCATTATTTTTATAGTATTTAGAGAGAACAGTTATAAGAGAATAAGAGCATGGCTGATGAAATTACTATTAGTGATATAGTATTGTATATTTCTTTATTTAATATCGAAAATCAAATAATAAAACTTATTTATGACACATTCTGCCTATATATTGTAACAATGTAGCTGGTATAGAACATATCAGCCATTGTCAGGCACGTGTTTCGATTTTTATTGATCATTATGAATATACTCATCTGTAAGAGCACCTTGCACTCAAAATTGACTATCACTTATTGATGTTAGATTATTAACAGTCACCTACACATCCTTATCATTAATTTACCCTGATTTAAAATTAGGCTAGGTCAAAGAGCACAATGAAAAGCTGCATCCAGGCATAACAATAGCAATGGATGATGGTTAGATTAAATATCCAAATGATATGATATGTATGTGTATAATTCCACTAATTTTATCTATTTATGTTACTATCTTTTATTTTAGATTTGGAAAGATGCACGTCAGCATATCATATGTATACAGATCAAGTGTTGGCACATTAAATAAAAAATACACAGAGATTTCTTTAAAAAAATAATTTATTGTAATATAAAACAACAATAACAACAAAAATAATAATTTTGATCACATTATAGCAAAGTAGAAACAATATTGGTATAAAACGGAAACATATCATTGGAGTTTCTGCAGATTAACTTTTATTATTCATCATTAATGTGAAAGCTAAACAATAACTAAGTCTCATGATTGACTTATGTAAATCTATCTCCCTATGTGTGCTTACATTTACATTATTAGTAAAAATTTAAAATGTTTTACCTGATCTCCAAACTATAAATGGAAGAAATCTATGATACACTTCCTTTTGGGCTATTTCAGTTGATACAAATAACCTACTTAAATAGATAATATATGAGTGAACATATTTTTAATTAAGATCTTTATTTCATTGTAAAACTACTGTGGATGTATACTAATAAGTGCAAGATAATCAATCATGATTATTTATACATGACACAGTGATGTGCTTTATCAAGACCTTTTTAACAAAATATATCTTATGAACAAAGGTAAACAAAGGCAAAACTCTCCATGCAGTAGTGCCACCCTGTGCTAACCAGAGTAATCAATAGATGCCAGAAGGCTTGTGCATAAAATCCCTATCTAGTGCCTACTCATCCAATATCCCCAGACTAGTTTCTGGCTTGTGGCCATTATCAGTGAGGAGCCCTTGGGTCTGAGAGCACTGCACCTAGATCTTAGGATCTAACGCAACCCTCCAGCCACCACCTTTTAACTCTACTTTACTACAAAACTATGAGAATGAAATTGAAAACATAAAAATATTTTCAATCTAAGCTCAATAGCTTATATAGTCATATGGGTCTGAACTCAATTCAGCACCCATACATATTGGATGAGTAGGCACTAGATAGGGATTTTATGCACAAGCCTTCTGGCATCTAGTGATTACTCTGGTTAGCACAGGGTGGCACTATTGTATGGAGAGTTTTGCCTTGGTTTACAACAATTATGTGCTAGTATGTGATGGTGATTATGTGATGTTTAGTGGATGAACAAAGGTGTTTGTATTTTTCTCATTGTTTATGATATAACTTAGATTATTCACCCAAAATAGACATTTATTAAAGTAGTGGGATCACTGCATTTTTATTATGTGAGGAATGATAGCTCTCAGTATCCCTAGCTTAGCATCATCATCAAATGAATTTATTATCAATACATAATTGTGTACATGTTCAAAAATTTAAAATAATCAATTTAAAACTAAATTTAAACAGACAACTAAATATAAATAAAACATTTATTTAATACATCATCTCAGTTTTTATTCCTTATTGGAATCTTATCAATATGTTACTTTTTATAAAATCATGTCCAAAAATATATATTACTTACCATGACATTTTAATTAACAGGTTACTTATGGTAAAAACAACAACAAAAATTTTCAGAGAAGTTTTCATAGCTAAGTTCTGATTGGAAGTTCTATCAGGTTTATCCCTGGCTGTTACTTATGAACCAATCCATGTGTTAAATTATAAGATGTAGTAGGATTAAAAAAGCAATAACTATGATACACAACTAGTTAATTATGTGTGCAAAAATGTGCAAGATATATGTATATGGAAATGTGTGTGCTTATATTATTCAGGGATATACTATCTGCATATTTATATTATCTTTTAATGCAGAGAAACTGTGCATGCCTTATCAATTAAACACAATAGCAAATATGCTAGGAATGCTGACTTTTAGTTGATTAAAAAAATCTATTATTCTTTTTTTCTTTAGACATCAGAAGATGAATTTATCTAATTATGTTGTGATTATATTGCATTTGACTGCTTGTTAACATTGTTTAGATATAATGAAGTATATTCAAGAGATTATTAATCTATATAAATTATGTTTAATAAGACTGGCATCTTATTTCTGTAGTTCACATTAATATTATAGATTATAGAAACTATTGATTTCATGATTTCTTCTTGAGTTGGCATTAACAAAATTAAGGGTAGAATTAGAAGAATTTGAAGTGAATTAGAAAGAAGCCAAAAATGATCCTGATCAGAAAGTTGATGAGATTAGGGCTAATCTAAATATTTATAAAAGTGAGTCAGATATTAGGTTTAATATTTTCGAAGAGAATCTTGATAAATCCAGCACTGTATGGAAAGATCAGATGAACATAGTAAATAAACATCCACATAATATGGAATTCCAATCCATTAAGGTTATAGAAGAATACAAAATGATATTGACATGAGATTTAGTAAGATCAAAGAAGGTCATAAAACTTTGAAAGAAGAATTAAAAATGTATCAAAATGACTTCAAAGCTGAAATAAAGCAAATAAATAAAGATTTTCAAATTAAATCCAAGGTAGAATTAGATGAAGTTAAAAGAGAAATTGAAGAGGTAAACGTGGGTCTAAGTCAAAATTAAAGGAAATCTAGAAATCGTGAATTAAATTCAGAGATGAGATAAAGAAATTACAGAAGGATGTAAATGAAATATATGAAAATAAATAAATAAAAACAATAAATAAATAAAAACAATAACAACATAGCAGAAGAATTAAAAACCCTTAAGAGAGAAATAAAAAATAAACAACAAAATTACCTTGAAGAACAGAAAAAATATGTAGGTGAATTGATTGAAGAAATAAACCTAAATGATTCAGAATTAAATAAGAAAATAAAGGATTTGCAGATAGTTAATGATAGAACTATAGATAAAAGAAATATTAATCTTAAAAGTCCTTAAATGAAGAAATGGACCTACATGTGTCTAATGCCTTTAATGTTGAATGTAACAAATTACACTCCATCAAGGTAAAGTTGAATATGTACCTGTGTATGATAGGCATTATCTGTCATCAATCCTAGAACCAGAGAAGTACACACAAAGAAACTACAGTTTTGAAATTTATTAATGTTAAGATGTTTAATGAAGAGTACCACAAAAATCCAGCTGAATATTTATACAGATTGAAAAAATTGTTTGATTTAAATCTATTAAATGAAAAAAAAGTTAGACATTGCCGGAAACTACTTGTATGCTTCAGTAAAAGATTGGTGGCAGTCCATATTTGACAAACTCAAGACATATGAAAAATGTAAACACTTCTTGAATGAGGATTATCAAAACAATATCTGATATCAAGGATCTCAGGAAAAATATCATATTAACAAAAAGATTTACACCCAGTTTTTTAGAAAGCAGGTTGTGAAATTAAAAACCTTAACTGCCTTCCTTTTATTTGAACATTAGATAGTGAAAATCATCCATCACAATTTGCCAAGACACATTGAGCAGATCTTTATTGCTGCTGATAGACACAAACTTGAGGAAGTAGCTGAAATATCAGAGGCATTGAAACCAGCAAAAAAAAACTTTCAAAAATAGATACAAATCTCACAAAGAATCATCCCACTATTCTGTATACAATATTAACATTCCTGAAATGAAAAGCCCAATCAGAAACAAAATTTATAATAGAAGCAAAAATTTTCATTTAAATAGATGACTTCCAAATAGTAGTCCAAATTTCAATAGCTTAAGAGACAAGGAATGTATTGAAAGCTTTGGTGATAGAGCTAACTATCTACTTATGGAATTCAAACAATCAGTTGGCAAAATTGAAAACCATGCATTAAACTATTTTACAATGCATAAAGTTTAAGACACATGCACGTTTAGAATATATAAATATTGTATACCCTAAAATGATTTAGTGATATAATTAGACATGAAATAGATATTAGCAAAAATAATTAAAAAAAAAAAAGCCAGTTGCTAAGCAATATTTTATAGATATTTTAGATGAATGAAAGATAAATAAGCATGTAGTTATATATTCCAAAGTTATATAGTAAAACTTAAAGGGATAGCTCATTCTTATTAGAAATAATAATAATAATAAAATCCTATTTCCCATAAAACAACCTACTATTAGATAAAAATTTAAGTTTAATATTAGAAATTAGTAATCTTGATATAGTAATATTACCTATTTATTAATGACTTTATTTACATTTATAAAATATCTGAGTTAAGAAAATTTGTTTCCGTGGGAGAGAGGTACAATATAACAATGTTTTAACATCTAAATTAATAATCATAACTATAAACTCTACTTTCGCATTTTCGACTGCACATACTTTAGGTTTATTGCCTTAGTAAATATTACTTATTGTGGACAATAATAAGACTGGAAATGATATTCATATTTTCTCATATACTATTACCTATTAGAGTAGATTATTAAAATTATCTAAGATGTCTCCCATATAGATTTTATCAATTACAACATCCCCAAAATATACATCTCGATTTTTTTTATTTTATTTTAAAAGCCGTTGAGATAAGAAAAAATAAAAACACATATACAAAAACGATTTTGGAAGAAACGATTTGGGGGGGGGACACAGGATAAAAAGATACTAATAAGAGAAAGTATTTAAAAATATTGTTAATACAATAGTAATTTTTATTTGAATAGCTAAACAACCAATATTACACCTAATAAGGATAGTAACTTTTAAACATTATATTTAAACAGATATATGAGTACACCAGTATTTGTGTGTGAAAATGTAATAAATTTGAAAATATATAATTAAAAAATGCTTAAATAGATTTATTCTTAGGATTAAAAAATGGGTTTATTATTAATAAAAAATGAGAACTTTAAAATAAAATAAAAATCATTTGATTTAGTATTTATTATTATAAATCATTTTTATTTGTGAAATAAATAATTGTGCATTTTCTTTTATTATTAATTAATGTAATATAGTATTATGTCTTAAATTTTGGCACTTTAAACTTTTGAAACTTTCAAATCTCATTTGCTTCCAGACATTTCCATAGCAACGAGAGCAGAATATTCCCATATAAATTCAAAACTTAAAGTATTGTGAATAAAAAATATGAAATCACTAATCACATGGTAGAAACTTATAAATACAACCATTTGTCAAAATTTGTTTAGTCTTCTTTAATTACAGTATGTTGAAGGACCTCATCGAATTTAAACCTGGAATTAACAATTTTGTTATTCTTCACCAATAGCATGTCTGAGTAGAAACTGGCTAGACATTTGTTTCTTAAGGGCAAATGTTTCCTGTACATCATTCTAAATGAAATGAAATTATTAACAACATTTATCATTCAGTATTGCATTTTAAAGGATTGAAAATTTAATATTGTAGATTCAACTGTGAAAAAATTACTTGTGGAATGCTATAGCTTGTTATAAAACTGCAATAATTATTAATCTCTTTTCTAAAAATTAAAATCGCTTGTTTGGAATTATATTGGCTACACCAAACTAAAGTTTCTATAGAACAGTGTAAATTTTAAGAGAATTTATGGAGTAATGTATTGTTTAGTTTTATATTTGTAAAAACTACCTAAAACAGTAAACAAGTATTGTAAAATGAATTCAAGTTGATAGATTAATAAATGCATCTGAACTCTAACTAACTAATATAAATTGATTTGTGACAATGGATTAATGAATTTCTGAATATTATATTGATGAAAAACTATTTACAATCTTGGATATTCTGTGAAAACTAATTTAATTATGGATTAATATTTTTCTTTGATACTACAGTAAATACAGTAATCCAAAAGATAATGGAGTCATATGAATCCATGTTACATCTTTGTAAATAAGCCTAAATATGTTCAAAAAAGGATTAATTGTTGCATCATTATCTAAAAAATCCAAATAAGTAATTGATGATCTGTTGAATGCTTTTGGAAAATCAATATTAATGAATTTCGGCTATAAAACCTCCACCTTCAAAATTAATTATACCTTTATATGAATTTAGTGTGTGAAAATCATCTTAATGGAAGTTTATTACATTATAAAGCATCAAGATGATGTTTCTTATCAAGTATGAAATATTTAAAGGATGCCCCAATAAATGTTTCTTGGATGTTTATTTAATGACTGTGGATTATAATTTTTTTATCCTATTGTTTAATATTTTAAAGTTATTATTATTATAGTTCAATAAAAGTTATCCAAGAAGACAATACTATAAGGAAGACCCAGGTAATACATTGTATTTATCAGTGAAATCAGGTATAAATGTCATTTTGTAATTTTAATATGCATTGGAGTTTAATGGTGTTAAATGTTAAGCTAAGGTAAAATATAGTAAAGCCACGCTAATAGTTAAGCTCGCGTATGTTTTATTGATCTCTTAACTCAACCTCCTATTTTCTATAACAAAAAGACATTTAGAAAAAACAGTTAAATAGTTATACGATTACCTTCTTACGTTTCCCAAGAGGTATTACTATGAATTAATGAGGAATATGTTATATTGAATTATTTTCATGGGATTGTTAACTACAAATATTATTGCTTAATTGAGTTAGACTCCTAACAATATGATGTTAAAGTTTTAAGCCTAATACAAGCTTAAAAGATATATTATGACATGCCACCAGTACCTGTCATAGTCAGGTCTCATTAAAGTTATATATTTTAAGAATAATATGAGTTGAATAAATGTTTTATTCATTAATAAAATGGATAAGCATTAAATTTGATACCTATAAGAATTGTGATTATTATTATTAGCATACTTAAGGATGCAATAAAACATTCTTATATTTTATCTGCAGTTATAGCTTAGGTTTTAAATAAACACTATACAACCTTCTCCAATTGACTGTTTTGTTGCTGCATCACATTTGTGATGACGCACAAGTATTTATAATTTGAGAAGAAAGTATTTATTAAGTATTACAGTACAATATGAATGATAGTCTTTTTAGAGAAATTATTATTATTATGATTATGTTTGTTTCAATATTTTTTCAATAATAGTTTTATAATTAATAAATTAATTGTTATATATAGTCAAAATAAGAGTTATAGATCACATGACCCAATTCTCTTAAGCTTGTAAGATATAAACAATGAGCATTTCCAATTGCTCAACAAGCTTTGTGATAAATGCTTAGCCAGAGAAAGCATTTAAAATATCTCTGCCAGGAAACCCCCCCCCCCCAACCTCTGACCATGGTTTTGTGATTAATTGAGATTATTATCATTATCTATACATTTTATAATAAAGATGGTCACAATTACAGTTTATTTTTAAAAGTAATATGTTTTTATTCAATTTACTTGCACCATTTCCATTGTAATATTGAATTTACTGATATGAGTAGATACAATAAAATCTTTTACTATTTAGTCATATCAAGATTAGATCAAGTAATTATTATATTTTATTAAGAATCCTGAGATAAGTGTTTAGTCCAAACAAATGATAACTTGAGAGTGAGAAATAACTTGCTAGCCTTATTAAATATAAAGCACATGAAGTTTTATTAGAAGAGCTATTCATTTATTATATACATAATTATATCTTTTGTGTAAAGTTATAAAAATACACTAAGATTATGTTATTAAGATTATGAGAATATCCTGAGATATTAACTGACATTAGTATAATTAGAACCACACATGGTCATGCAATTCAGATAGTATTTGTTTATTATTATTAGTGGCATTGGTAGAGTAAATGACTCTTTATAGATATTATGTTTAATATGTAATATTTGTTAAAAACATTCTCCCTCATATATTATTATTACTTTGTGTGTGGATCTAGTCCTAATTTGGCCACTCACTCAGCCACTTTTCTGAACTCAAGTGTTGTTTAATATGATTATAATATAGATGTATTGATATATTTAATATTAAAATACAAGTATTATGTATATATACTTAATCTAGATGTAATTAAAGGGGATTTGAACCCAGACTTTCAAACTCCCTAAGTCATTTACTCTATCCAATATAACCAATACAATATTGTAGACAGTTGCCAATTCTGGCCATGTCAAATATTACAAGTTTTTAAATTTAAAATGGTGAAATGATAGATTGGATTTTTCCATCTGGTTTTTTTTTATAATATCAAACAATAATTTATTTAAAAGTTTACAGTCTTAAATAATGATACGATAGTTCCCAAACATTGTTTTTTAAATAATAATGTAAATATTATTATAATTTGTTAAGTAAAAGAGAGAAAAAAGCATAAAATCAAATAAATAATTTCTTTTATTTTCTCTCTTCAGTAATTTTAATTATTTACTAATTTTAATTTTTTGGGTTTAAAACAACTTCTAAGGTAAGTAAGTTTTAATTTTAACTTCTAAAAGATAATAATAAAAAAGTCAAATAAATAAAGTTTTAAAAGACAAGAAAAAAATAAATATTAATATTTTTTGTTAAATTTTGTTTTAATTAGTTGTTTTTCTCTTTCTCTTTCTTCAAAACAATATGCAGTATTTATTAAATCATAGTAATTAAAAAAATGTGTTATTTTTGGCATAATAGGAATTTTTTCTTATTATTAGAATTTTTTGTCTATGGCATGTTGTTTTGCAGTTTTAATTTTGAAGAGAGTATTAACCTTTTGTAAAAATAAACCCAATTGATCATGGTTACATTTTGTAAGATTGGAGACAAGATGTAATTGGATGGATACAGAATTGTTCAAAAAAGAAATTGGGAGTAAGGTAAATCAATCTCAGTGTTTTGTAAAAAAACAGTCATTTTTATTCAGTTATTAAAAAATGGCAAAAGCAGAAGTTTAGCTGTAAAAAGCAAACTATAAGTAAAAAATGTTTTAAGTTAAAAAAAAACCATGTGATAAATTTTAGCTAGAAGTTAAGCATCATTCTAGCCTAAACATGTAACATGCTCATTAAAAAAATGTAAAGAAGGGGGAATATTCCTAGCTGCAACAAACTTTGTTTTTTGCAAGAGCATGATTCTTTGTCTCTATGTTTTAGCGATGAGATTTTAAAAAATGAATAAATTTATTCTGTGTAGAAGTTTGAAAACATTCTATTGCAATAATGAAGAAAATTTGACTATGTAAATTTTCGTAAAAGTAAGAGCTAATGGAAAAGCTTACAAAAAGAAAACCAATTAAAACTACCAAAAAAGCACTCAAAAGAAAAATAAAACCATTATAAATTAATTTTAATGTGCACATTATATCTACATTTATAAATATTTTTTTATGGAAATAATAACCAATAATAATGAATAATGTTATTAATTTAACATTTTCTTTTGAAAACATAGTTTATTCTTTATATTATTTTCCTATCAATATCAGATTGTGAAAAGTTTTTTTCCAACTTTAGTTATTGAAAATGAAATAACATAATAAAAGTAAAAGTTAATGAAATTAATGAATAAGTCAACTGGTTAATCAGATTTGCAATAAGATATATTTTTGATAAAATGTATTTAAGTTTGAATTAACATATTATCATGTCATTTAAAAAATTTTAAATTATTAATCAGTTAGTTTATTAAATAAAAGTTCTAAAAATAATAATGTTATGTCATTATTCCTCCAGCTATCTGATTTTGAATTATCAGAGTGTGTGACTTGATTTCATTACAGCATGAATTTTAGTGATTTCACATTATCCCAGAAAAAATATTTAAGATTGATTAATCTTGAACATGTATTTTTTTTTGTTCATAGTAATAGTTCCTTAAGTCTTATTATCTTGTGCTAGCTCTAGAGAGCAATATTGGTTAATTATATGTGTGTAGGGATTTATGTGTGTTTGGACATCCAGATAATAACTCTAGATAATGCAAAAGTGTCATATTTAAAGTTCAATCACTGGAATTTTATTTTTATTAGAAATTAAAATGGGCCTATACACCCATGGTATCATGTTGTCAAAGCTGTGATAATGGTCAGCATATATCAGTATTCCAGCATTATTTTTTATTAATTTTATGAATACTTTGGTACTTAAGGATGTGCATCCAGTCAATTGTATCATATTTTGTCCTAGATTTTGCAGTGCTTATATGTTAATCTGCCTATAATGCAATTCTTTTAAATCCAGTTCTAAAAGTTGATTGAAGCTGGGTAATTAAATTTATAGCTTATAACTTATTAGTATAACTATTATAGTTTTATTCTTTGTTGATCCCATGCCTAATATATGCTTAATCTTATTTATTTCTTAAATTTTTATACTTTATTTATGATATAGGGATAATGATATTTTTACAGTATCCCTTTCCTTACTATTACAAATGATAAACCAACTATGGACTTGATGATTGAGTTCTAGAGTTCAGTGTACAATATGCCCACAAACTTGAAATCAAATATAATTACACCTGAGAAAGAAACACAGCATATTGAGGCAGAATTAATTTTAAAAATGTATTACTGTAAAATATGTGACAAGAGGATAGATAATTTGTTGATTAAATTATACTTTCTATATAAGTTATAAAAGCAGTGATGATCATCATTGTCAACCACTATCAATCACTGCAGGATGAAGATCTCTCCAAGTTCAATCCATCTTCTCTAATCTCTAGCTTCTCTTCTCCACATCATCTCTGCACCCTTTCTTATTTCATCCATTCATCTCACATGTGGTCTCTTCTGGGTCTTTTACAATCTCTTGTAATTCATTTTAAGATTTCAATTGTCCATCTATTATTATATCTTCTAGCAATATGTTCAGCCCAACTACATTTCAGTCTTTTAATTCTTTTATATTTGTTCTCTTACCCATATATTGCATTTTGATCTCTTGTTTTTACTCCTAACATGCATCTTTTCATAGTTTTTAGTGGTCTGGAGTCTCTATAATGCTCTTCTATTAAGTGTCCAAGTTTCAGATCCATAAGTAAGAACTGGTAAAAGACATTTATTAAAAATCTTCTTTTTCAAACACATAGGCATATTTCTTTTTAATATTATTTCTACCAAAAGAACTCCAACCAACTTTAATTCTATGATTAATTTCATCCATTATGTTTCCATTTATAGTAATTATCTGACCAAGATATTTGTAGTTGTTAACTTCGTCTAATTCATCATTATCAATCTTTATTTTTGTCTTTTGAGAAAATCCATTCAACATTACTTTAGATTTTTTAACATTTACCTTTAGTCCTACTTTCTAATGTTCATCTGATAACTCTTGCAACATTTCCTGAAGCTCTACAGTTAGCGTTTCTCAATCTTTTTGCCGTGTGACCCAATAGACTTCATTAAAATAGTTCTGCGACAAAATGTTTATTACATAAATTATAATATAAAATAAAAGAGATATTACATCAGCACGGTACTGTATATATGTATATATTCAGATCAATTTGATAATATTTATAATGAACAAATAATTTGTAAGTTAAAAATTGAGTTAAAGTTAAACTACATATTTTTAATTTAAAAGCTTAACGCATTTTATTAATTACCAAAAAAAAAAAAAGTGTTTTCAAATAAGGTTGTATTAATTTTCCACCACTGATACTGGTTGACACTTAGGCTACATTAATTTTAGTTGCATTTTTGGTTGCAATTTTTTGAACAAATACATTTTGAAAATAATCACGAAATTTAACATTATTATTATTATTATTATTATTATTATTATTTAATTTCAAATTTACAAGTGAATTTGAAAAAAAAAACTACACAAAGTGTAGGTAGTATTACTTACTATTTTTTTTTTTATTAATACTAATATATTCTTAAAATGTAAAAAAGATTTTTGCTATCAGATATTTATATTTTTTTTCTTGGTGCATATTCACAGTCCATTAAAAATTTAAGGTGACCCAATATTGATCACGATGCGAAGTTTGAGAAACGCTGCTCTAAAGCATTATTTGCAAAAACAGCTACACCATATGCACAATCTAAATGATGTAAATAATCACCATTTACTTTTACTCCTTCAGTTCCCATTTTAATCCACAAAATACTTCTTGCACCACTGCTGTAAAAAGTTTTGGAAATATGGAGTCACTTTATCTTACATCCTTCTTAATGTTAACCTTCCTAGTAGTATTATGTAATTTAATAGTCTTCAGAATATGACAATATCCAGAGTCTATATCTTGAATGCTTTAATCATTGAAGAAATGTTTATAGAATCAAATGCCTTTTCATAATCTACAAATCCAAAACGTAATCCCAACTCATATTCACTAATCCTTTTTATAACTTTTCTCAATACTTGGATATGATCTACTGTACTAAACTAAAACTACTTTCAAATCCAGCTTGTTCTTTTGGTTAGTTGAAATCCAATGTTCTCTGCAGATGATTGCTTGGTAAAAATTTTGAATAAAACTGATAAAAGCTGATAGGTTTCTAATTTCTAATACAATCTTTATCACCCTTTTTAAATATTAATACTGCATTCTTCCAATCATCTGGTACATCTTTATCATTTAGATATTTACTGCATAATTTTGCCAAAAAAAATTATATTTCTTCACTTGCTTTTTTAAATATATTGATTATAATTCTGTCATTACCTGAAGCTTTTCCCTTTCTTCATAAATTTAACTGTGTATCTCACTTCTTCATTTAAAATCCTGGGCAATTCAGAAGATATAATAGATGTAGAAGGTACTTGTTCTTTATTATTATATAATTCTTGATAGAACTCTTCTACCCATTTCATGATGACATCTCTCTTTTTAATAACATTTCATTTTTTTTCTTATTGCAGATATGTTACCTACCAATACCAAAATATTGTTTTACATTTTTGAGACTTTTATTTTTTTCTACAACTTTCCTTGCTAGTTATACTTTCTTATACCACTATCAACTCTTTTTCACACCATTTTACAAAATTCGAGATATTCATTCCTTCTTAATGCATCATTTTTATATATCTTCATATTCCTTCTTTCTTCATAAATTCTCTAGTCTCAGTAGTAAATTTTATTGGTCAATTGCTACTTTTTTCTACCAGCTATCTTTGTTGCAGTTTTTAAAAGTGTACAATTATTTTCATATTAATTTCATTCAAATCTGAATCATGTTCAAAATCTACTAATACTTGAAACCAATTTGTAAGTTTTAATTTAAATTCATGAGAATGTTTCTAAAGATTAGGAATATTAACTGTAAATATTGTTTTTCTTAATAATTCTTGTTTCTCTAGTTTGGCATTAACATGTATCTTACATCTTACTAATCAATGATCACTTCCTGTGCTAAATTTATTAAGAACATTACAAATTTTGAAATTTGTATTTTCTGTTAGTCAAAATATAATTCAATTCTGCTGTACCTTCATTTGGATGCTTTCATGTTCATTTCCTGTTAACATTTTCCTCAAAAAAAAAAAAAAGAATTCATAATAGTTTTTTTTCCTGAAAACTCCACAAGTCTATGACCATTCTCATTTCTATTACCACAACCAAATTTACCTACAGCACTTCATCTTTCATTTTTTTATCAATTCCAGCATTAAAGTCTCCTATAACAATTTTAAAATGTTGTTTAGTCTGATCAAAAGTCTTTTGTGCATCCAGACAAAAATCTTCTACTACAACTGCAAAAAGGAGTTTGCTGGTAACTGAAGGAAGACTCTGATTTTTCATGGAGGTCTTAAAAGAACCAAGCAGGGCAAATTCATAATGTCCACTCCATACGTTCTTGTAATTGCAGCTGTTGTTACTATATGATTATCTATATAGTATATGAACATGGATCGGCTAGCCAGTGTGATGAGTTTATTGGCTTTTTACCCTTGAATTAAAAATCAAGAAACACCATAGTCTTTCTTCTTAGTTGGCTGATAAGGCAAAATAAATGTGTGTGAGTGAGCAATTTATTTTTAATAGACGTGTACAACTATGATAGGCAAAAATAAATCATGACCCTTATTCCTGGGATGCTTTAAAGTCACCAGCCAAAGCTGCAGTTGGTGGTTGAATGTGGAGGTTGTTATGAATCCCAATTGTGGTCCCAGGCTGCTAATTGATGATGACTTTTTATTTAGGTACTTACAACTGCAGATCATTTTCAAGTGAAGGAAGATTTCAGGAATTGGAAAAAGAACTGTCTTATATTAAATGGGACATGATTGGACTTTGTGAAGTTAGAAGAAAAGATGAAGAGATAATTAATTTAAAAAGTGGAGATATACTCTAATATAAAGCCACAAATATTGGAAGTACAAATGGTATATGATTTATTATAAATAAAAAGTGGGAGAATAACATTGTCAAGATTAATAGTATATTGGATAGAGTGGCAAGGTTAGTTATACAACTTAATAGCAGATGGCAAATTCAGATAATTCAAGTTTAGATATCCCATTAAGTTCTCATAGTGATGAAAGCAGTGATGTTAATGTATATATAATGTTCTTATGTAAAATAGAATAGAAAATAAAAGCATGATTTTTGGAGATTGAAATGAACTTTTAACTGTTTGTGTTTGTTTTATTGTACTTTCAGTACTGGTGATGCATGATGGGTTTTGTCATTGGCTTGTGAAGGCACTTGATGGAGTGTTCTATTTCAACACTTTACCAACCCATTTTTGAATTATTATGAATAATTAATGTAGCTCTGTTATGAACCACACCCTCTAAGTCTCAAAGAAATTGAGCAAGGCATAAGCTTTGAAGACTTGTATTAACCAGTACCTAAGATTCAATGGAGTAGGGATTTGCTAAGATTTTTGCATTATTTCTATTTTTAGGTTGTAGGTAGCTTATAGTGTCTAAATTGAGATTTAACTTCTAGTGTTCATTCTACATTGTGTACTTATAGTTCAGTGGCTGGATTCTGTATCTATCCAAGGATATCTGGTCATTATTTATTCATTTGCTGTCAGATGCTGAGCAAATCTTTGGAAAAAGTTTTTGAGCAAATAATTTGTTATATGAAGTCAATTTTATATATGCACATGTATTTAAAATATATATAAATAATAATGAAAATAATGTTGAATAAGAAAATCAGTCACACATGCATAAAAGGATAGAAAAAAAGCAGAGAAAAAAAAAGTAAGGTCAGGTATTGAAACAATCAGATTTGAAGAAAGGTAAATTAGGGATAATAAAATAGTATTAGGTAATAATGTAAGATGGCATGGAAGGAGTGGTGATATAAAACTTATTTTATGAGAGATTTTAAAAAGTTCATATTTTTATATTTGTGTGTAAAAATAATTTATCACAGTTTTCTTTGAGTTTAAAGATGATCTAAAATAAACATATATGCTAACAAGACCAAAATTGGAAAAAATGGAGAAGGCATATGTGAAAGAAAAAGATTAGCAATCAACTGAAGAAATACAAAGAATAGAAGATATGAACCTGTCAACTCTGATATTTCAAATTCTCAGAAAAATAAAAGAGCAAAGAAAAGAGGATAATAAGAGAGAGCAGAAGAAAGTCAGATGCTTTTAAAGAAAGTAGAAGAAAGCAGTCAGAAAACTCAGATGTTGTTTACAGACATGAAAGAAAGTAATTAACCAAGAAAATAAAGACTACACACAAGAAAGTAGATGAAATATATTACAGAGCAGAAGGAAGATTGCAGAACAAAGTAGAGGAAAGTAATAAACAAAACAGAGATAAAAAAATACAAGATTAAGGAAGATGATCAGAATATAATCCAAATAAAGGAAGAAAAGAAGGAACAGTATATCAAACAAAAAATGTTATATATCATTTAAAGATGTAATTTTAAAAAAAATTGAATAATAAATAAGGTTATAGTTGAAATAAATAAATTAGACCAAAAGATAAATGGACTGAAACAATTGGAGGAAAATATATAGTAAATGAACAAAAGTATATGAAAATAATATATCAAAAAAAAAAAAAAAAGAATTGAAGAAATTAAGATCGTAGTCTACAGTGTAAAAAAAAGTAATTGAAAAGAGTCAGAATCAAAAGATATATAAAATGGTTACCAGAGTGACCTATGCTTAGTTTGTTCAAGGCCAGATAGTTAAGTGGACAAATAATAAACATTGTTAGATATAACTTATCACATAAGATAAGAGATGACTATATATAATAACTAGAGAAGTATAACACCAATAATGAAATTGCTGATGCAACAAACCCAAGGATGATTAAGAAGAAGTTTTGGCTCTTCCAAATTTGAAAATAAAGGATTACAGAAAGTGAAAGATAAATTTAATATAAGAGAAGGCTATTAAAAGAAATAATAACCATAATTCACAGGAGGCAGGGAGATTAAGAGTAGTTCTGAGAAAATGAATATTTCCATAGAACTAACAATAGAAACAATCTGAACAGGAGTTCACCAATATCTTATCTTAGCCTGACTCGTGTGAAGGAAGTAAGGCATAATGAAAATGAATCTCCAAAAATTTACAGACTTGTGTAAGACTTACAGGAACATCCCTATAACTTTGACAGCACCAGTAATAAGTTAATAATTAAGATGTAAAATTTAAATAATGAGAAATGAAATGTTCATTTCCATTTTATTGTCTCATTATTTTAAGGAAAGGGTTTTGTAGACTGTAGACAGTGGCCAACTCTAGACTGCCAAATATTACAAACTTCTTAAATTTAAAATGTATTAAACAATGGGGAAATGATAGATTTAATTTTCCTACATGTTTTTTCATAATTGAAATAAAATCCTTGTTTTTTACTTCACCTTTGAGTGGTAAGTTTTAAATTGCACTTTAGACAAAAAAGTGAAGCTTATTATTATTAGAAAAGAATTATATGGCTGAGCGCTTTCAGAGAACTTATGTCTCCATATTCATAGCCCACTTTAAGTGAAGTTTAGCAGTTATTTATGCAAAGTTTTCTTTCATAAAGACCATTTTCTGAAGATTGCAAAGCATGATTCTTTTCGGTTCATTGCATAGTTGTCATTTGCTATAAAGAATGCCTCCTTAATCTTTTGTTTTATATCACTACATTCAATGCACAGTGCCTTTGCCATAGTGGGTTCAAACACATGCCCTGTTGTTTTTTGGTGCTCAAAGAATATGAATTTGTTTTCAGTATTATTTAGAGCTCTCCTGTGTAAATAATGATGTTGAGATGTTCTGGTGGTAATGTTGGCATGGGTCTCTCCATAATATGCTGCTCTACATCCATTGATTGGGCATAAAATTTTATAAACTGCTTGGGCTCCTCGAAAAAATAGGTTTTGGCACACCTATTAATTCATTTTTTGAATTCATTAATAAAATTAAACAGGCCAGAATCAAACCTGAATTTAATATTGCATCACTGGATAACAGAGTTATGTGGGTCAATTAACCGTAAAAGCTGGATTGACCTTATTGTAGTTGAACTTACAAATAATAATTGCCCACAAGTGCAGCTGAGCTTCATAGTGGAATTTTTGAAATGGATGGATCAAAATATTGTGGCCACATTTAATGGTAAATGTTTTGGAGTGAATGATGAATGTTCAATGGGCCTCCCAATAAGTGGGTTAATATCTAGTATTTTCCTCAATCATTTTGAAAAGCAAATACTGACTAAGTACTATGCAATGTTGACAATGTATTCATAGCAGCACCAGAACAAATAATAATGGATATTTAAAAAGAGCTGCAAACACAAACTTCCTTAACAATTAACTGCATACCAGACCACTTCCAGCACAATGTTAAATATCTGGATATTCAAGTTCATAGAGACTCACACCAACTTACTTTTACCATGATAGTCAAGCCATTGAAAATTCGAGGATTTATACATCCAAACTCGAACTCACCCAACTCACATAAATTGGCTGGACTCATTCTTCCTGCACAGAAATCACAGACTATGTAAATTTGAAGCCAACCACAAAAGAACCTCACAAATTATATTAAAGACCTGGAAAATGTTGGATTTTCACACAATATTATCTACAAAAAGATTAGGCAATTTCAAACTAAGCTACAAACTGACATGGTTAGAAACAATAAACCAAGAATGCTGCTATCTTACATACCATCAATTGCTAGGAAATATTATAAAATATTTGCTGATTCCTTTGAATTAGGATTTCACACTCCATCTTCAACAAACAGAATGATAAACAATACCAAAGACCAAATACCTTCTGTGCAAATAGCCCAGGCAGTTTATAAAAGTTCATGCCCAATCAAGGGATGTAGAGAAGCATACTATGGAGAGACCCATGCCAACATTATCACTAGAACATCTCAACATCATTATTTATATAGGAGAGCTCTAAATAATACTGAAAACAAATCCATATTCTTTGAGCATCAAAAAACAACAGGCCATGTGTTCAAAACCACTATGATAAGGGCACTGTTCACTGAATATAATGATGTGAAATGGAAGATTAAGAAGGCATGCTTTATTGCAAATGACAATAAACTGAAAAAAATCATGCTTTGCAATCTCCAGAAAATCATCTTTATAAAAGAAAACTATGCATAAATTTTGCATAAATTACCACTAAACTTTGCTTAAAGTAGGCTATAAATGTGGAAACATAAGTTCTCTGAAAGCGCATAGTCATATAATTCTTTTCCAATAATAATAAGCTTCACTTTTTTGTGTAAAGCACAATTTAAAACCTACATGTTTTTTATATGATATCAAACATTAATTTATTTAAAAGGTTATGCTAAATGATAATATGTTAGTTCCCAAGCATTTTGGTTTTTAAATAATAATGTGAATATTATAATTTGTTAAGAATTATAAAAGAGAGAGAAAAGTATAAAATAAAATAAAATAATTTCTTTTAGAGCTTTTCAGTAATTTTAATTATTTACCAATTTTATTTTATTTTTGTTTAAAAAAGTACTAAGGTAAATAAATAAAGTTTTAATTTTAACTTTTAAAAAATAATAATGAGAGATAAATAAAGTTTTTTTAAAAAAAGAAAAAAAGTTTTTACATTTTTAGTTAAATTTTGTTTTTATTAATTATAGTTTTTTCATTTCTCTCCAAAACAATAAGCAATGTTTAGTAAAACATGGTAATTAAAAGATTATCTTATTTTCAGCATAAGAGAAAAATAACTGCAAAGGAATTTTTTTCTTATGATTGAAATTTATTTATTTTTTGCCTTTGGCATGTTAGTTTCCAATTTTAATTTTGAATGAGGGAAAGTCTTTTTTAAAATAAACTCAATGGATCAAGATTAAATATTATCAGGTTGAAGACAAAATGTGATTGGATGAATACAAGATTATTCTAAAACATAACGTTAGTGATAAGATAAATCAGTAAATCTAGAGTCCTGTGAGGTAGTTATTCTTTATTCAACTGTTGGAAAATACAGAAGCAGATGTTTAACTATGAAGATGACACTACAAGTAAAATGTTTTATCAAATGTGTTTGAAGATATCCATGTGCTAAGTTTTAACTAGAATTAAACATCTTCATAATCTAACCATGTAATATGCATACTAGAAAAATGTAAAAAAGATGGAGAATACCCTAGATGCAACAAGCCTTGTTTTCATTTAAGAGTATGGCTCTGTCTTTGTTTTAGCATGACCTAGACATTTATTGGATTTTAAAAAATGGACAAACCTTTTCAGTGTAAAAGCTTAAAATATTTTATTGCAAAAATAAAAAATGATTATGGGCATTAACCTAAAAGTAGGTGTTAATTGAGAAGTCTACAAAAAAAACTCAACATGTAAAAACTGAAAATTATAACAGCCAAAGAAGAATTAAAAAAAGAACTATGGTAATAGTATTTTAATTTCCACATTATATGTACATTTACAGTTAATTTTTTTAATAAATGTAATAACTGGAAATAATGAATAATTTTATTAATTTAACATTTTCTTTTGAAAACATATTTTTTCTTTATATTATTTTTCCTCCAAAGCTATAAAAAGAGTTCTAGCTAAAAGAAAAAAAAATCAAAATTAATTAAATTAATGAATAAAAGGCCACTGGTTAATTAGATATGCTATAAGAAAAAATATTTTTTGATAAAATGTATTTAAGTTTCAATTATCATATTATTTTGTCATTTTAAATTTTTTTAAATTATTAATCAGTTAGTTTATTAAATAATTATTTAAAAAAATAATAATGTTATTTTTATTCTTCCAGCCAGCTGTTCTATGAATTGGCAATGTGTGTGGCTTGGTTTCATTATAGCATTGATTTTAGAAAATTATAAATTATTCCAGAAAAATTATTTAAAGTATACCGATCTTGTATATTTATCTTTCTCTTGTTCACAGTAACAGTTCCCAGAGCCTTGTGATTTTAAGCTATCTTTAGAGAGCAATAATGGTTAATTATTTGGACGTAAGGGTTTGTGTTTGCATTTGGATAACCAGATGATAACTCTAGATGAAACAAAGGTATCACATTTAAAGTCCATTCACTGAATTTAAATTTTTCATTAGAAATTAAGTTATAGTGGGACTATACATTCATGATACCATGAACCCAAAGCATTGATGACAATCAGCATATATCAGTATTCCAGTATTATTTTTATTAATTTATGATTCTTGGGTACTTAAAACTGTGCATCTAGTTGTGTTTATATTTTATTTTAGATTGGGCAGTGACTAGATGATTAGCCTGTTTATAATGTGCTTCTTTTAAATTCAGTCACAAGGATTGACTGTTGATTTGAGAGTTAATTGCTTATGTGTAATACTGGATAATTTATAGTTTATAACTTATTAGTATAATTACTCATCATTTTATTCTTTGTTGATCTCATGCTCCTTATATGTTTAATCTTTTATATTTATCCCTTATTTATTGATATTTTATTTATGATATGGGGATGGTGATGTTTTTCCATATCCCCATATTATTCATGTTCCTTACCATTACTGTATATATGTATATTCCCTATCAACTTTTTGAAATTATAAGAATTCAAAATTTTAACTAAAACATTGACCATATTGATAATGCCTAATAATATCAAAAAGAATTATTAACATGCTACTAACTAAAGAATGCATATCCAATTTTTCACAACTGATTAATTTCTATGTTTTTTAAATAAATATTCAGTTTAGAAGATTTTAACTGTTTCTTTTCAAGTTATTTGGCATACTATTAAGCATATTTATGACAAAAAAACAAAAGATTTTTAAAAAAAAACGAAGATGAAATAAAATCCTGTTTTACAAAATTAAAATTTAATCATATCCAGTGAAAATTAAGAACAAAAGTCAAAATAATTAATTCTATTCTTGTGGGGATATGCATAGTGATGTATATTATTTAATTTAAACTTCAATAAACAGATAAATGGTTATCATAGTCCAGATGGTTAATATAAAATATTAAAATTTCCTATAAGTAAAAGTAAAGTTCTAACAGTCTATCAATTCAACATCATTTTTGAAAATATGCTGGGATCTGATATTTAAAATATAGAACTTATAATTTCGAGACTTAGATATTTAGACATAATAGACTAAATTGGTATGTCTAATATAACAACTTTAAGATTATGCTTACCATTTACTTAAGGTGTAATCTTGATTTTGAATTGTAATAAATTTTGTGTAAATGTTAGTTGAAAATGCTGAATTTCTATATTGATTAAATTCATTTATGTGCAATCTTAACTGATCTCATGATCATTTGATCCTGCATATAATTCTGTGGTACTACAGGAAAGAGATTTTTATACATTGCACATACAATTATTTTAATAATATTAGGGCAGGATTTTTTTTTAGATGATTAAAAAAATTAAGATCTATTATCTCTTCAAGCTTTCATATAAAATCAAAGTTGGGAACAGTCTTAACTCATTTAAGATTTATTTGACTAACAAGATATAAAATTATTTCCAAAATAAACACACCTCTATGGATAAATTATTGAATTGCTAATGAAACACAATCTATAATTTTTCCTTTCCATTCATCATTAAAAACTATATCATTAATGACTTTTGTTCTTGATAGTTTAAGATTTTGCAAAATATGTCTTCAAATTCAGGGCTGAACTGATAAATTTTAGTATCTGAAGCCAATGATTGAAAAAACAGTATTTATTTAGAAGTGCTTTCTGGGTGCAGAAGTAATATATGTGCTTTTCATACCTACAATCTAAGAATCAAATTTGGACTGCATTAAATTTTCTTCAAGAAGCTTAGGATCTTTTTCTTAAACAGCTGGGCTATAGCTAACATAACTAACAATTCAACACTGCTCATAATAAGAATATCAACTATCTTTAGTTAGAAGGTAAAATAGGAATAAAAAACTATTCAAATTCTCATTAGCCAATAATTCATAATTTTGGTAACCTCCTCCTTCATTGTTTCTCTGTAGAAGCTGTTGGAAAAGCATGCAATTTATATTTAAATGCTGTTTTACCTACTTATTTAAAATGATCTACTAAAATGAAAAAATAATAAATAAGAAGAAATATGTTTATTAAAAAACATATATGCACAAATATGAAAATAAAAAAACTAAAGAAAATGCAGAAAATAAAACAGTCATTCACACAAAAAAGTACAACATATCAAATCATTAAACCACTAAACATTATATGATCACCATTTCTTATGCTTGATCAAGCTGTTAAAACAGACAAAACTCTCCATACAGTAGTGCCACTCAGTGCAAGCCAGAGTAATCAATGAATGCAGGAAGGTTTGTGCATAAAATCCTTATCTAGTGCCTACTCATCCAATATCCCCAGACTAGTTTCTAGCTTGTGGCATTAGTAGGGATTTTATGCACAAACCTTCTTGCACCCATTGATTACTCTGGCTTGTACTGAGTGGCACTACTGTATGGAGAGTTTTGCCTGTTTTAAAAGCTTGGGCAAGAATAAGAAATGGTGATCATGTGATGTTTAGTGGCTTAATACCAATCCTGCCTAATATGATAGTGGTTGCTATGGTTATTAAAGAACCAAAGACACCAAAATTTATGGGAACTGAACTGAGTTCAGACCTATATGACTTTATAAACTGAGCTTGGATTGAAAATATTGTTTTCAATTTTAGACTCATAGTTTTGTAGTTAAGTAGAGATAAAAGGTGGCTGCTGGAGGGTTGCATTAGATCCTAAGATCTAGGTTCACTACTCTCATATCCAAGGCTCCTCACTGATTGTTAAAAAAAAACACAACAGATTCCTCAAAACTAGTTTGTTTATTTAAGTAATTAAAGGATTATTCAAAAAAATTTAAGAATGGAATGAAAAATTCATTTAGATTTTTGATTAAAGAGAGGAGTGTGCATTCTTTCCAATAAAAATGTCCCTCAATTTATTTTATTTAGTTTTTTTTTTTTTACAACTAATTTAATAAAAGTTATGTTTTAATACCTATTCCAATTCATTGCCTAGATTTGTTGTTTTTTTACCTAACTAAAACTAACAAATTATGCTTTAAAATGCCAGATAAGTTGTGACAAGTTAAGGCAACGGTAATTAAATTACTTTATTCATATATTTGATCTTCTAATACGATTATAATCTTAAAAATTAATTGTGAAGTCCTACCATTGCGTGCTATAAAAATTAATGAAGATACTTTCTAAATTGTAGTTTAGAAACAACATTATTTATTCTACTTTATCTACAATGTATACAGAATTGAAAGCAATATATAAATTAATAACCAAGTTCACTTCTAATTACGCGAATATATAATTATTATATTTACTGTAATAATTCTTGTTACAAGAAAATTTTTCGTGATAATTATCATTTGAATAAACTTTAAAAGTATACTTATAAAGGGAAAAACGCAAAGGAGATGGACCAAAATATTGTGTGATCATTTAGTAGAGGACAATAATTAAACATTATGTATATAATTATGATCGAAAATAGCATTTTTTAATAATTGACATAAATTTAAATGAAAAGATCACGATATTCATCTACATTCATTATACTTTTTTAGTTAGAATAGTTAACTATTGATGCTCGCGGAAAATCATTTTACGTTTATTCTTAATTGCTATCTTTAATTTAATTATCCTACGACATAGTTGCTTCCTGTATCATATGAAGAAATTAAATTTTATATTTAATGTTTAATACTGAATTCAGATTTAAGATTTTTTATATTTTTATTGCAACTCCCTTAAATTTGCATTTTATAGACACTGAGAGGCGTTTTGTTGCAAAGTCACGTGTTAAACATGGATTTGGAAACGACGTGGATAGCATAATTTTATACTTATCAAAAATAAATACATGAATAAATATTTATACATATTTTTTCTTAAGGAAAAATAAATAAATACAAGCAACGCAAACTTATTGCTACTAGCCGCCTTATTGTAACTTCTTTACTTGGTAAGTATAATATTTTAGATAAAATATTTGAAATAGATTTGGTTGAAAGGAAAGATTAAGCATGCACATGATTACATTTAATGAGTTTCATGTCTATCCATATGCTATAGAAAATGATGAGACGATTTTAAAAATAATGTTGAAGATTCAGTATTCTGCTATTATAAATAAATAATGACAATTTAAATTGTTTAACTGGAAACCTATTTCCAATTTCTCGTTTTATTATTATAGTATTTATTATTAATGGTTTATATTTGAAATACTTCATTAATATTTCTTTTAGAAGTAAATATAAGAACTAGTCACTTTTGTTCAACCCCCCCCCCCCATTGTTTCTATTATTTATTTCGGAAAATTAGCAACTGCTGTTCTTATCAACTTGTTCATTTGTGCGAATTATCAGGTGTAACTTTAATATTATGCTTTTTTATGCCTCAGTGCCATGAAAAAAACAAAAACAAACCTAAAACAATAATTTTGTAAGACGCAACTTTTTATTCAAATTTTAAATATTAATTTTTCAGTGATAAAGTCAGTAAACAAAATGTGCATGACTATCGCTATTTTATGCATTTGTTATAATCTGATTATTATTTTTTAAAGTTTGAAATATTTTTTAGGACAATAAATTTTTGTTGAATAAAAATATTAAAACTTAGCCACTGTTTCAAAATTTAAGTGCATTGGACAACTGGTTCGAGAGTATGTAGCAGACGATTTTTTTTTTTTTTTAATTATTGATTAAACGCCCTTTATTTGAGCTGATTATAATTTCAAGTACTATGATAGTAATCAATAAGGCAATAATACTTATTTTATAACATAAATAATAGTTCATAGAGTTGTTTAAATCAATAATGAAAAGTAATATATATAAGCTCTTTGTTAATGATCAATGTTACGTTTGAGCATGTAATCATTATTATTAATTATTATTTGATTTATAATTATATTATTACCGAACAAGGATGTCTGCTTTATTTTTCCTACAAATTTCTATTACTTTTTTCTTCTCCATATTGTTTTGATTTCTTCTTTCTATATCAAATTAGACATTTTTCTTTAATCTAGTAAATTCATTATTTTAAAAATATTCAAGTCTCTTATTCCAGTAGTCTTTTTTTCTGTTTTAATTTGGCATTTCTTCGCCTCTTTCATAACACATGCTCCTTTTTGACATATTACAGCTTCTTAAAGTATTTAATAGATGTGAAATTAAATTTAAAAAATAAATAAACATATTTTTAGAATTGTTTTAGCCTTATGGACTATTTCAACTATAATCAGAAACATGCTTTAGAGCTGTCTTTGCCTTATTGACTATTTGGGCTATAGTCAGAAATACCTAAGCGAAAAGTGGCATTAAGATTTAATTTCAAGATTTAAACACCTACAGTTCATCAAATATTTATTTAATAATGCTCAATTTGGAGAGTAGGAAGAAATATTTTCATTGGAATGATTCCATACAAATTTAAAATAATTCTGACAAAGATTATGATGATGATAAGAATAACAATAATAATAATATTTTTTTTTTAATGGAAATTATCATAGAACATTTAAAAAACTGGTATGAATTAATTCTAAATTGAACAAAGTATGTACAGATGTCAAGCATTGGTGGTCAAGTGGTCAGCACAGCTGCCTTACAAGCAGTTGTCCCGAGTTAACGGGTTCGCTTCCTGGCCGATGCTATGATACATGAAAAAAAGAGTGTGTACAGGTAAGTTTTTTTATTTTTTCAGATTTAGGTTTTTAGTACTTTCTAAGTGTAAAATTCTTGAGTTTGTTACCTTGACTCTGAACAGGAGAACCATTTGTTGCTATAACAAAAATCAAATCATTAAATGATAATTTTAAAAACAGTATGGCAACAGAGATATCACATGACCAAATGTCTCCATACTAGTCTTGCAACAAGCAGTTCACTTGTTCACAGTCAAGGTAACAAGCTCCTATGTTTTACTTTAGAAAATAATGAAAATCTAAACCTGATAAGATGCAATTCTTGCTGATTAGTTTTTTTTCCATAATACAATTCATCCTGAACTACTATTTTTTCATTTTCCCAAGATGCAATTCATGCTTGAACTAGTATTTTTTCATTTTCCTAAGATGCAAATCATGCTGACTAGTATTTTCACATTTTTCCAGATGCAATTCATGCTCAACTAGTATTCTTCCATTTTTTCAAGATGCAATTTATGCTGACTGGTATTTTTCCATTTTCCCAAGATGCAATTCATGCTGACTTTCATGAGGAATTTATGTAACAAATGAACAATAAGATTTAACTACGAAAATTATAGTGCTGTCATTAATTGAGCCAAATTTTTATGGAATCATATGTCAATCTAACACCAACCCTTCTTCATAGGATTTCACTCATACTAGCAACTGTTTTGACATATTTTTATCAATATCACATTTAAAAATTTATGTAAACCAAATTTGACATATGTATTTTGTTATGTAATAATTTTTTTTTTTTTCAATTACTGTAAATCAGGTTTTTCTTTTCTATCACAAACAAGATTGTAAATCTTTATTACATATGTAATATCATGAATCACTTTGTATCTAAGACCTTATGTTTTCAAATGTAACTTATATAATCCTTTTTTTGAGTGTCAATAAAGCTTACCTTTTGAAATAACAACTACTACTACTACTGTTACTGCTATGACTACTATTACTATGACTACTTCTACTACTATTACTACTACTACTACCACCATTATTACTACTATGATGATGCAATTAGGATTAGTAATTAAATAATTACTGCAAATACTACTACTACTACTACTACCACCATTATTACTACTATGATGATGCAATTAGGATTAGTAATGAAATAATTACTGCAAATTACATGTTAACTCCATTATATGAGTTTTTTAAAAAACCAGTTTGCAAAGCAATAAAATGTTCTGGCACATCCCATTTTTTATTGGAAAGAGAGATGATGATGATATCTTTAATGCAGATGATTTAAAAAAAATTGCTAATCTCCCAGACACCTGTCACCCTGACATTCAAGGAATTCCAAAATTTGTCTATGAACACCTAAGTTTTTTTTCTACCACTTGCTTAAGAGACCTAGGTAATTTACTATTCAGACAAATCTATCAAATACCTTGACTACATCCAATAATGTTTATACCTTTTCTTAAGAAACATGAGGACTTCTTCACCTTAAAAAATATATGCCTGGTATCTATGAGTCCATTTGGGATTAAGATACTTGAATCGATGATTAAAAACAAGCTTGGACCCTTTGTTTTACCTTACCTAAAATGCAGTTTGCAAAAAAAGGAGCATCTACTGGATTGGCAGCAATTATATTTAAATCTGTTTTGTTGAGACAGTAAGAAAAGCAAAAAAGTATGGCTTAATTGCCATTCAATTGGATATCAAAAAGGCATTTGATATGGTATCAATAGGACAACTTATTAAACTATTAGTAAATTTGTCTGTCCACTCAATGTTATGTACTGACCAATCTATTAATTGATAAATCCATGTGACAATGAATAGTCAATACTCTTCAGGATTTAAACCTCACTACTGTATACCCCAATGTTCTCCACTTATGATGGAATATTCGAAGTTCTGATTATGCATGAAATGTATATATATTGGGGATCATTTATCTTTTTCACATGTGGGTGGTCATCGGTATTGATTGTTTGAGATGGAGTGGAAAATGAATACTGATTATCATCCTTCTCCTTCACCTCCTTTTCTTTTTCATCCTCCTTCTTCCTCTTCTTCAATTTAATTCAGTTCTATTGATTAACTTTTTCAACAATATTCATCATCCTTCTCTACCCCCTTTTCTTTTTCATTCTCCTTCTTCCTCTTCTTCAATTCAATTCAGTTCTATCGATTAACTTTTTCAACAATATTATATCATTCAACTTTTTTTTTCTTTCAATATTGTTTTAACATTTTGACATTTTCCCATTATTAATTTATTGAATCTTTTTCCAACATTATATATTCTAGAGTGAATATTAATCAAATTGAAATTCTATATAGAAGAATCATATTCTAAAAGTGTTACAACAAGAAAAAAAAAATCTATATTTTATGGAAGTAGATAAATCTCTCCCATATCTCAAAATACATCACATATTTCTTTGTACTTTATTAATAATATACTTAATATGTGCATTAAAAGTAAAATTACTACAAAATATAATTCCTAAATCACATGCAACCTCTTTATATGTAATATCACTATTCTCAATTTTATCTTGATGAACAGATTTTTTAGTTTTATTAGTATAGGAAACAATGTATGTTTTATTAATATTATTCTCCATATTGTTATACCTACACCAAATCTTAAAACAATCTACATTCTTCTGAATCTCAATGTGATCTATATAAGCAATAATTTTTTTGAATAACTTACAATCATCAGCATAATTAACTATCACACAATTTTTTATGTTTTCATCATCATCACACATAAAAATATTAAAAAGTAAAGGTTCTAATATTCCACCCTGAGGAATACCTACATTATTATTAAAAAGATTAGAATTGGTTATATCTCTATATACATAAGATTTACAAACCCTCAAATAATTGCTAACCACTCAATTAAATGAGGATTAACTCCCAATATTTTAAACATATAAAAGTTTAACATGTGCAACTTTATCAAATGCTTCAATCATATTAAAATATACAACATCTAATTGTTTCTTTTCAGATAAGACATGAGCAATGTGATCAGATATCATCATTAAATTAGTTTCAACAGATTTATCAGGTAGAAAACCATTTTGAAAATTAGGTAATACCTTAATTATATCTACAACAATGTTATATATTCCTTACAATAACTCCCCTCATATATACTTTAAGGCAAAAATTTTAATATAATTTCTTTATTTTCCTGACAGTTTTGACTGTCCTGCAGTCTTCGTCAGACGGCAAAACTCTCTCCATACAGTAGTGCTATCCTGTGCCAACCAGAGTAATCAATGGATGCCAGAAGGCTTTGTGCATAAAATCCCTATCTAGTACCTGCTCATCCAATATCTCCAGACTAGTTTCTGGCTTGTGGCCTTCACCAGTGAGGAGCCTTGGATCTGAGAGCACTGCACCTAGATCTTAGGATCTAATGCAATCCTCCAGCAGCCACCTTTTATCTCTATTTAACTAAAAACTATGAGAATGAAATTTGAAAACACAATAATATTTTCAATCTAAGCTCAATAGCTTATATAGTCATATGGGTCTGAACTTAGTTCAGCACCCATACATTTTGGTCTCTTTGGCTATTTAACAACCATAATCACCACTATCCTATTAGGCAGGATTAGTGTTAAACCGCTAAACATCACATAATCACCATCTCTTATACTAGCACATAATTGTTATTAAACAAGGCTAAACTCTCTCCACACAGTAGTGCCACCCTGTGCAGTGCTCTCAGATCCAAGGCTCCTCACTGACGAAGGCTGCAAGCCAGAAACTAGTCTGGGGATATTGGATGAGTAGGCACTAGATATGGATTTTATGCACAAAGCCTTTTGGCATCCACTGATTACTCTGGTTGGCACAGGGTGGCACTACTGTATGGAGAGTTTTGCCTTGTTTAATAACAATTATGTGCTAGTATAAGAGATAGTGATCATGTGATGTTTAGCAGTTTAACACCAATCCTGCCTAATAGGATAGTGGTGATTATGGTTGTTAAATAGCCAAAGACACCAAAATGTATGGGTGCTGAACTGAGTTCAGACCCATATGACTATATAAGCTATTGAGCTTAGATTGAAAATATTATTGTGTTTTTAATTTCATTCTCATAGTTTTTAGTTAAATAGAGATAAAAGGTGGCTGCTGGAGGGTTGCATTAGATCCTAAGATCTAGATGCAGTGCTCTCAGATCCAAGGCTCCTCACTGATGAAGGCCGCAAGCCAGAAACTAGTCTGGGGATATTGGATGAGTAGGCACTAGATAGGGATTTTATGCACAAAGCCTTCTAGCATCCATTGATTACTGTAGTTGGCACAGGATGGCACTACTGTATGGAGAGAGTTTTGCCTTGTTTAATAACAATTATGTGCTAGTATAAGAGATGGTGATCATGTGATGTAATATTGAATGATCTAAACATATAACCATTACTTCATATACATACACATATACTACATCTATATATATCCATACATACATATATAACATATATATATATAAAATATATACAAAAAGACATATCAAATAAACAATTTTTAATTTTTATATTATATATTTTTAAAAAACCTATTTTATTTTTAATTTCTTTTAACTTTTTTAAAAACTAACTTTTATTGCTTTATTAATTTTATTTTCTACTTCTTACTCTTTTTTTTCTATCTATTGTTTTACATTATTATCTAATGAGATATTTATTTTATATACTGCTATGTTTATAAACTGTAATATTAATAATCAGCCATTAAGTTAATGCACATGCACTCACTTCTAAACACAAGATAAAGACTTTGTGAAAAGATAGAATGAATCCATCTATCTTTTCGATCCAAACGTTTATGTAAGGGAAAATCTTAAGCATTTAGAAATGAAAACGTGAATATGTTAATCGATTACTTTAAATTACTTTTACTATGCTTGAATGAATGATGCTTCTAGAATTTACGATATGTCATTCTTATTTGAAATTAAATATATGTAAATGAGATATTTATTTTATGTAGCACTATGTTTATAAACTGTGTATTAATAATCAGCCATTAAGCTAATGTACATGTGCTTTGTGGATTTTTTAACTATAAATGAATACTCTCACTTCTAAACACAAGATAAAATCTTTGTGAAAAAATAGAATGAATCCATCTATCTTTTTGACCCAAACATTTATGTATGGGAAAATCTTAAGCATTTGGAAATGAGAGTGTGAAGGTGTTAATCGATCACTTTAAATCAAGCATAGTAAAAGTAATTTAAAGTGATTGATTAACATCTTCACACTCTCATTTCCAAATGCTTAAGATTTTCCCATACATAAATGTTTGGGTTGAAAAGATAGATGAATTCATTCTATTTTTTCACAAAGACTTTATCTTGTGTTTAGAAGTGAGATTATTCATTTATAGTTAAAAAATCCACAAAGCACATGTACATTAGTTTAATGGCTGATTATTAATATTACAGTTTATAATTATAGTGCTATATAAAATAAATATCCCATTTACATATATTTAGTTTCAAATAAGAATGATGTATTGTAAATTCTAGAAAATTTCACAAAGGTTATTCATTCAAGCACAGTAAAAGTAATTTAAAGTGATCAATTAGCATCTTCACACTCTCATTTCCAAAGGCTTAAGATTTGCCCATACATAAATGTTTGGGTCAAAAAGATAGATGGATTCATTCTATCTTTTCACAAAGACTTTATCTTGTGTTTAGAAGTGAGAGTATTCATTTATAGTTAAAAATTGACAAAGCACATGTGCATTAGCTTAATGGTTCATTATTAATATTATTATTTAATATACTTTATCATCTTTTATTTTTTATTTTAATACTTATACATTTAACTTTTTTACCATTTTGTAATTTATAATCTTATTATTTATTAATAATTTTTTTTAATTTTTTTTAATAATTCCCCTATTCATTCCAACTTACTATTCCTAACCACCTCTACCTTTTAAAATAACGGACTTTTGCAAATTTTTATTTTTTTTATACATTTTTTAATACAGCTCCCTCTATTGTCAATTTCCTTAACTTTTAATTCTATTTAAAAATTTTAATCTTATAAACCTTTATATATGTATAAAAATAAATTTACAAGTTTTATCTATACCACATTAAACCTTTTTATATACTTATTTTATTATTGAATTTTTACAAGGTTAATTCAACATAGCTATGACAAAAAGTCACCAATTTATATGCATACTATGGAAACAGGGCATATATTTGAGAAAGATAATATAAAGATGATTGAATATATTAGAAAAAGTAGGGATAAAAAATAAAAGAAGCAATATTAATTAAGAAGATAAACCAAATTTGAATAGAGATTGAGAGGTATAAAATATTTTTATCAGATTATTATTAATAAAAGGTAAGTATTGTCATGTGTTGGTGGCCTAGCAGTTAGCATAGCTGCCTTTCAAACAGCTGGCCCAGATTCACTTCCAAGACAATGCATTTGACATATAAAAGATAAGTGTATATATATGTATGTATGCATATATATATGTATAGGAATATATAGGCATATGAGTAGATGTTTCAATAAAAAATAAAAGTTAAAATAGTATTAGTTTATAAGATTAATAATAATAATAAAATAAGTATATAAAAAGGTTTAATATATGGGTATAGGTAAAAACTTGTAAATATATATATAAAGGTTTATAAGATTAAAATTTTAAATAGAATTAAAAGTTAAGGAAATTGATAATAGAGGGAGTTGTATAAAAGGAGTAGATATAAAAAGAAGATAAAAAAATTTGGAAAAAAAATCAGTTATTTTAAAAGGTAGAGGAGGTTAAGAACAGTAACTTGAAATGAATAGGGGAATTATTAAAAAGAATAAAAAATTATTAACAAAGAATAAGATTAGAAATAATAAAATGGCAAAAGTTAAATTTATAGGTATTAGAATATTAAAATAAAAGATGATAAAATATATTAGATAATAATGTAAAATGATAGATAGAAAAAAAGAAGGATAAGAAGTAGAAAATAAAATTAATAAAGAAGTAATAAAAGGTAGTTTTTAAAAAAATTAAGAGAGATTAAAAATAAAATAGGTTTTTTAAAAAAATATAATAATGTAAAAATTAAAAATTGTGTATTTGATATGTCTTTTTGTATATCTGTATTTTTACATGTAGGTTATATATGTGTGCATGGATATATATATATGGATTTAATATATGCATGTATGTGTTGAGGATATATATGTATGTATTTTTGACATATGTAATGTATGTACATTTTTATATGTACACCTGGGTCTCGTTTTACGTGATAGATAGGTTCCTCAGAAAATGTGCAAACGAAATCGCGCAAAAATAGACATAACTTACATTGAAAAAGGGGGGAATGCAGTCTGTGATTTTTCAAAATTCGCGCAAAAAAAAATAAGGAAATAAAATATAACTAATAAAAAATTTCAAATTTGAAAAAAATTGATACAAGACAAACTTTTTTTAACTATAATATTTAATTTTATTCAAAATAATATATTTTTATGCATAATTTACAGTACAGTAATTTACATTTTTTTAAACACGTTTTAATTATTATCGCTATTTGCCGAAAAACACATTCGTTTGCAAACTGGTAAAAAAATCAGATTCTCACAAGAGGAAATACAACTAGCGCCAAGTTCACTCTCATGTTGTGTTAATGGTTTTCTGTTGTCAACGTAATTAGTAATTAATCTTTGAGACGATGATTTTATTAATTGTTTATGAACTTAGACTTATGATAATAAATAGTCATTTATTCACCACTGCTGGGAAAAATTTAATTAAAACTAACAACTAAAAATTAAATTCTTATTTTTGTCTTTAATTTTCAATTCCGTTTAAAAATCAAATTTTGTTTTACATCACATTAATTTCAAGTCACCATAAGTAATTTTTAAAATGCTAATTACAATTAAAAATCAGAATTTAATTTTTAATTGTCAAATTTAATTGTGCCCACTGCTATTACTCACCTTTTAAAAATAAACTTGCAGACACTAAATGATTAATAATTGATTACATTCTTTTTTAAAAAGCAAAAACAGAATGTGATTTAAAATGCAAAATTAACATGCACAATGTTTGAACAAATTTACATTATAATCTTGTAAAATTTAATGTGTGTATACATAAAATGTGGAAATCATGATTTTAATTTCATTATTGCATAAAATCTTACTATTATAAAGCACTGAAAGTATTGAAATTACTAAGATGAAAGTCGACTTCCAATAATGTGCTATTACTTTCAATATAATGTAAGTGTGCGAAATTTATTATTTACAGTAATAGCGCATTATCGGAGTTCGACTTCCGGTAAACATGAATCGCGTAACTTCAAAATCGTGTTAAATAAGTCCGCGTAAAAAGAGACCCAGGTGTATATGAAGTAATGATTATATGTTTATATCATTCAATATTGTAGCTCTGATGAAGACTGCAGGACAGTCAAAATTGTCAGGAAAATAAAGAAATTATATTAAAATTTTTGCATTAAAGTGTATATGAGGGGAGTTATTGTAAGCAATATATATGAATATATGTAGAAATGCAAAGGAAGTAAAGGAGAGGAATGAGAATATACAACAATTTTACTGTAAATACAGTTTTTCATAAACCCTAGCAAAAGGTGGCAGAACTGAAATAGACTTATAATTACCAAGATCAGAACTATCCCTCTTCTTGTAAATTAATATAATCGTATTATCTTAAATACATCAGGATTAATTGATTTCTCAATTGATAAATTAATAATATAATGGTACTACCAAACATTCTGTACAAACTTTGATAATAAAATTAGAAATAGTATTATATCTCATAGAGGAATTTGTTTAAGTTGAGAAATCACATTAAACACTTCAGGAATTTCAATTTATTTAACATCTATATTTCCATGAACTCTCTTTATTAAATTTAATATCAATCATATCATTATTAGAAATATCTAAATACATATCTGTAAAATGTTTAACTAGATCATTCATAGAAGGTTTAATTACATTATATGTATTACCCTTATTTCCAGTAATATTAAGATCCTTAATATAATTCCAAGGTATATGTGGACTATTCCTAAAAAAAATTTCAACACTATTTAAATTATTATTATTATTATCTTTTTTCATAAGAGTCTTAGTATAAGCATGCAAATCACTAAATTTCTTATACAATTTTCTATCATTAGTTACCTTATATAACTTATAATATTTATGCTTTTATTTAAACCTTTACACAATCCCTTAGAAAAACATATGGGATACTTATTAGTAGTATTCAAATAATGCCTAACAGGAATATATTCATCCAGACAATTTTTAACTATACTAATTAAGTTATTTGCAGCTACATTTGGATCATTTTTCTATAAAAATTACATTCCAATCAACATCTTCAAAAGCTTTATAAAGATCATAATAGCCACCATGTTTTTAATCTCTTATCAGTATTTACTATAGATTTTATATGTTCATGAGAACCATCTATTAGAAATTCAAAAGGTGGATGATAAGGATCAGGAGGCAAAAAAGCTTGATCAGCCTCTTTGTACTTCTAATCTTCCTTAATGCTAAGCAACAAATCCAACATACCACCCCTAAAATTAATAATAATATTAAGTTGAATTAATCTAACTACTCAACAAAAAATTTTAATCTACAAAATTTATTATTATTATCAGCAGTCTTATTGCTATGTAGTGAATAATCAACTTCATTAAAATCTCCAACTATAATAATATATTTATATTTCACCAATATATCTTCAACCTTAACTAAATAGGCATCTAAATAATTCAATGATAGAATAGGTTGAAGATATATAGTACCTAACGATATTTTATTTTTTAAATGAACTTCAATTCAAAAGAATTCAATATTAGGTAGTTGTGACTTACACCCAATGTGGTCGCTGGGTGATGCTGCAGTACCATCAACAACTGCCACGAAGCATGCAAGTGATTAATTTCTATCAGAAAAGCACTGAAATAGACAAATTAAAAATGCCTAAGGCCAAAATAAATCAAACAAATCCTTATAAAAAACAAGAAAATGCTATAAAATTTCGAATTACAAAAACAGAAATCGGTGAAAATGCATCAAATGCAAATAACTCCCCAAGAAGAATTTCTATCCAAACGTCACTGAAATAGAGGAATTAAAAATGCCTAGGGCAAAATAAATCCAACAAATCCTTTGAAAATACAAATTACAAAAAAAAAAAAAACAAGAAAACGCTATGAAATTCGAATTACAAAAACAGAAAAAGTTTAATGGTAAATGGGAAAAAAAAAAGGCGAATGGGGCTTCATTAATAGCAGGAATTACAAAAACAGAATTTCATCAATATTTAGCTTTCAATATTTGCAAATATGCATCTGCGATCAGATTCCAAAGCAGATCAAAATACAAAAAAAAAATAACAAGAAAATGCTACGCATCAAGAATTCAATCAAAAATAAGTAAAATGCAAAAACAAAAATTGGTGTCTAACTAACAGATATACCCGCCTCCCCTCCCGCCCGAAGAATTAAAATGAAAAATGGTGGTCATCAATATTTAAAAAATAAAAGACTATTTCAAATGTGCCTGTGCATTATCTAACAGATATAATAGTAATTCACAAACCTTAAATACAGACTAATACATATTAAGTAATTAATATGAATTCGAATAAAATAATCAGAATAGAAAATAGGCATGGCCATAGATTATAGAAGTGTATGTTATCTAACTAACAGATATAATAATAATTCACAAACCTTAAATACAGACTAATACATATTAAGTAATTACCGCATCCTCCATATGATGGTAAATAAAGACTTTTAGAAAGTGATTAACTATTCATAATTTTAAAATAATATTCTACACTTTAAATGGATTTGGACATGATTGCTAATCTCTTGTAATTTTTTTTATTCATTTGTTAATATACACAGTGTGTGTGTATGCTTGTGTTTTATATATATATATATAAAAGAAATATTTGAGCACAAATAATATTTATGATTGATTTATCAATTATACTTAATATTAAAATTAATAGAAAGCTTATCCATATCTGTGTTGCTTTATTCATTTGTTAATATATGCAGTTTGTGTGTATGCTTGTGTTTTATATATATATAAAAGAAATATTTGTGTTTTATATATATATAAAAGAAATATTTGAGCACAAATAATATTTATGATTTATCAGTTATGTTTAATATTAAAATTAATAGTAAACTTATCCATATCTGTGTTGCTTCTTTATTTTGGGTTGTCTGCAGAGTGTAGAAAAAAGGGAGGGGTGTTTTATGTATTTCATTTTAATTTGTTCATTTCAGGTATTTTTGGATAGAAATTCTTCATTGGAGAGGAGAATATTTGACTTATTTTTGATAAATAGAAGCTCTTGTGTAATATTCTTTTTGCTTATTGAAAAGTATTTATTTTTGATGATTTGCCATAATTTCAAAGCAGAGAATAATTAATTTGAGAAATAGATTCTCTCGTTTAATGTTCTTTTTAGTTTGGATAACTGTTGCTTTGGAATCTGATCGCATATGCATATTTGCAAATGTTGAAAGCTAAATAATTTTATGAAATTGTTTTTGTATTTCCTGCCTTCTGCCATTGTTAATTTTTTTAAATTCGAATTTTTTAGCATTTTCTTGTTTTTTTGTTTTTTTGTAATTTGTATTTTCGATGGATTTGTTGGATTTATTTTGCCTCAGGCATTTTTATTTGTTTATTTAAGCTAAGAATTCTTCATTCTAGGGGGGGGGGTTTCTGTGTTTGGCATATTTTCACCGATTTCTGTTTTTTTAATTCGAATTTTATATCATTTTCTTGGTTTTTTTTTTGTAATTTGTATTTTTGATGGATTTGTTGGATTTATTTCACCTCAGGCATTGCCTTAGGCATTTTAATTTTACAGGCAATATACGATTTTTTCCATGTTTTGCCTTAGGCATTTTAATTTTGATTTCTGTCGCTTTCAGCCATTTTTGCATAGAAATTTATCACTTGCAGGCTTCTTAGTGGTTCTGCAATGTCACCTGGAAGCCACAGTATGTGTAACTCAACACTACCAAAAAAGCATCTTGCAAGCTTCTAGAAATAGTATAATCCATATTGATGCTATTAACTTTATATTTATTGCAGGGGTTATTCTGAACTTTTGAAAATTTCTTCTCAGGATTCTTTTTTTCTAATGATTGTTGTTCAACAAGCTTTCAAAAAATCTCCAAAAGAGAGTCAAAATATAAAAATGTATACATGGGCAAAACTAGTATAGGTTGTTTTATATATTCATATTTTAGGGAACTTGTAGCATCATAAATCATGCTTGAATAATAAAATATATTCCATTCTCAACTTTTAGGAATTTTAATTTATTTTTTACACACACCCCTTTTTTTATCAAAAATGTTTTGTCAGAAGCATATTCAATTCTTTTATGTTAATTTTATTTAAAAAATAAATTAACTTTAATTTTCTCTTAAAAATAAATTACATTAATATTCTCTAGCACTTACATTAATAAATATATATATTTTTCTATTAGATTAAGAAACTTTTTTTTCACAGAAATATCTTTTTGTTGTATTATTCACAATTGCTGTTTTATAGTAAAAAATTATATAGAGTTGAATACATTTCTCTTCAAAAATCACACCAGATAGGAATACCTTCTTTTGAAAGGTCGTTACTTTCTTCACATTAAATTCTTCATAATAAAAATTACATATTAAATCTAGTATTTGTATTTTTTGTTGCTTTAACAATTTTTTTAAAGATTTAATGTAAATATATGTTTTTTATGAAACATTGCTGAATATGTCATTCATCTTAACTATATTAGGGAATTGGACAGACCATGGAAGCATTTTAATAAAGCTAAATTAAAATTAAATTTTTTTAATATACTTATATTAAATAGCACTATGGCACAACAATTAATTTATTTACTGGAATACTCTTTGAATAAAAAATTAAAAAATTTTTTTTCTCATTTTTATTAATACAAAATGAGTCTTTCAGCCTGTAATTTTTGTAATATTTTTTAATTAAATATAATATTTATAATTTTTTTAATTGGTTGCTTTAGCAATTTTTTTTAAAAGATTTAATATAAATATACCTTTTTAAATAAACATTGCTGAGTATTTATCATTCATGTGAACTATATTAGGGGATTGACAGACCATGGAAACATGGAGTGCCCTAACATCGAATTATGAATTGGTGTTTGTGTCTGTTTCTGCAGCTGTCTAGTAGCCTTTACCCTGAAATGTACAAACAGTAGCTGAGGTTCCAATGGTTCTTGCTGAAGCCATTGACATGCCAAAGTAGTGACCACCCTACTGTCATTTGTGAAATTGACAGTATTATTATGATTTAATGGTGGAACAAATAATATTTGTTTTCATTGAAAAATATGCATCATGGTGAATTTGACATGACATCAGATTTATCAATCAGCAATAGAGAATATAGGAATTTTGTATAAGATTCCAGCTTTTCAGGAATTGGTATATGTTTTAATATAAAAAAGTATCAAATATATTTTAGGAATTTAAAGGAATTATTTAGATGTATATAAACAATTTTATATCTATTATTTTTTTTATATATAATAAAATGAATTTAGTGTGTAATATATCATCTTTTTTTCTTCTCAGTGATGAAAGCTTTTATTCACCAAAAAGACAAAATACACAACAGTTAAAAATGGTTTACAAAAAGATGATTACATAGCAAAATGAAATGCATTGGAATATGTTTGGTTCACTGATAATTGTCCTGGGAGAAAGATTTTGAAAAAAAAAATAATAATAATAAATTATATACATGTGTTCTAAAAAAAAAAGCCTTATTTGAAATAAATGTAAAAATTAAATATACATACATTCTTTGAAAAAAAAAACTTTGAAAGCAAAGTGCTAAAATTATGAAAGACAACTTAATAATATCTTTAGTGACCTGAGAATAAAATTAAATTATATTTTATATTGTGTGCAGAAAATGTTGTGTGCATAATTGAATTATTGTGGCTTCATTCATTCTCTAATTCAACTGCAGTTATTATAATACTAGTCTCTATGAAAATGTGCACATCTTCTTCAATGTTCTAGTTAGCTAACTATATGTATAGTCTTCAAATAATGTGTATGTTTATTGTCGATGTTATAATATTCGTTTTTTCAGGATCCAGATCTTTATCATTGTAATCAAATTGGGAATTAAGCTTAGTTTCTACTACATTTTTTTTACATGTTTATTATTATAATTTAAAAAAAAACTTTTCATTAGATAAAAAAAATACGTTTATTACTTTCAGTGCCTTGTTCTTTGTAGACTGTGACTGGATGGAAACTCTTTACCAGGATAGACAGCTCAGCAGAGAAATAGTTCTGCTCATGAAATAATATTTATTTATTTAATGTTTTTTTTTTGTTTGTTTTTTAAAAAAAAAAACAAAGAGAAAAGAAAACTAATTGGTAAAATTTTATTTTGTTTTATGATATTAATGTATGTTAAAGTTTATATTTATTACATAATATTTTAAGGATCTTGTAACTAAAAGTGTAGGTCTTACTATCATTACTTTGGGTTAAGTTTATATTTGATATAAAGTTATACCTGTGAAATATATCTGATTTATTACATACAATTGGAGATATGAACCTTGCATGCTAAATATTTTAAAAAAATGTTTTTAAATTTTTTTTAAAGGGTAAAACAGTACTTTAAATTTATCAGAAGTAACTATTTTAAAAAATTGCTATAACAATATATTTCTTATTTAAAGTTTCAATAGAATTTATATTGCATTAGTTAATTAATTTATTGTCAGTTATTCTTTCATAGTATGTCCACTTTATTTAGTCTAAGCTTTTATGCTCTACATTGCTGTCGAATGTTCCTTGATTAGAATTAACTTTATTATACTTTCTGCATGTTATGTACAGTCGCTTGGCTAAAACGTGTATTTTAATTCATTGGTTTCAGATATAGATTGAAATATACATTTTAATATATGTTTATTATTATTAGTGTGTTTTGCTATCTTACCTAAGTGTAGGTTAGTATATGTTTAATATCAGCATATTTTAATATTTTATAAGGTATTTTGTTTTGTGGGATGGAGATGCTCTCCCCAAAGTACTTTATTTTTCATGAGAGAATTAGTTTTGATATAGTGTTATGGTATATTTTGTAGTCAATGTGACCGAGTCCCATGAAGAGGACTATTCAGAGTATATATAATATTTAATATATTTAATGTAGTTTAATACCAAGAGAGGATTATCTTTGGTGTGTGTTCTTTTATTTAGGTAGTGAGACAGAGTCTACACCTACATTTTATGCCTGAGAGATAGGCTGGAAACCACCAAATGCTTTAGTGTAGTATTTTACTCTGCAGACATTAGTTGGTATTTTTGCATTCGTCACGTGAAATTAAATATATCTTTCCACCATAGAAGGTGTAGATTATCATGCTCTGTTTAAAAATTATGGCAAGGATAAATGTTGGATTTGAGGTGTTAGTTCCTTAAGGTGGACTTTATTATCAGTAGTGCCTTAGTAATTGGGATCAATATCCATATTGTGCTACTGAGCCTTGCTGGTAGCTCACAAGCAAACCAGTGGAGAAAATTAATTTAAAATTGCATATTTTAAAACGCTTATTTATTAAAGGAATATTCCAACACAACGTTTTAGTGTTATCAATAGTTAAGAAATATTCTTCGCTTGAATTAAGTCATTCATAATTAAAACATTTATTATAATTTATGTGGACATTAGTTTAAACATGAAATGGTGAGTGGAACTTCCGATAAATGACCTATACTTAGTAATAATTTGTCTAATTATAAACCCATAACTTGGTTAACTTTATTAGTAATAGATTTAATATTTTAAAAGAATTGTATTTGAACCCAGTTTATTAGGTTACACAAATAATATGTAATTACTTTTGTGTGTTTCATATTGTAATAGTAATAAAAAAATAATAGTCAATAATTCCAGGTAAGAGAATTATTTTATAGAAAGTTTATTAAAATTATAAGTCAGTGTAGTGGTAAATCAGCTGCACATTTCAGCTAGTTACTCTAGTGTAATAGCTGGATCCCAAACATAGGAATTTATTATTTTAAGTTATATCTTGGTAGAGGACAGCTTAATGTATTTGTAGTATCAATGCTATATTATTTAATAAATTTGTGTATTTTGTTTCATTTTATGTTGATAATAAATTGTAGTTTTATTCAATATTCATTGTCAATTTTTTTTTGTATGCAAAGTATAAGTATGTTTGTAAAATATTTGCAAAAAATTTTCCTTGAGTCCTAACTTATTTCAAACTTTAGAAATCTTAATATATCAGATAAACAAATTTATACAGATCTGAACATTTCATTTTGATGATAGTTATTTTATGGGAATTGCAAACTTCAGATTAAGAATTATTTAATAATAAAATGAATTTATTTCCAAGTTATTAACCCTGACTGCACATTATTCCAGTTACATTTTAGTTAAATTATTGAATTAATTAGTTTTAGTTAATTTATTGTGTTGTCATGGATGATGGAAGGATACAAAAAGTACCCTTGTCTTTCTATTATTCTGGCTGAAATCCTGGATAAAAAGGCTGTATTATTCCAAATTTTATGTAATTATTTATTTCATTATTGATCATATTTATCACCCCTTTAAATAGTTACAGTAGTTGTTATGATATGTGAGGACACATTAGCTTTTAAATGAAGTGAATGTTTCCTATAGCCTACCAGAATGCCAGTCATGTGTGTCAGTTACAGTACTGTAGAGTATTTTCCTAAAGTAAACAAAGGAACCCTGAGATTATTATCATTATCATTATTTAAGAAGTTATTAATTATTGTTACTATTATAGTTATGTTGTGGCATAAAAAAGCTTGAATTTCAATAATACCATAAGAATGGTATTTTACTTTCATTTTAATCTGTAGGAGTAAAGTTCATTTCAGATCATATTGGTAAATAATTTATGTATATATATTTTTTAAAAACACTAACATAAACATAAGAAGATATTATTATTTAAAGGTTGCAAATACTTATAGCTCAGAAAATATGTTTTGATAAAGGGAGAGTGTTATTTTTATTTTAAATTATTAATTAGGGAATGATTGCAGTTTTCTCTCTTTTCCCCACGTTATTTATTTTACTGATGACAATTTATTTTATGATTTTAATTTCTTTCTTTGTCCTAATTGCATATCTCAGCTGCTGAATTTATAACTAACTGACCACTGAGCATAGTCCACGTTTTCATTTATAAATCTATATTCGTTTGATCAGAGTCTCAAAGTAATAGTTATTTATTTATTATGTTAGAAATGAATTATTTCCACTAAGTTAAATTAGGCTAGAAATGGATTCATCATTTGATTTAGCTAGTCAGTATATTTTTAGGTTAGAATATTTAACAGGCAAGAGAAAGTCACAAAACACATACTTTAATGCATAGGAAGAATGTATATTTGGGTAGAATACCTTTAATTCAAGAGTCTATTACATAAAAACTATGATCAAAACAATATATCAAAGTTTCATTTTCTACCATTTACAACAATTACACACATTTGCAAACACAATTAAAAACAGGCAAAACTCACTATATATATTACAAACACAATTAAAGGGTGGAGGCATTTAAACACCTATAAATTAAAAAGCTTAATTGCAATGACATGGTTGTTTATTTTTCTATACTAGCTGATTTTGAGTTTACAGAAATAAATAAAATATCTATTCTTTAAATCCAAAAAATTTGTAAATCTTGAAAAACAATAACAACCCTGTAATGAGTTTCTGATTAATAACGTTTTACCTGTGTAACATATCAATAGCTAAGTATGCTTTCACTGCTGTATATACATATTCATGCCATTTTCCTACTAAGAAGTAAAAAAATTTTATTTCCAAATATGAACATTTAGCTGTTAGTAGATTACATTATATATATTGTAACTTTAAAGTATCACTGTAAATTTGCTATTATAAGTTTAAAACTGTAAAAATTTTATTAGCTTTAATTTTTATAGTCAAGCAAATATATTTATCATAGTCATTGGTTGTATAACATAAAATATAATCAACATTATGTTTAGTAGTCTCTCATAGTAATGTTTATGAGAAATATATATTTTTATAAAGCATTTTTGAATGGCTTTCCAAGCAGATTTTATTACAGATACTTGTATAAAATAAGTATGCATATATTTTGTTGTTGTTTTTATTAATGAATAAAGTTATTGAATTATATAAATCAAAAGAAACAATCATTCACACAAAACAAATAATTCAAAAATAGAAATATAGAATAGAATTATAAATCAAACATTACAATACTAAAATATTCTAATAAGGGAAAAAAACAAATAGTTCTTACATTTTATATTTTGTGTGCATGTGAAGTTTATATGTTTAGATATTTATTTATCAAAGAGTGATTTAGTTTGCTAGAATATTTATTAAACAAATTATTTAACAGGCTAATTTAAAATTTATTAAAATAAATGTCCAAGAACTTTATGATTTATTTATTTTAAACAAATATTTGTAAAGTTATTTTAAAATCTGGAAGTAAAATTGAAACAATTAAAGATTGAAATTATTATTTTCTTTTTTTTTTCTTCACTTTTGAATGGTGTTTGTAAAATTTTGATTCAAAAATCTTAACTCTTAATAACATTTTGCCTGGTAGTAATCATGATCTTTCTATGTTTTTGAAAGAAACTCTAATACAGGATGGAGAATATTCTGTAATCTAGATATCATATGATAACTGGTATAAAAGCTGAAGTTTGGAAAATCTAGACAGTTGTTACAAATTTTTATTGCATTCAGGATCTAAACAGGTCCATATTTTTAAATAGCCATTTTATTTGCAATCTACATGATGACTGGCTAAATTAACAACTAGAAAATTGCCTTTTCTATGCAAATGACTTCTCATCATTCTAGAAAATAGATGGATAACAAATAAACCAGAAAACATCATTAATTAATTGTTTATTTCAAGAAATCTCATATATTATAGTCAACTGTTAGTAGAAAAATGAATAAAATGACTTATGGAATGTTGTCTCACTATTTCAACAATAAATTTCTGGATTTCTTCAATTGAAAGTAATGGTAAATAACTGATATATTTTGGAAAATTATATTTATTAACTTTAAATAAGCAGCTGATGTTTATTTTCAAATTATTGTAAAAATAATTATTTTCTTCTCTACAAGAAAGGGTGCATATTTATCTCAGTGCTGTGAATGGTCTGGCTCTATGAACTTGTAATTTAGAGAAATGAATTGTGACTTTAAAAAATAATGAAAATCGTTTTGTTATGAATGTTAAACTATTTGCTTTATCAGTGATGCAATCAGAATTACTCGCATCAGGGATTAAAGATCTATAAATAAATAAATTTTATATCTCAAACTAAAGAAGTAATGAACATTAATCTTTTGGATACAATTATAGCATTTACTCCAATGAATTAAATCATTGTGTGGAATAAACTACAAATTTGTATCCAGTGTTTGAGGAATTGCATTATGGATTGTCAATGTTAAATATCATTCAATGGATTAGAAAAGCTAAATATTTAAATGCCATTCCTGAACTGTGGCTTATCAAAGCAAATATTAAATATGATAAATGTCCAAGTGATCAGCAATCTTAAAACAGATTAATATATTGGATGTAACTTACCTTGAATTAACAAGTATGATAAATGGAATTTATTAATTTTTATCCTGTGTCCAGAAAGAATTATATTACAAAGAGAAATTATTACATCACCCTTGTGCTGTTATTTTAAAAGTACTTGTAAATTCCCAAGAACTATGAAATATTTTGCAAGTATCAATATTTTATTGGGATAATTTATTAAGCATCATAACCATTTGAGAATTATTTAATGTATTTTCTCATAATTGTTTCTTCTTAATTAGCTGATATAATTATTATTAATGTAATAACTGAAATACAGGCTTATTATATACCTGTACCAATATATGTAATATATAGGGTATATGAACACAGACTTTCACATGATCCACCACTCTCCACTCTATCTCATAACACTGATACACTTGAGCACTTATATGTCGAAAAGATAAATAATCTTCAATATATGTATTTCATGCTAAACCAGCAATCATCAGTTGGTCCAGATTATCATCTCTATACATATATGCAATAAGCACTCATATATATTAAAATAGCCAATCTTCATACTTTAATGGACGGGCTTCAATCCACTCCTTTCTCAGATATTACTATGCCATGTAAGATAATATTTTATTTAATAATATTAGTGATATTGAATGGTATTAAATGTGATTTACCTTAGAGTATATAAATATAAGTAATTGTTAAACTTATATAAAACATTTCTATATTGCAAATATTATATGTTTAATGGGTTCTTAAGTTCAATCTTAAAATTAAAATGGAAGTAATCATTCTTATGTAGATGAGTAAATCTATAAGGAATATTTTGTGCATTATTCTTAAATGTTAGTAATAATTTTTCACTGTTATGTAGTATGTAACAAGGCAGCCTAATGATTATTATATTTTGTTAGTAGAGTAGCATTAGTAAAGTTTAAACCTACAATCGAATCCAATAAAAGATCTTGAGGCAAATTCATCTAGATAGACTAAGCAATGACTTGTACTTGCTTCTCTTAAAAGAAAGAAAACTTCTCCAGCATTACTGTGAGATTGATTAATAATTGATTATTTAATGAAACAAACTAATTAAGGATGGCCATAAAACATTTATCTTTTATGATGATAATTATTATCCTCCAGTAATTAAACTGAGGATTGTTTTGAAATAATAACCAATCTATTCCTATTTAATGTTAGTATCCTTGCAACATTGTTTGATAATACACTTTTTATATTCGAAGTTCAAATAAGATTTACGAAACAAATAGTAATATTTGTTAGACATCTTATATTATTATTATTATCATCATCATCACCACCATCATCATCATTATTAGTTTTATCATTTATTATATATTGTATAATCAAGTGTTAATTTTTTAATATTTCTCTTTCATCATTATTAAAGAAACATCATCTCTGCACATTCATGACATATATATAAAAGTCATAGTTGAAATATTAGCTTACACATATAATCTATCTGGATTAAATACTTCATTATTGTATTAATGCTATCTGAAATATAAAAGTGTTGGGCTATATGATGTATATAAAATCCTTTTACATTGTTGTATCCTCAAATGCATAAATACACTTTATATCCATGTATTTATTTTTTTTATTTTATATAGCTCTGAGATAAATCATTAATCAACTTTATATTTAAAATTGCTAGCCCCAGAAAAAATATTTTTGCAAAGATTTTATTTATATGAAAAAAATATTTTTGCAAAGATTTTATTAATAAAATGCAATAAATGATAACAGTACATCTGTTATTATAAAACCCTGAGAAATTTATTAATTATTTTATTAAATGTGAATTGATTATTAAAGTATAGAATAGTTTTAGCTTACATGGAAATATATAAATACTTGTATATGCATAGCAAAGGGCAAGTCAAGTGAGGTCTCTACACACTTCTTTTTACACTTTATCGATCTCAGCCATCTCAATCCCATTCTCTACATTATTTTCATTGAGATCACAACCGGTCTTTCTTGTATGGTTTCAAATTTGGTGCCGCAACATGCTCAGCCATGATAACGATTATTATAAATTTAAGTTTCATCAGTAGTTAATTCTGGCTATAAAACATGAAACAAATTTTTTTTGATTTTGTCAAATTAGAGTTTATAAAAATAAATTGCAGATAGCAAAAGATGTATTTAAAGCAATGAATCCATAAGTAATTATTGAGTCATGAATCTTAAAATATTTTTTTTGTATAATCTTGATGATGTCAACTGCATAATCCATACGACTGTGAAGCTTATTTTTTTTACTGTCAAACTTAAATGAAGTTTTGTGGATCTATTGATATATAAAGAGGCTATATTCCAAAAATAAATGAGTAAAACATACTTATGGTAGTAATGATTTGTTTTAAAATTATTTCGTTGTTATGTTTGAAACTTTGATATTGTGCTTGGATTGGATGAGAGGGATCCAAATCACCAGAAGGCAAATACCTAGTAATTTATATGTGATAATAAAATTTGATATTTTAGTATTTATTGATGGTTATTAATAGATATTTTATATTTGTGTTATATTCCTAATATTAGTTTTAAAAACTGAAAAATATTAATGAAAATGTATTGGCTGAGCCTGAAAATGCATCCTCAAATTGATTTTAAGCAGCAATTATTCTCAATGTTCAGAGAAATGAAGATGATTTAGTTAGTCAAATAAATCTCAAAGTGAGATGTGAGAGAATTTAAGTAGAAAAATAGATAAATCTCAAAATGAAATGCAAGAATATTTAGTTAAATCTTAAAAAGAGATGCAAGAGGATTTAGTTAGTCAAATAAATAAATCTCAAAATGAAATAAAAAGAAGAAATTAAAAAGAACTTAAGGAAAGATATGATACATCTTGGATGAATATCGAAAATTTGAATGAAAGAATTGGAGTATTTGAGGTTAATTGTATAGAAAATAAAAAAGATTCAGATCAAAGGCTGAAAGACATTAGGTCAAACTTAATTGATTATAAAAATGAGGCAACTACTAAATTTGGTATATTCGAAGAGAAGTTGGGGGAGGTTCATTCTGCCATGTCTAGTCAATTAATGGTAACTACACAACACATTAAACAGATATACACACAGTTAATCAAAGTGTGGAAAAATATTACAATAGATTAGAGATACATTTACTAAATCTGTTGAGAATTATGAAATATTGGAAAGTAAAATTATTTTATTCCTGATCCTTAGCTTAAAAGCTGAGGTACAAAAGGCAAATGATGACTTTCAAGAATTTAATAAACATGAATTCAATAATATTAAAAAAGAGTTAAAGGAAAGTAGAAAAACTCAAACTAAATTTGGGGAGATGTTAAAAAACTCCAAAAGAATATAAAAGAGATTTCTGAAAATTCAAAGAAATTTCCAGAACAAATTATAGAATATAACTAAAGCAAATCTACTGAACTTGAGAATTAAAAAAAAAATGAAAGACAGATTAATTATAAAGAAGACAATAAAGCTTATTTAGAAGACTTAGTCAAATATTGAATATAAATGCTTTAGTGTATAATTTAAATAAAAGAATATATGAAATATTAGCGATTATTTGAGAATATTGTAGTGGAATATGATCCTAAGATTAGAAATGTTGTAGAAAAAGAATCTGATTTTTATGTACATAACACAAAGAAACTTGAATATGAGCCATTCTATTCATATCAAATATGACTAATGTTATTTTTTTAGAGCATAACCTAAATCCATTACCCAGTCTTGAACAAGCAGAAGGTTTATCTAAAAATTTCACTATTTTAAAATAATTTTTTAAAGGAGATGTTAGAATAGCTTCATAGTCTTGAAGAACTTTTGGCATTAAGTAATTTGAATGAAAATGAAAAACTAGCTAGTAATCACTTCTGTAATGTAGCCAAATACTGTTGGTAATCTTTATTTATAAAGCCTCACACTTATGGTGACTATAAGCATCTAATCCTAACAAGCTTTTAGGGAGAAGATTCACCAAGAGAATGTCTGTCACCAGGTTTCTCAAAAGAAGTATACTACTGATAAAAGGCAGCTATAGTCAGTTTTTTAGGAAACAAACCATAAAATTAAAAAATTTAATAGCCTTTCTCCCTTGATGTTCTCATAATCTGCCAAAATATATTGAGCAGACTCTAATAGCAGCAGACCATAATGCTATTAAGGATGCAGCTGAAATCCTTGATTCATTAGAAAACATATGAAAAGTCATCTAAGAATAGGCATAACCTCATAAAGAACAAGTTAGTTATATACTTTCAAATGTTAATATACTTTTTCAAAATAGAAATACTTATAAAAATAAAACATGCAATTAAAATAGGACAAGTACCTATAAAAATATTCGCTCTAATAAATTGAAGGAAAAAGAACATATAGCAAGTATCAATATTGCAGGTGAGTTTCCTGCTGAAGTAGTTCAAACTACACCAAAACAGTTCACAAAGGCTAGAAATAAAACTTGTACATTAAACTAGAAGCAAGACCTCATGAGGAAACGTTCCTCACTGCAGGGGGCCTATTGCTAATTTGGGGTGGGGGTAATTTATCATGGCATATAGGCTTGGACATTGAATATCTAGAGCTTGATAGAATAATGGAAAAACCTAGTATAAACAACTGGTCAATAATTAGAATAAGCATTGAGGGAGTTATTGTAACTGCATTAATTGACTCTGGCAGTCAAATCTCTATAATGTCAGAAGATGGATTTGGTAAAATTACAGATGCTAATCAATCAGTTCCATCACTAGCATTAAAACAAATGCAGGTAATGTTAGCTAATAGAAAAAGAGCTAAGTTAGTTAGTCATTAAGTGTGGATGATTATACAGATTAGTAAATTAAATTTCAAACATATCTTTTTAATTATGCATGAAATAATTCATGTAGTCTTAATTGGCCCTCATTTCATAAATAAATATCAAGTTACAATTAATTTTCAAGATCAAAATTTTACTTGTAAAAGTGAAATGTGCGCATTTAATCATGTTTTTTTTTTCATAATTAGTAAATTTATTATGTATTCAAACTTCATCAGTAGAAGTTAATATACATTCAAAATTAAAAGATTCTGATTTATTAAAATTAGATTATAAAAATAAACTTCATAAGTTAATGTCTACTTTTAAGATTTTATTTTGTGTTGCACTAGGTACTATTGAAGGATATGTTCACCATATCAAATTGAAAAATGATGAATCATTCCAAGACAGGCATACCTCTATTCCATTCCAGTACAAGGATGAAGTTCACCAGCAAATAAATAAAATGTTGGCATGAAAGATTATACAAAAAAGTGCATCTGCATACATTAATCCTCTCATCAGTTTCAAGAAAAATGCATCAATAAAGATTTGCTTAGATACACATTTTCTCAATAAGTTGATTTTCCCTGAATGAGATATTCCTCCACCAATACATGAGCTGTTAAATCAATTTAAAAATAAAACCATCTTTACCACCACTTTTGATCTAACAGCCAGCTACTAGAAAATCCCTCTCCATCATGATGATCAAAATATACTGCCTTCAGATACAAGGGACAGTCTTTATATCTTCAAAGGGATGCCATTCACATTGATCAACAGTGAGAATAAGATGTCTGGACAGAGTATTATTCAAAAAATTAAAAGATATCATCATTATAATGTACGTGTATGGTATAGTAATTGCATCACATGACATTGAAGAGGACTTTGTCCATTTGGAAAGGTTTTTTTTAAAGAATATAATGCTCACATATTAAAATTAATTTAGAAGTGTAAAAGTGCAGCCAAAGAAATTGAGTTTTTAGGACATTTAGTAGGGATCCATGGTATTGAGAAAAATGCAGTGTTACAAACTTTTCCAAAACCTCAAAATAGGAAATAGCTAAATAATTTTTGGGTCTTTACAATTTTTATCATAAATTTTATAAAAATTTTGCTAGTCATATTGTATATATATATATATCAATTATTAAAAAAAAAAAAGAAAAATGGAGGTGGGATGAGAAGCGTAATAAGATGTTTAATGTGTTAAAGGTAAGGTTTTAGAGAATTCAATGCTATCTTACCCTGATTTTAGTAAAATTTTCCATATTCAGACTGACAGCAGTGGATATGGATTAGGTGTAGTCATGTATCAATTGGATCAACTACAACAGACACAGATCTTATACTTTTTGAGCCACCTTTTAAAAGGAACTGAACTTCACCCAACCACTGAAAAAGAGGCTTTAGAAATAATCTGGGAATTTCAAAAGCTATGTCAGTATTTACTGGCATCTGATATTATTGCATTCATTAATCACAAGAGTTTGGAGTTTTTAGGTAAAATTTATTTCAACAATGAACACATTATAAGATGGAGTTTTTACTTACAGCAGTTCAAAATGTAAGGTTCAATATAGAAGAGAAAAACAACATTGTTGCAGATATCTTTATCAGGATACCTGCTGAGATCTCAAATATTCATCCAGTTATGGAGTATGTAATGTTATCTTCTCTCAGTTTAACTGTAGATGATTCGGTTTAGAAGGATCTCAAAAACTTGCTTGCTTTACATTCACAAGATATTCAGTTAGGCGAAATTCTCACTATTAACTAATTAGTCTGATCCTGCTGATAATAATCAAGCATTGAGTAAAATTAAGAATAGGTACCAGATATTCAGATTATGTTTATGTATAAGACCAAAGAGGATGATAAATCATGGAGAATTATTCCCACTAATATTAGAAATAATCTGATATATTATGTCCATAGTCTGTATGAACACTATGGTCCAAAGAAGATTGAATAAACATTGAGATGTTTTTATTGGTCCAGCATGTTCTCAACTGCCAATAACAGTCTCAAATGATGTAAAACCTGCCTAAAATATCTAATAAATCATATGCAGGGACCCTTTAGCCTATATTACCAGCCATAGATTCTATGGGTCTCTATCAGCATTCAATCAGTATAAATTTTAATTAGTTGTCTATGATGTTTTTTCAAAATATGTGTCTATATCCAGTATCAAAATATGATGCTAAAAACATCATTAAGTGCCTTTCATATCAACAATTCTCACTCTTTGGAAATCTCCAGAACATATTAATAGACCATACTACCACAATTATCTCCAATATATGGATTGAAAACAAAAATATAAAGCACATAATGAGTTACATCAGAAACTCTTAATCCAACCCATGTGAGAGGGTTGTGTAGGAACTGGGAAGAATTTTTTGGGTCTATTTAAAAGAAAAACATAAGAAGTGGGTTAAGAATCTTAAAGAAATTATAGGCTACATTAACTACCATAAATAAGTATACTAATTTTTAACCTATAAGGGTACAATTTGACAATTTGAACCTTTATCCCTAAAGACTGCATTACCCACTACTAAGGAAGAGATTAATCATGAGGATGACATAAATAAAACCATGATTAGTCTAAAAATTGAAATAAATGGGTCTTTCAAGCCAAGCATCAGTCAACAATTTTGTACTACTGCATTCATCCCAGGTTAGCAATCCATAAAAGCATACATTTACAAGGGAACTTTTGAAATCAAAAATCAGATTTGAGAGAATGCTTTTCTGTTATCAACCCCAAAAAGAACACAAGGGACTTATAATGCATGAAGTTTGCAACCCATATCACAATTATAATAAAAATAACAATTATATAGCAATTCATAAATTATATTATGTTTAAATGAAAGTTAGTAATGTTTGTAAAATAATTATCATCAAAATAATTATCATAATATGTGGCTAATTAGTTAGATTATCTTTACTGATAAAATAGTAAATGGATCTATTTTGATGAGAAAACTTAAAAAAAATTGAGACTGATAATCTTGAAAATGTAAAGATAGTTATTAATTTTAAAGGAGAAAGATTTTTGTTTTCTTTTTATTAACTCTTAACAATATCATCATCCCAACTTAATAAATTTGTTATGATAATAGTTAATTATAACTTTAAAATTAAATATGAGTAATGTTGTTATTTATATAGTTTATATAATTGCAAAATAAAAATAAAAAATTTGTAAGAAGAAATAAATTGTGACCTTACACTATCACTGTAAATTGGCTATTATAAGTTTAAAATTGTAAAAGTTTTATTAGCTATAATTTTTATAGCTAAGCAAAAATATTCATTACTGTCATTGATTGCATATAGAATATAATCAATATCATATTTAATAGTCTCTTATACAAATGTTTATGAAAAATATATAAATTTTATAAAGCATTTTTGAATGGCTTTCCAAGCAAATTTTATCACCAACACTTGTATAAAATATGCACACATATTTTGTTGTTATTTTTATTAATGGATAAAGTTATTAAATTATATAAATAAAAAAAGTACACACACACATAAAACAAATGATTCAAACATATAAATATAGAATAGAATTATAAATCAAACTTCACAACACTTGAAATATCTATTAACTAATGTTAAAATGTGCATTAAATTAATACTAAAATTTATATTTATTAAAACTATTATGTAAAACTAGTTATATAATAAAGTTGAAATAAATTAAAACATCAATTAATAATGAGAAAGAACTAAAAAGTAAAATCTGTTTATGTAAGAATTCAATTGGCAGTAACTAACAAACAATAGAATTCTAGAAGAATCTAATGTTTTAAAAAACTTTCCACTCAGAATTTAAGCAGGGTTAAAAAAGAAAACAAGGTCTTTTTTCTCCCTCTCTCGTGTGTTTGATAACTGGGTTACACATCAATGTGAAGCAGCAGTAGAAATCAGCAGGGATTTTGTTTACAGATCCAGGATCTCAGCTTCCGAAGGTACTCAAACTGTCTAGGGATCAAACAGATCATCCCAATCTTCTTATAATTTATATGCATCTCAAGCATTTGCCAGAAAATTAGGTAAATAGGAACTTTAATTAAGTATTAAGTGTATGATTAAGCAAGGGACTAATACTTCCCAGAAAGTGTCAAAGGAAGTGCATATAGTGGAATTGAATTTATATGTATTCATATTGTAAACTATATACAGAGTGTAACTATGTGTTATATATATTACTAGAATTATATCATTCTATATTAAAATTAGTTTAGAAAATTGATCTGCAGTAGGATTATTTACTTTACTGAGAAGGGAAATAATTTAGAAATCATATTGATAGTCTTACTCAAGGGAAGGTTAAGATTAAGACATAGAAAACCTGGCACAGTCATTATTTTGAAAATAGCTAGAGAATAATTAGCTTAAGGAAGGATAGTAATAGTAAACAGTCTAAATGTCATCACTTGAAGAAACAGCCACTGTATGTAACATAGATAGTAAACTTTTTGACCTTGAATGGTATTCAAGACAATAAAAGAAAAATTGCAGCACTTTTTGTGTTTCTGTTGAGAAAAAATTAAGAGAATGTTAATAAGTTTTATGACCCCCTATCACCACTGATAGTATGGAATATGAGGAGCTAGTTAAGAAACTAGCAGAATAATTTAAATCCTCATCCATTCTGTCATAGAGCTAGCTAAGGATTGCTAGTAAGGGGATTATGTAGAAGAGATATTTCTTAATCAATTACTCTGGGGTATGTACAATGATAGACTGTAAAACAACTATTAACTGTTACTGATTTAAAATACCAGAGTGTTATTAAAAAAGGCATAGCTTATGAGCTAATATGTGAGCAAGCTCAAGCTTTTAAAAATGAAACTGAAGATAGTTAAATACTCAGATTTATAAAGCCAAGAGAAAATATAGAAATCCATGCAAACCCAAACTTGAAAAGGGAATAAAAATGCATGTTACTGCTGCTATAAAAATGGCGATAAAGCAAAAGAGTGCAGATGGAGAGGAGAAATGTTATAAATGTGGTTTTAAGGGACATATTACATGCATGTGTAGAAAACCCAGTAGTGAGTTAAACCAAGAGAAAATGTGGGACCAAAAGAATAAGGGCGATAAACCGAATAATAAATTTACTGATAAAAATAAGAGTATGGAGGGGCAACAACAATTCATGATCAAATTGGAAGTTTGTGGAGTAAATATGAAAATGGAAATAGATAGCAGCTCAGGGATATGTATAACCTCAGACATATACTGGAGTAGTGAACACTAGTTAAAACTTGAAAAAATTAATGTAAAAGCTTGTGATGTAAGCAGCAATGCATTAAACTTATTCAGGCAAGTACAGTCACTGTTTATATACTGTGATAAAAATAGTTACAAGGGAGATTCAGTTCTATAATAGATAGGGACTGATTTAAAGCAATTGGAATTTAAGTTAGTGTAATAAAAAAAAATTCCCTCAAAAGCGAAGTTAAAAATAAATATCCAGACCTATTTACTGATGAGTTAGGTATGTTAGCTAGAAGCCAGGTAGAGGTTGAGCTAGTAGACAATGCACACCCCACAATTTCAAACTGTGAAAGATTATCATTGGGTCAAAGAACTAAAGTAGAGGGGGAAATGATTGACTGGGCTACACTTATAGTCATAGTTACAAAACCCAATGAAAACATATGTATATGTGGTGACTATAGAGTAACTGTGAGCAAGTTTTTAAGTAAGGAGATGTATCCAATGCCTAATGTAAGTGGAGTACCGGAAAATTTATAAAAAAGCATCTTATTTTGCAAAACTTGATATAAATTCAGCCTTTCACCAAATCTCAGTGACAGAGAAAACTACCAAAATTTTAATGCTTACCACACCTTTTGGGTTTTAAGTGCAATAGATTGCCATTTGGCATATCGACAGCCCCTAATATATTTTAGGTGAAAATTAATACACTATTGCAGGGATTTGAGAGCATCATACCCTTATTTGATGATATATTTGTAACAGCAGACTCGGAAGAGAGTTTACATCAAAAATTGATTAAGGTATGCACAAAATTAAATCATTTCATAGTAAAACTAAAAGCCCCAAAAAGTGTTTGGGACACTAAAGAATTGGTTTTCCTAGGACACTTAATCTCTTGCAAAGGAAAATGTCCTTCATCTGAAAAAGTAAAAGTCATTGAAAATACAGAAAAACAATGTCAAAGAATTGCAGGCATTTTTAGACCTAATTAACTACTTTGAACCATTCCTACAGAATAAATCATAAGCAACAAAACTCCTTTTTGAGTTACTGAAAAACAATCAAAAGTGGCAGTCATTAAAAACCCATGATGATGCTTTTAGATGCACTAAAGCCCTATTGTCATCAGAAAAATTATTGGTCTATTTTAACAATAATCAAGAAGTAACTAACTACAAATGCCCCAGAATGGGGGGGGGGCAGTTCTATGCCATCCATGTTATAATGGAGAATGCTTCATTACCTATGGATCCCAAACCCTCTCCAAAAGCCAAGAAAACCCACAGCCAGATAGATAAAGAGGATTTGCCAATAATATTTGGGCTAAAGAAATTTCACCAATATATATATAGCAGGCCATTTTAAATAATAACAAATCATAAGCTGTTATTAGGTACATTTGCAAGTGATAGACTTGCTTCCAACCATTTGAATCTTAGGATTCTAAAATAGAGAAATATATTGGCATCATTTGATTATCAGCTGGTTTATAAAAAGTGAAGAGAGATATAGTATGTGGATGCATTATCCAGAAACCCAGTTAGACAGGAACTGCAGAGATGCTATGCAGTCTGAGATAACAGTAATATAGTGGAAAAATGAATGTGGGAAGATATATGATAAAATGAATGTGGGAAGATATATGATACCAGCTACTAAAGAGCTGGATTAGGAATGACTGGCCAACAAAGAAACCACAATGCATGGCACTGGCATTTTGGACTAATAGAAATAAATTATCATTTAGTAAAGAGTATATTAACAGGATACAGGTTAGTCATACCATCAGAAGCCAGAAATAAAGTATTAAAGTTGCTACAGAAAAGCCACCCAGGAGTAGTGAATGTAAAAGTTTTAGCATATAGCTATGCCCAATGGCCAAGAATAACAATAGATTTAGAGAATTATATTAAAAAATGTTCAGCTTGTCAATCACAGAGCAATATGAAACCAAAGAAATATATACCATGGTCTAAAAAAAACTGTGGCAGAGACTTTACATAGACCATGCAGGTCTTATTAATGACATATTATTACTAGTACTTGCAGATTCATATTCAAAATGGGCATAATACCACATTGTCAAAAATATGAGTGCTAATGAAACAATAAAAATACTAAAGTGATTTTCTTGCTACAGATTACTGGAAGTAATGATTACTGATAATGGCACTGGATTTATAATGCAAGAGATAAAAGAATACTCTAAAAACAATGAAATCACCCATATGCTGCACCACCTTACCACTCATAATTGAATGGTCTTGTTGAGAAGGCCATCCAAATAATCAAAAAAGCAATAACAAATCTCTAAGTAGTAGCATGCAAGAAGTTTTATATGAGGAAATGCTGCATCAACACTTAAGAGCATCAACAACTACAGACAAATCACATATTGCTGATGTGAAGAACATTATGCATTAAACTAGACATGTTAATGTCAAAGGAGGATGAGCATTTCCATCATAAGAGTGAAGAAAATCTTTCCAAATTGCTGAAGAAGTATGGATACATGATACACTACAAAAGAAATGAATGAGGATATAATTACAGGAAGGCTATACAGAGCAATAGTAACCATTCAAAATAAAAATAGTAAAGAATACAAGAGAGACATAAATTACATTTGTCACAGAACTGCAGAAGAAGCACTGTATCCAATGATAATAATATCAAGTAGTGAATAATCAGCAAAACAGACCAGAAAACAAAAAAGGGAGCAGATAAATCTGAAGGCTGAAAGACAAGAGAATCTACAATCCCAATTTCAAAGTGAATCTGAAACAAAAATAGAGATTGAACTCAGAGAAAGGCAAAAGTCACCTAGATCCCAACAAAATAAATGTAAACCAAAAAATTTTTAGGATTATGTATAAATAGAAGAATTTCTGGAATAAGGAGAGGGTTGAAATATTAAAATGTAAATTAAATTAATACTAAAATTTACATCTAGTAAAACTATTGTGTAAAACTAATTACATAATAAAGAAGAGTTAAAAGGAAAATCTGATTATGTAGGAATTCAATTTACCATAACTAACTAACAATTGAATTCTAAAAGGATCTAATGTTTTTAAAAATCTTAATGGCTAATAAAAAAATCCTTTCATCCAGATAAAGATAAAACATAGATTACTCCAGGATACAAAAAAGAAAAGAACATTATTTAAGCTGAGGAAAAAAAGAAAGCAGAGTCATTTTTCTCTCTCCTTCATGGTGTCCACACAACTGGGTTGCACACCAATCTGAAATAGCAGAAGAAACTTGCAGAGATTTGCTTTCAAATCCAGAATCTTAGTTCCTGAAGGTACTCAAGCTGACTAGGGATCAAACAGATCACCCTGATCTCATTATAATTTATATATACCTCAAGAGCCCACAAAAGTAAAGACATTTGCCAGATAATTAGGTGACTTTAGTTAAGTATAAAGTGTATGATTAAGTAAGGGACTTAAACTACCCAGAAAGGGTCCAAGGAAATGCATAAAATAGAACTGAATTTAAATGTATTCATATTGTAATCTATGTATAGCATATAACTATCTTAAAATTAATTTACAAAATTGACCCACAGTGGGGTTATTTACTTTACTGAGAAGGAAAATAATTTAGAAATCATATTGTTATTCTTATTCAAGGGAAGTTAAGATTAATATATAGCAACACTAAAATATTTTAATAAGGGATAAAAACAAGAAGTTCTAATATTTTATATTTTATGTGCATGTAGATGCTTACATGTTTAGATTTTGATTTAGCAAAGATTGATTTAGTTTGCTAGAATATTTATTAACAGGTCAATTTAAAATTAATTAAAATAAAAATCTGAGAACTTTATGATTTATTTATTTTAAATAAATATTTGTAAAATATTTTAATATCCAGAAAAAAAATAAAGCAATTAAATATTGAAATTATTATTTTTTCTTCATTTTTGAATGGTGTTTCTAAAGTTTTATCACCTTGATTCAAACATCTAAATTCTAACATTTTGCCCAGCAGAAATCATGATCTTCTAATATTTTACAGACAAACAAGAAATCCCAATGTCTGATGGAGAATTTTCTGTAATCCAGATATCATGTGATAACTAGTATAAAAGCTGAAGTTTGGAAAATCCAGACAGTCGTTACAAATTTTAATTGCAGTCAGGATCTAAACAGGTTCAAATTTTTAAATAGCCATTTTATTTGCCATCTACATTATGACTGGCAAAATTAATAGCTAGGAAGTTGCCTTTGCTTCACAAATGACTTCTCATCATTCTAAGAGAAAGATGAATAACAAATAAACCAGAAATCGTCATTAATTAATTCATTAATTCTTTATTTCAAGAAATCTCATGTATTAGAGTCAATTGAAAATGAATATAGTGACTTATGAAATGCTGCCTTACTATTTCAACAATAAATTGCTGGATTTCTTCAGTTGAAAGTAATGGAAAATAGCTGATATATTTTGGAAAAATTATATTTATTAACTTCAAATGAATAGTTGATGTTTATTTTCAAATTATTGTAAAAATAATTACTTCTCTACAAAAAAAGGGTGCATATTTGTCTCAGTGTTGTGAATGGTTTCTATGTAAGAAAAACATTAAACAACAATTTTTTCAACTCTGATATCCCTCCATAAACTTGTAGTTTAGAGAAATGAATTGTGATTCAAAAAAATAATGAAAATCATTTTATTATGAGTACTAAACTATTTGCTTTATCAGAGATACAATCAGAAATAATGGCATCAGGGATTAAAGATCTATAAATGAATAAGTTAATTCTACATCTCCAATTAAATTAAATAATGAGCATTAATCTTTAGGATAAAATTATAGTATCCGTTTAAATGAATTAAATTGCTGTGTGGAATAAACTGGAATAAACTACAAATTTGTACAGAATGCTTAAGGAATTGCTTTATGGATTACTAATGCTAAATATTTAAATAACATTCAATGGATAATAGATTAAGAAAGCTAAATATTTAATTGTCACTTCTGAATTATCAAAGTAAATATTAAATATGATAAATGTCCAAGTGATAAGCAATATTAAAATGAATTAATTTGTTGGATGCAACTTACTTTGAATCAGCAAATATGATAAATGGAATTTATTAATCTTTATGCTGTGTTCAGAAATAATTATATTACAAAGAGAAATTAAACAAGGCAAAACTCTCCATACAGTAGTGCCATCCTGTGCCAACCAGAGTAATCAATGGATGCCAGAAGGCTTGTGCATAAAATCCCTATCTAATGCCTACTCATCCAATGTCCCCAGACTAGTTTCTGGCTTGTAGACTTCGTCAGTGAGGAGCTTTGGATCTGAGAGCACTGCACCTATAAGCCATTGAGCTTAGATTGCTTTTCTGGTTTTCAATTTCATTCTCATAGTTTTATAGTTAAGTAGAGATAAAAGGTGGTTGCTGGTGGGTTGCCTTAGATCCTAAGATCTAGGTGTAGTGTTCTCAGATCCAAAGCTCCTCACTGATGAAGGTCACAAGCCAGAAACTAGTTTGGGGATATTGGATGAATAGGCATTAGATAGGGATTTTATGCACAAGCCTTATGGTGTCCATTGATTTCTCTGGTTGGCACAGGGTGGCACTACTGTGTGGAGAGTTTTGCCTTGTTTATAAACAATTGTGGGCTAGTGTAAGAGATGGTGATCATGTGATGCTTAAAGAGAAATTATTTGTGCTTTACATAATCTGTGATGTTGTTATTTTAAAAGTACTTGTAAATTCCCAAGAACTATGAAATATTCTGCAAATACCAATATTTCATTAGGATAATTTATAAATCATCATAATTGTTTGAGGATTATTTAATGCAATTTTTCATAATTGCTTTTTCTTTCTTAGTTGATATTATTATTATTATATTATTATTATTATTATTATTATTATTATTATTATTATTATTATTATTATTATTATTATTATTATTATTATTACTACTACTACTACTACTATTACTACTACTACTACTACTACTACTACCACTACTACTACTACTACTACTATTACTTATTATCATCATATTCCAAGATAGTATTTTGTCTGCATTACTTTTTGAAATATATTAATGATCTTAAATCTTTTTTTCTCAGTGATGAAAGTTTATTCATAAAAAACCCCAGATACAAATATAGTTAGAAAAGGTTTACAAAAAAGTGATTACATGGTAAAATGAAAATTCAGGAGCAACATGGTGAGAGGAAAAGGATACATATGAAAAGTGAATGGGAAATGGAAAGGGTGTATAGTCCAGGCCAAGAAAAGAGTTGGTTGCAAGTCCAAGATGCATGTCCTCATTAAGCGAGCAACCCATGGGTTGCAACCATTTAAATGGTTGACTCCTGTGACAGAGGCTGAGAGGATGAGAATTGGAGGATTTCCCAAGTGTCTGAGGTGTGGAGGTGGGCCTAATTTGGTATTTTTGGTTTTGAGAGCAAGTTAGGTTCAATAGTTTTTAGCTTACTGGGTGCACTCTCTGGTCAAAAATAATAGCACATCGGAGCAGCCAGGTGCATAGATGAGAAAAACTGGTAGTCTGATAGTTGCAAAGACACCTGTTTCTATACATTCTTGGAGATTGAAGATGGTGTTTCTGTGTGAGGAAAGCCAAGAGTTGATGACATGTCTCACTCCAAGCAAAGGGACATTTGAGTAGGCATTGGTAAGTTTGAAGAATATAAAGGGGACAATGGAGAGAGTCTGTGGTCTGATTGAAAATCTCCCAGTACTTTAATTTGCCACCAATGGATGATATAGCAAAGACAGACTTATGTAGGATGTTGGTGATGAATGAGGTCCATGACCTGGGGCTGTCATTGAAAGGAGGAATGTCAGTGGGAATGATGATATGCACAAGGTTGGCAGGAAAGTGATTTAGGAGCATGAGGATAATGTTGTGAGATCTCTGGATCAGAAGAATGTCAATGGAGTGCAGGCTCAGCCCATTGAGGTTTTTAGGAACTTTGTTTTAGGTTGATGGCCACCACCTTTCTGCCCCAGAGAAAACATGGGCAAAGGGCATGGATTTTGGATATGAAGAAATGTGAAGGTAGAATGATGGAGAGGTAATATGCTATTTTGGGAAATACTAGAAGATTGAGGAGAGTGATTTTCTCATAAAGGGAGAGGTAGGTGCCTGTGATAGCATGGAGGATGGATATGTTTTGATACAATGCAGTTTGAACCTATAACCTCATGTCCTTAGGAGACAACATAAGGGGGAATCCAAGGAAGTTGTGTGGCTTGGTGTTGAAGGTGGAAGAGATTTGTTTACTGCAAGATAAAGTTGCCAGGCCACTGATGTTGCCAGGCCACTGATTTGTCACTGCTAAATTCCAGCCTGTATGTTTTGGTGTACCAGGTGAAGATCTGTTGAAGCTTGGAAATGAGATCAACTGAGGGAAGGAAGATGATCACATCTATGTAAGCAAGGCATTTGATGCTTTTTCCCAACCCAGAAATGAGGATGCCAGGGAAGTCATGTTCCAGTCTGAGCAAGAGGGATTCAGAAATGCGGTGAACAACAAAGTGCTCAGCAAAGACCTGAGGGATGGATTTATTAAGTGAAGCCAGATGCAATTTTCCCATCAAGAATTACTAGGATTTCTCTGTTGGACAGGAGATTGTGGAGGATGGACAGAAGGCCCTCTAACAAGTCCGTGAGATCAATGAACAAGTCAACCCTGACAGAAGGCTGCCTGGATGGCTAGTTGAACAGCAATGGTTTTGCCACTTTGAGACTGCCTAACATGCTCACTGGTCATCTTAAAGAGTGTGTCAGCTCCAAGAGTGGAGCACCCCTTACAAGCAAACTATGAGCCAGAAAGTGCAGGGAGTATGAATTGTTCTAGTGACTCTTTGATGGTAGACTCAATAAGTTTTATGAGCAGAAAGGTGATCAAAATGGGCCTAAGACTCTTGAGCTCCGTAGGCAGTCAATCTTTCTTAATGAAAAGGACCAATATTACTGGATAGAGACCCTTGATGATGTAAATGCCCAAGGCCAGCTTGTTGATCATGTTGAGAGTGATGGGAAGGAACTGACTTAGGGGAAGGAGGAACTTGGGGGATGGCATAAAGACTGGGGTGCATGCAGTCAGGGAAGCATTTCAGTTTGTTAAGTAGCATGGCCTGGGTGATGATGACAGGACCAGAGTTGACATTCAAGGTTGATGGCATAGTGAAAGGTGGGATGTCAGCTTTGAGAAGCATGTGCTTGTAATGGTTTCTCAAATGAAGGATTTGTTGCTGACCATGATGGATGAGAGGGTAGTTTGCTTCCTGTGGGAACCAAGAGCCCACCTTATGTAACTTCTGGTCCAACAGTGCTAATTTCCCACATATCTTCTGGAGCATTTGACAGATGTACCGGACAAGGCCTTTTGAGTATTGTGGTATTGGTATGTTTCAGTTGGATGATGATGCTAATAATTAATAGCCAGTCTCCTGATTATTCAGTTGCTCTGCAATTTTGTCCATTGAAGTCATTTAACTTGAGCAGTCTCATAAATTCCATGTGTATTTGTGGATGGAAGCTTGCAGGATTTCCACAAATGCCATCCATGCAGAGATGGACTCTATTTGAAGGATATTGATTCTATGAAGATATATATAAATTTCTGAAAGCAGTGCTATTGGTGTATTTTGTTTGTTGAGGAATTATATTGTTCTTCTGAGGCTAATGTTTACTGGGGGGAGGGCTGGAGTTAATGCCAAGGGAAAGGTGTACTGCCTTGTGATCCAAAAGGGTATGGTGTTTAGTTGGGCTGACTCAATCAAGAAATCGAGATCAGCAGAATAGAATATTAAATCAATGAGGGTCTGATGCTTATAGGTGTAGAAAGAGTAGGCATGGTCTGGGAAAAAGCCCCAGCCCCACATTAAGCCCCTGGAGAAAAGATGTATATATTTGTTTGTAAAGGATTTGTAGCCCATGTTGAAGTCACCCAGAAGAAGAATGGGAAGAGAAGTGGCAGCTGTGATGTTGATTCAGTGAATAATAGATTTATTGAGGGTGTTATTGGAGGGCAGATATAAATAAATCACAAAACTTCTGAAATGCACAAATTGCACCTCTAAGATAATAAAGTGAGCATCAAGGTGTATAATGGAAAAGGTAGAGGGAGGGAAAATAATGAGGATGGTGACTCCTCCACCAGAGGTCAAGGTGTGAATAGACCGAAGGGGGAAAAAGTAGGATAAATCCTGTAGTTAAAGTGAGTGGAAAAATTAGTTTTGGAAAGGAGGATATTGGGAGAGTTGAGTTTAAACCAACATTTGAGAGTGAGGAGCCTGTGGATTGAATTAAGACCCCAAATGTTTAAACCAACAACAGAGATAAGCATATGGTGACCTCAAGTTGGACATATTTGGAATAGAGAAACAGTAGAAATGTGATATTTTATGGTGAGAGAGGATGAACTGGGCTGGGAGAAATGTGAGATGCATGGGAGATGTGAGGCGCATGGTTCTTTTTTCTGCCGCAGAATTGCACGATTCTTTTCTTGAAACGATTCATTCTTGATGGTTCTTTTTTCTCCCGCAGAATTGCACGATTCTTTTCTTGAAACGATTCATTCTTGATGTCACTTGATGAACTACTATCCGAGAAAATTTTCAGCAGGGACAGTGAGAGAGTGCAAAGGGAGGAGGTCGATGAGGCCTAGGTTGGAAACCAGAGTATGTCTGAGACTTGCCCTGGGTACAAGAAGAGGTTTCATTATGGTTTCACTGGGGACAAGGATGTAATTATGCCCATCAGATTTCGATGTCACTATCCGATGTGTTAGGGTGTGCATGCTTTTGAGGTTTGTTGTTTGTGGTGAAAGGACCAGAGTTAGTAGATTCAGGCAGGATGATTTCTGAGTTTGAATTAGTGGACATGTCCATCAAGGAAGGAAGGTTCTGTGGTGGATCTGTGACAGAGAGTGGTGGGCTGTGAGTGAACTTGAAATTATGTGGCCCAGAGGGGACTGGAGTCTTACTAGAAGATATGATGGTGGCCAAATGCTAAAAAATTGAATTAGTATCAGACAGAGGTGAGAGATTAACTAAGGGAGAAAGTTTATGTTTGTTGGAGCTGTGCAAAGCACAGATGTGGTTTAGGTCCTTTTTCTTCTGGCAAAATTTGCATCTTTTTGGAGGGCAGTCCCAAACGAGATGGTTGTGGTCTTTAACAGCAAAACATTGTGGCCTAATTCCCTTAATTGAGATGATCAAAGGTGATAGATCCACTGCTTTTATTGTGGGAATACTTTCAGGAGAGACATTTTTTAGGAAGAATTGAAATGAGATCATGTTGGTGAAAGTGAGGCCATCAGTGAAAGCATTCCTAAGGTACTCAAATGAGGTCACTTATTTGAATGCATAAAGATATTTCTGTAGGTGCTACTTTTCCATACTCATACCTTTCCACACCTATGTGACAGGTTTTGATAAACCCCTAAATATGGATGGCCTATTGGTATCTATTGCAACCAGGAACATATTGTGTAAAAATTTGAATCTTTTTGAAGGCTTGCCTTTGTATCATGTTGTGAAACTGTTTATTGCAATGTATCAGTAATTGGGAAGGGTGAGGATTTTATGTATACTATCAGTTAGATTGTGGAATTTAATAGGGTCATAGAGCTGCTGTGCTGAGAAATTGTGGAGTCTGCATTGTAAATCTAACAGCCAGAATGACTGAACTGTCACTCTGGTAGCAACAAAGTGACTTGAGAAGTGGTGGAACTGTATGGTTAAATTGGTCTGAGATAACAATATGATTCTCTGATTGGTGATTGTTAGGATTGTTCTCATCAAAGCCTCAAAGATTTTGGAGGAGCTCAGCTTGGCATGTTTGTGGGGTGATTATATTGGGATTTTTGGTAAGGTTCTAAATGTGGTCTGAGCATAGGAATTAGTGAAGACTTGCTGTGTTTTAGGGAGCTAGTTATGGAAGGATGATTAATAAGGTATGACTCTGTAGTATGACTGATATTGGTAGGAGTAATGTTGGCAGACTTGGTTGCACTGGTAGATTGAAATGGGGAATCATGAGTAGCATCACTTTTGGAGTAATTATGGTGTGTTAGGTTTCTAGAGGTTTCAGAGATGGATGAGAGTTTCTGAATTATGCTTAGATGTAATAGGCTGGTGTGCTAGATTTCTAGAGGTTTCGTAGTTGGATGAGTTTCTGAATTATGCTTAGATGTAACAGGCTTATATTTTTCTCCCATAGGTGAGAAATTTTTAGTGTACCCAGTTGTTCTTGGAGCAACATTATGATTGGTCAGATTGTTCTTTTTGGATTGCTTTTTGCTTTTGATGGGTCAAGCCTCAGCTTGTAGAGGAGGAAAATCCAGAGGGCCAGGAGATGGAGATCTTGAATTAGGTTCTTTGGTGATAGTGTCTTTAATTGAGTTTTGTTTGGAATTCAATTTAGGTACACTTTTTGGGAAGTTTTGAAGGTCTTTGTTGTTGCAAATTAGGTTTTTGCACATTTTTGCCGCTAGGGCTGGTGGCCATTGGAAGAATTACAAAGAAAACAATTTTGAAGTGGAAAACTAATTTGACTTAAAAAATTAAACCAAATCCACACTGGAGAAATTGTTAATGTTAATTTTAGTTGGTTAATGCAAAAATTGAGTAGAATTGTAGGCAGTTTATTACCCCAGAAAGGGGGGGGGGCGATATTTAGAAAAGATCATTAGAAATGACCTAAATAACTGTAACAACATAAAAAATAAAAATGTTTTGAGTGATAAAAGAGAAATGCAGTAGGAAATGAATTCAAGAGTCTAAGAGGGAATAGAACCCGCTATGATCCATAAGACAGTCAAATTACCTATCAAACAGGGGGAAGAATACAGTTGTCTATTGTAGATGAGCAGATGGTAGATACAGAGAAATAATGATAAAAATGCACTAAAAACAGAATTTGTGAATGAAAAAGCACATAAACAGCAAAAAAAAATGTTTTTTAAAGGGATAAGTACATATAAGGAATACCTTTGACTGCAGCAAAACTGATTTTTTAAAGCCTTTTTAAGAGAACAGTGAAGCAAGTGACTTTCTAGTAGCAGCTCTACCTAGTAATATTGGTCTTAAATCTTGTTGACAATACTCTTATCTATTGTGTTATGTTGATGATCGTAAGATATTTAGTCATATCTATTTTATTCATGATTGCTTATTGCTTCAGAGTGATATTAATAGTTTTTTTTAAATGGTGTGGAAATGATAAAATGATAGTCAATGTGGACAAATGTTCTAAATTTTACTCTAATAATTTTTGAAATTTTAAGATTTGAATATTATATCAATAATTTTAAAATAAAATCTGTTGATACTGTTTGGGATCTTGGAATTATATTTTCTAGTAATGGTTTCTTTCCTCATCATGTAGAATCAATAATAAATAAAGCCCTCAAGATGGTGGGAGTTATTTATAGACATTGTAATGCTTTTGAATACTCCACAAATACTCCACTAAATACATGTTTCGATCTTTGGTTCTTTCTATTTTGGAATCCATATTCCAAAAGAGACACAAGTAAAATACAGTTGGTTTTAAAACAATTTTCTAGGTTTTGTCAACTGAAATATGATTGGAAAATAGATAGGGATATAAAGCTTTTATAAAATCATTACAAAAAAATATGTCTTATAACATGATCTCAAAACTGCATTCGAATTTCTGTAAATATGAAATTGATGCCCATAGTTATTTCTTAATTGAAACTCATAGAAGTGATACTTTAAAATTTTTTGCCTTCTTTCATCCATCTAATACTTATAATGCAGACTTTATTAATGAAAATCTTTTTCAACTCAGTATTAATGATTTTTCAAAGGTTGTATATAATGTATAATTTGGGTTTTTTTTTTATTGTTATTGTTTTTATTATCCCTTTGGAACATATAAAATATAGCTTTTTTATGTGCAATCTGTAATTAGCTTTGGGCTATAGATATTTGCAATAAATAAAAATTGAATTTGATTTATAATTATCATTATTACTGATACTAGATCAAGTTTTAAATTTAATGAACAAAAGAATAAAGCAATTAAAATAAAAGTTGGTCAGTCAGATAAGAAAACAAATGTAATGTCACACGGTCATGGCTCTGTTGAATTTAATGAATCATCACAGATTTCAAATCAAGATAACACATCTCAAAAATCACATGCCTTTTGTTTGAAAGATTGTGCAGATAAAGGAAAGGATAGTTTTAAAACTGTATTTTATGGAAAAAATAAACATAAAAATGTAAAAGTGTTTATCTTGCATTGGTGGTCGAGAGGTCAGCACGACGAGCTTGCATTTGCAGGCAGTTGCCCAGGTTGTAGGTTTGCATCCTGGCCGATGCTATGCCACTTTAAAAAAAAAACGTAAAAAGTGGAAATATTTCTCCTGTTATAGGAAATCAAGTTAATCATGTGTTGAAAGTTGTTAAAACAAGGAAGAAATTTAAAAAAATTTTTCTGACCAGAATGGATAATAATACTTCTGCTGAAGATGTGATTGTGCATTTGAAAAATGTTTTAGATATAAATAGTGTGTTTTAAACTTAATACTAAGTCTAAAAAATATTCTTCATTTTATTTATCTATTGAACAATCTGAATCTGATCAAATTATGCTCTGTAATGTTTGGCCTCTGTCGGCAGTAATATTGCTCTTCTATGGTAATTTAAAATATTTAAGAAATCTTAATGCTGATATAGTTAATAATACACAGGATGGTACTATATTAAATTATTAACAAGATTAAAGACGGAAGATATTATATTGACTGATAATGTTGATGAAATTAGCACTATAGTGCAAGATATAAATTTGCGAAATAATCTGTGTAATAAATAGCAATTCATGAATTGTTATTATCAAAATGTATGTGGTTTTAGAACTAAGGCAATTGATTTTAAATGTGAATTATTATTAAATGAATATGATATTATCTTTTTAACAGAGACTTGGTTAAATGAAGAAATTGATAATATTAATATATTTGATGTTAGGTATTGTATGTATAGAAGTGATAGAAATTATAATAATGAAACAAGAGGAGGTGGTACTTTGATTTCTATTAAAAAAGACATAGAGCATAGTCAGATAATTATTAATGATAATAATAATGAATCTTGTTGGATTGAAGTTAATTTAAAAAATAAAATTTTATTAGGTGCTTTATATCCTTGACCTACTTTGTCAATAAATGGTTTAGATGCATATTTGGTTAAGGTTGAGGATATATTGATGAAATATAAATATGATATTATTATAGTTGGGGATTTTAATGAAGTTGATTATTCACTACATAGAAATAAGACTGTTAGTAATACTAAACTTTATAGATTAAAAATTTGTGTTGAGTTGGTTAGATTAATTCAACTTAATAATATTAATTTTAGGGGTGGTATGTTGGTTTTATTGTTTAGCACTAAAGATGATCTGAAGTGCAAAGAGGCTGATCAAGTTCTTTTTTCTTCTGATCCTTATCATCCACCTTTGGAATTTGTAATAGATGGTTCTCATGGACATATAAAGCCTACAGTAAATAGTAAGAGAGATTACAAACATAGTGACTATTATGGCCTTTATAAACCTTTTGAAGCTATAGATTGGAATGTAATTTTGATGGAAAATGATCCAAATATAGCTGCAAATAAGTTTGTTAGTATAGTTCAAAATTGTCTAGATCACTATATTCTTGTTAGGCATTATTTGAATACTTATAATAAATATCCTAAATGGTTTTCTAAGGAATTATGTAAAGGGTTGAATAGAAAGCATAAATATCATTGATTATATAAATTAACTAATGATAAAAAATTGTATAAGAAATTTAGTGGTTTGCATGCTTATATTAAGACTCTTATGATAATAATAATAATAATAATAATAATAATAATAATTTATAATAATAATAACAATAACAATAATAATAATAATAATAAAGAGAATGCGCATGCACGTGTATGCCTAAGTCATCAAGAACGAAGGTCTTATTAATAATCTTTTTCCCCCTTATTCTAATCATTTCACACTTAAAAACTGTGATATATATCTGTGATAGATAAAGACAGCAATGGCTGATTACTGAACAGTTGTTTTCTAGCAAAAAGTAAATAATACGGTCATTCATAACAACAAATAAATTCTAACGTCATAAACAAGCATGGCGTCACGTCAAGAAGCAAACGACGTAAATTGCGCTCAAACAAATGGCGATAAAATGAAAACTGCAACTATCGCAAAAACATACGTGAGCGTAACAAAAATAAACCAGCAGCCTCACAGCATCGAAAAAAGTCCAGCATTAACACAGACAGCAAGATTTAGGAAGGTATATCAAGCCAACATAAATAATTTAAACCTCATAGAAAACAATAATGAAGAGCCCTCCCTAACGATATGGAATCAAGATGAACTGCAAGAAATAAACGTTAATTTTAACAGCACCATCCTAAAATTATTCTCAACTTTCAAAAAAATTTTTTCACCGAGATCATTAGTGTTCGCTGTCACCGATAGGAATTTAACACTTTATAAATTCCCCAGAGAGCTTCTTTACGAAGAGCTGACAGCAACAGCATTGTGGGATACAGTCTCTAGTATTGGAGAGCATTCAAACTCACGATACATTGCATCTCAGTTTTTCGATGAACATCAGTGTGCAAGATTTCAAACTAAAGTAAAAACTTTGGGAAGCTAAATAGTCGATCAAAGCTTGCAAAACTATTGTAATGGAATAATTAAAAACACTTACTTTGGATATACCATTCAGGATTTTCAAAAATTAATACAGTCATTTGGCAAAGCTATTTATATAAAACAAATCTACTTATCCGACACCCCCATACCGGTTTTCAGCAACAACTTTCATTTCAAAATAAAGCTGAATGACAATCTAAACCCGGAGGATATTCCAACACAAATAATTGACCAGAATGCAATACTGACCATTCACATAAAAGGATTAAGGCCAAGATGTTTTGTGTGCGGTGAAACCAGACACTTAGCAATCTATTGCAACACCAAAATCAAACAGAAAAACCAACCGAGCTCTGAAGATCAACCAACAGAAGCTCACCAACCAGAATCAAACAGTACAAAACAGATAACGAAAACAACTAATAAACAAGAAAAAATTAATAAAAAACCACAGATCAACAGCAATTGAATAATAAAAAAACTGCACACACATTGCCAGCACCTGAAATTCTGAATTTATCAACAAAATCAACCAATAGAATTCAAACCCCCACTGATAAAAAAACAGAAAGTCAACAGCCTCAAGAGGCTGTAATGGCAAAAACAGTGCACAATCTAAGTCAGCCTACCAAAGATACTGATGAAAAAGAGATAATAAAAGAACAAATAAACTCACACAGTAATAGTGGTCAAGAAAATATATATATATAACACACCAAACACCCAATATTAAAAATAATACAACAATGGAAATTATGGAAGCTATCACCTCAAATATGCCTCAAATCACCAAAGCTGACACAGAACAAAAAAGAAGACCAGGCTACCCACCAAAGAAAAATAGAGTCCCAAAAAAATCAAAACAGAATCCAACCTTAGCCCCAAAAAAATCAAAACAGAATCCAACCTTAGCCTTTCTGATCACAACAATGCAACTACAGTGGAAACAGATGAAGATCTGGAAATGGAATATGAGAATGAATGGAAAGAAACACCATATCAACCCTAACATTTAAATCTCAACCAAAAAACATATAATGAAAATAAAAATTGTGGCAATCAATGTCAGGGGTTTGAACTCAACCTCAAAAATTAATAAGTTAAAACATTGGATCAAGGATATACAACCACACTTGCTTGGTATACTTGAGACAAAAATTTATGCTGGATCACAAACTGAACCAGCCAAACATTTAAATATGGAAGGTTTCTGTGCATGCGTCCAGAGACTCTTCCTCTCCCTCAGCTGGCACTGGACTCATAATTGCTAGAAATTGCCCATTCACAACGTTCAAAATAATTCACATTGACATGAACTTATTAATTGCAACCTTCAACCAAAAAAGCATAACAATAAATCTGGTTTTTGTATATATGCCTTTACAGGATAAAAAAATAGATACCATAATTGCAAACATTAATTCAAGGTTAGCTACAACTTCAAACCCAACCATCTTAATTGGAGATTTTAATTTAAAATATCAGGAATTTACCCAACGTTGGCTTCACAGAATAAACATACCACTAATGAGTGGCCAAGGTTTTTTGCCAGATGATGCCATCTCTTTCCACAATAATCGCTTCTCTTCACTTATTGATCTGTGCTTTTATTCTCCAATGCTTTACCACCTTATTGAAATAAAACTAACTCCCTCAACTTTTTCCGATCACTCAGCTCAAATAGTCACAATTGACTGTGCTCAAATTCAAATATCACCCTTTCTACTTACAAGAACAATAAGAGTTTTACTCCCAGAAACAACCCCTGAATTTTTGTTCTCTAAGACCTACATAATGCTAAACAAAATCAAAGATATGACTTTGAACCCAGTCCAGAAATATCTAGCATTTATGGGAATGTTGTCCTTTAACATCAACCATATAACAAAAAAACAACCTCCACCATCAAGACTTTTATCTCTGCAGATCAGTTACACCAGAGAATAATCATGATTAACCCATCACACTGCACCCAACAGTATATATATATTCAAGCTTACACATGCATACAATAAAGCATGCGATGAACTCAAAAGCTATCTGAAGATAAAGAAAAGCAAGGTATGCCTAACCAGGCCACACACTTGGACAAGAGATTATATAAGATGGGCGCTGGGGAACCAACCAGATGTAAAAGTGCCAATGGCACTATATACAAATAGTGGAACATATGCAGGACACAATATGATTATGCCAATTTTTGAATATTTTAAAGAGAAATTACAAGAAAAACAACCATATAAAATACCACATAATCTGTTTGGCCCACCAGAGACAAAAACCCCATTCACAAAAGATCTATTCACAACAAAACTAAATACTATTTGAAACGCTTGCCATCCAGGTAGTCCTGGAGTCCCATTGTTTGTGTTAAAGCATCTAAGTAAATTCACAACAGAATATTTGTGTCAGTTAGCAAACCATCTAATGCAACAAACTCAACCCATGGAGGGTGACTATCCAATAGCCATAGTACCCTATAATAAAAAGAAAACAATTATCCCACCTATTACAGACCTCAGACCAATATCTATGGGACCTTTGCCGATCAAAATTATGGAGAAAATTATTAAAGATGAAATTGAACCATATATAATGCCACTTATTTCCGAAGCACAATATGCAAAGAAAACTCTTCAACAACAGAAGCAGCCTTATTCTTCAAAGCAATTCTAGCCACAGTAAAACAGCGGAAAAAATACGGACCCATTGTCGTGCAGCTTGACATAGAAGCTGCATTTGACTCAGTCAATATATACACACTTCTAAAAATGCTAAAAGACACAGAAATTTCTAGAACACATCTATATATAATTGCTAACCTGCTTCTGAACAGAGAGATCCATATAACTTTAAATGGAAGAAACTCACCATCTTTCACACCCACCAAATCTATATCCCAAGGATCTCCTCTTAGTTCTCTATTGTTTATATTTTACATCAATTCCCTTATTAAAAGCATACAAAATGCATTTACTGGGATCACGATACCAGACGCAACACAGCGCACTACATGCATCGCCTATATGGATGATGTTACCATATTCCTAACATCAAAAAAACAAATACCGCAACTCCAAAAGATATTACAAGAATATTCACAAAAATATGAATTAGCATTTAATCCGGCAAAAACCACAGCCTGGTCACTATACACTGGTAAATCATGTACATCAATTTACAAATCAAAACCAAACTCTTTCTTTGGGTTCCCATTTCATATGGGAATTACAGGAATGAGATGCCATATCCAAAATAAACTTAAAGAAGAAGCCACAAAAATTATAAACTCCTTGTCCAAGGCATATCTTTCACTATATTCCAAAGTACAGTTAATTAACCAGCTTATCACAACCAAAATAACTTACTATGTACTGGTTATTTCATTCTCAAAGGGGTTCATTTCAAAAATTAAAACCATATATAATAAACTACTTTGGGCCAGAAAAACAGTAGCAATTTCCACAAAAAAACTTAGCCAACCCCTAATAAAAAATGGACTTGGCTTGCACAACATCAATATTTTTCATCTACAAAAGTTAAGGAACTCAATAATCACAATATTTGCCAAATACCCAAAAATTAACCACTTGCTAGAAGTTACCCCAACAGATAGACCACCTCCAAAAGGTTCCTTTTTCACCAACATTATATACCAATGCAAAACCACAGACAAAATTCCAGAACAGTATTTGCATAAATATTCATACTGGGATATTTTTGGTTTAATAAACAGAGAAGCCGATACTAATGTTATACAACCTATGCTAGGAATTAACAACAAGAGACTACTCAAGGAATATAAAAAATGGGCTCTAGAGCCCAAATACTTTGATTTTTATCATGAAAATCAATCTCATTGCCTTGCCAACAACCCACTTTCTTTATCATAAAAGAATGTATATATCTATTGCCCTCTTCTGTGGACTCTGCCATCGAGCAGAAGAGACACTGGACCACTTTATTTATCAATGTGTAGCACTTAACCAAACATGACAGATGATGTGTAACACCTGCAGAAAAACAGGTACAATCATTAATCACATAATAGCTGCTTTTCAGGGAAGATCAATACCTAGCATTAGGGCAGCCACATTTGTTCTATATGCGTACTGGTGCACCCGATGTACTTTCTTAATTGGCAATAACACCAGACGACACCCAGCTACATTTAGCAACAAACTGCTACACATTCAAAATAGAGATAAAATAATAACCAACCCCCACTTATATGCAGCAACATGGTCATTGTTAAAACAACCATCAAGGCTGTGAATGCTGCAAAGAAAACTATCATACAACTAACATTCAAAGTGACATGCGGACAAAACTAAATAAGCTCCTCAAACTTTAGAGCTCTGATTATTTTTGCTTTTTTATTTTTTATATTGTTATAGTCCGTTAACCACAAAGTGTAACCACTAAATTCATTTATATGTGTTTACCCTAATATTATTCATTGTATGTTAAATTTCAAATTTTCTAGATGTAAACTTATGTAAACCATTGAGATCATTAAAGCCTTTATTGAATAATAATAATGATGATGATGATGATGATGTTGAACATAGACAGTATGAATTTTTTTAAAAAAGGAATTGAAAAAAAATTGTCTATAAAATTTCAATAGTGATGTGTTACTTTGTTTTTTATTTTGTGGTTAATTATTAATATTGATTTATATTTGGTTTATTTTGTATTTTATTCTTTGTTTAATATATATTTTGTTGTTTATTAATATTGTAAGATTATGTCAATTGCTTTATATAAAATCTGTTTATGATATTTTAAAAATCTATGAAAAGCATTTGTTTTGTTTATTAGGTTTCTTTCTTTGATGTAATCAAAATAAATAAATTATTATTATTCCTTTTCTTCTTCTTTGTCATTGTCTTTTTCTTCTTCCTCCTCCTCTTCTTCTGTACTTGGCCCTATGTTATTTATTGATTTGTATTAATATTTGCATTGCCTTTGAATTCAGTGATTTATGGTTTTGCTGATGATATATTGCTGTCTTTTGGTGCTGTTTCATATCGTCTTCTTGAACAAATCTTAATAAGGCTATGGCTTTGATAAGTAATTGGCTTATGTTAAATTGTTTGACATTCAATTGTAATGAAACAAGAGCTATTCTTTTTTATCGTAAATTTGTTGCTCATTCTTTGAATATTTCTATTTGCAGCCAATATAGAGTTCATTAGCATTTGTATTTGTGGTAATATTATTTTTGTTGCTAATTATTGTTATTTGGTTTTATATGGATTTTAGGTTATCTTGGCCAAGTCATATTGTTTATTTGTATTCAAGATTATGTAAGATTAATTATTTATTTTATTATTTAGTTAAATTTTTGCTTAGATCTGTTTTGTTAATTAGTTATGAGTCTTAATAGTAAAGTATATCATTTTATAATATTTGTATTTGGGAAGGTTGCACTGATTACACTTAGTCGTCATTATGTGTTTTACAAAATTATACTGCATATTATTTTTGGAAAGTCTAAATCAACTTTGTTTCACAATATCTATAGTAATGGCTGTGTTTTATCTATTGTTAACCTTTATAAATATATGGTGATTATTGTTATATTTTGTCATTGTTCTCTTTTAGGTGCAAGAATTTTTAAAATAAATATTCAATTAGCTTAAAAGTTTCAATTGACATTGCCTACTTTTAATTTGGTAGTTGTAGTCACTTCAATTACAATAGTATTAGATTGTTTAATTGTTTTGCCTTGCTTATTCATTAAATATTGATCACATATCACTTGCTATCTTTAAAAAATATTTGTGATTTTGGTTATAGTCTATGTAGTTATTTTGATTAATATTTTGCAATTTATTATATTGTTTATATTGTGACTTTATAATTAAATACAAATTATTATATATATTGTAATGTTTTCATGTTTTAGTAGATTCTGGTAGGCCGTTTTTTTACACACTATGATGTGAAAGTTAATCAAGCTATGAAGATGGAAAACATAAATAATTCTTTCATATTTTCCAAAAACACAGCTATATTTCCTGATTAACTGGCCTACTAATTATTGTGACTTATGCTACCGGTGGAATCAGCTTTTTTATTTGTTTTTATGAGGGCACCAGGATTCATACAAGAATCCGGTGAAATCTGTCGCATTGCACATCGTAAATTAAGAAAAAAATAATTTAAAGGATCGGGTTTTTGATTTCCCATAACTTAGTTATTTTTCAGAGAATATTACACCCGGGGATTAGTTAATAAATAAACATATTGGCCAAGGTAATTTACACATCACACATTTAACTAATATTAATAAATTTAATAACTAACATTAATAATGCACAATGAAAAGTTGATAAAAGCAAAATATTTTATTCAACCAAATTAAAATATTTAAAAGATAAATTACTAATTAATTGGAAAAAATATATGCATGCTAATCCTGACATTAAATCAATTAAGTAAAACAGTTTAATAATTAAAGTCCACTTCTTAAGTTTCTTCCAGGAAGTTCTTTGAATAATAATTCTGCAAATGTCTCTATTAGTAGCTTATAAGTTTAATTTAGTCACAATCGGGATATGAATAATCTTCCCGGTAAGTTTTGTAGCATGCATTTTGAAGAACCCATTGAAGTTAACTAATTTCATTCTGTTGACATTTTTTTAGGTTCTTGGCCCATCCTAATGGCTAGACTCTACGTTTTGTTTGAGTGACCTATACGAAAAAAGGTATCTGAAAACGCATCGGTTCCACTCTGCATAACAATTCATCTCAGCATATGAGTAGTGGTAGTCCTGCATATGAGTAGTCTGGGATAGGATATTTTCTATATCCTGGACCTAATGAAAGCTGCTAGTTAAGGAAAAGACAAAGACTCAGTTTTAAGTTTTTCTGACTTTTTATAGTCGCGATCCATTTTTAGACTTCTTTGCGCATCTATTTTCTTTTGTCCTTTTATCAGCATACAAGATAATAATCTTATACACTCATTCTTAAATTTAAGATACAAAGTCTTTTTTTTTCAGTATAATTTTGCCATCTTTAATTAGCGTCCCCCCAAAAAAGTTTTAATGATTGTAATCTTTTACTTCAGAATTTTTCTTTTTATTTGTCTGGATTAGTAGTCTGTGTCATTTATTTCTTCCAATTTTAACTCTTATTCTTAATCAAAGTAATAATTCAAAACAAAAAAATCAACTCTTATTGTATGTTTTAAAAAAAAATTACATTAACTAAAAAAAAATTAAACTTGCATCTCTTAATAAGATTGCTAAATTTACTTTTTCTTTAGCTTTTACCAAATGCTGCTATATTTGTACCATATATAAATAAACAGTACAATATATATGATGCCTTGCACAAGTGCTTCATTGTTTGGAGTTATATTAATTTTGTATTGTTTATGTATTATTGTAATGAATAAATTCTTATTATTATTCTTCAAGGCAAAGTTAACATGTCATGTAAGCTTCATTTACATTACTGAATTTTCTTTTTTGGCTTATAGTTTTGATTTAATGAAAGTTAGTACATAATTACTCACTGGTTCATCATATTTTTTTCTGTTGCATGATTAATTGGAACTTCTTTAAAATAGCACATTCATGTTAACAAATATTGGATCCAAGGTAGACTTCAGTTACTTATAGGTTTTGCTTGCTTCTTAGTCACTAAACATAATATTCAGCTTCAAAGAGCAGTAGTAGAGCTAAGAGAGCTAAAGTGAGTATTTCTAAAGGAACTCCTGCTTATATTTGTTCTAAGCGGAAACACATTAATTGTAAGTTTAATTACATTTAATTAAAATGAACTATTATATATATAATAATTATCTATTTAATTAAATTTTTTATCTGGGAATAAAACAATATTAAATCTAACCAATTACGAATTATTTTCTTATTCTATTGTGTCCAAGAAAAAGAAAACCCACAAAAATGCAATCTTAAAATAAAATCTTGGTTTTTTTTTCATCTTTTTTTTAAAAACCAAAATATATATGCTTGACTTAATTCTTATACTTTTTTAGTTTTAAAGATCCTTATTATTAATCTAATTTAATTAGTTTTATGTGTGGTTTTTGAAGTAATGTAGCATTTAAACACACCCTTCACCATATATTCTTTCACTTATAATTTTAAATACATTTTTCTAATTCTAAATCTTTTAGTTTCTGATAATAAAAAGTAATTACATTATTTTATTTTATGTTATAAAATATTATTTAGTATTTTTTAAAATCTAAACCCTCATATTTTAATAATAATAACTTATTAAGTTACTATTTTTGGTTTTTGTTTAATAACCTAAAAGAATTTCTGTACTGATTTTATTATTCAGTCTCATAAATACTGTTAACCAGTTCTCTTCTATGTAGATAATCATTAAATAGATATAATAACCGTTTCAGCATATTCATATAAAGTATGAGTTATAAAATATACTTACTTTATATGTTTTAATAACATAACGATAAAACAAGAACAAAAAGAAAAAATTCCCAAGGGATGAAAAAAACCTTACTGAATTATAAACTTTTTTATTTAGATTTTCTGTTGATAGATATTATTATAGAAAGAATAACATCATTTTTATGTTTGGATAGTAGATTATTTTATTTAGAGAAAAATATATGTCTGTAAATTGAAAAACTAAATATTAGAATGGAAAATAAGAAAATAATCTTTAGTTGTTAATTTTTTTTTTTTTTTTAATTTTTTTTTCTTTTCCCCATTAAATTCATTTATCTGAAGTAGAGGAAATAAACAACTTAAACAGGAAATCAAATGCTAGGAAACATTTTTATTCTAGGATTATCACGTATGCCAGAATAATTTAAAAAGGAACTGCTTTACATTTGTTAGATTTTTATTTTATTTGTGTCTATTGTAGATGTCAGCCAAAGGTAACTTCATTAAATCTAATAGTATATATTATTTTGCACTTAATAATTTATTTTTTATGCGTTTATTTATTAGTATTTTAAACTTGCAAAAGAAATAATTATATTAATTCAGTAAATGCATTTTGTCTTAAAATTAATTATGGAAATAATAATATGAATATTAACTGTTAATCACCTTTCCGAAAAAAAAAAATATTATGTTTGTAATCCATTTATTCCATTATTTAAAAGCAGTGATCATTTCAATGAATGGAATTCAATTATTTAGAAGTTTTCTTTCAAATAAAGGCATCTTAAGGATGTGGAATTCTTTAAAGTTTATAATGTAGTTCTAAAATTGAGACTCTAAAATAAATTAATAATTTGGTAAATTTAATGACAAACTAACCTGACGATAATAATAAATTGATTTGTTGCTTAGGAATTTATTATTAAGGTCAATCTGACCCCTCATGTACAGGACATAATCCATTTAATACATATATAAGCGATGGGCAGACATCTCTACTATGTAATAACTGAAACACACAGGCTTATTATATACCTGTCTATATATGTAATATATAGGGTATATGAGCACAGACTTTCACACGCCCACCATTCTCCACACTATCTCATAACACTGATACACTTGAACACACATATGTTGAAAAGATAAATAATCACCAAAATACGTATTTCATGCTAAACCAGCAATCATCAGTTGGTCTAGATTACCATCTCCACACATATATGCTATAAGTGCTCAGATATATATTAAGATAGCCAATCCTCATACTTTAATAAACAGGCTACAATCTACTCCACACTCCAACTGATGATTGCTGGTTTAGCATGAAATACATATATTGGTGATTATTTATCTTTTCAACATATGGGTGTTCAAGTGTATCAGTGTTATGAGATAGTGTGGAGAGTGGTGGGTGGGTGAAATTTTGTCTGTGCTCATATACCCTATATATTACATATATAGACACAGGTATATAATAAACCTGTGTGTTTCAGTTATTACATAGTAGAAATGTCTGCCCATCTCTTATATATGTATTAAATGGATTATGTCCTGTATATGAGGGGTCAGATTGACCTTAGGTCATCATGGATGTGATGGGTGTGACAAGAATCTTGGCCTCAGGGTGGCCTTTGACAGATTTTCAATTGGATGGATGGGAGTGTGTAGTAGATTGTAGCCTATCGATTAAAGTATGAGGATTGGCTATCTTAATGTATATCTGAGCACTTATAGCATATATGTGTGGAGATGGTAACCTGGACCAACTGATGATTGCTAGTTTAGCATGAAATACATATATAGGTGATTATTTATCTGTTCGACATATGTGTGTTCAAGTGTATCAGTGTTATGAGATAGTGTGGAGAGTGGTGGGGTGTGTGAAAGTCTATGCTCATATACCCTATATATTATTATTTAGTTTTACAAATAACAGTAAAATTTAAATCTCTTATTGTAAAAACTTCATACCTCAATTCAAAGTATTAAATTTCGTATGGTTGAAAGCAATTCCAATCCATTGTTTAGTAATATTTACATATTTCTCTTCAGGATTGCTAATTCTAATAATAATAGTAGCTGATTCAATTATAAGATAATAGTCAGATATTAATTAAAGATAATTAAAATATTACTATTGGAGAAGCAGTTTTTGTTTTGTTTCTAAAAATGATATTGTGATTGACTCTAGGAAATTTATGTTTTTGTCTTTCTTTTTCTCTATTACACACATATATAATAGAGAGAAACACACATTTATACTTTTTTGTTAACTTTAGATGAATAGATAGTATAATTATTTATTATAATTATCAGACATTTCTATGTGAGTAAAAGCATTCTATTTCCAGATAGAGAGAGAAGAGAGGAAAATATAGAAACAAAGATTATCAAAAAGTTAATGTATTTTGTGATAAGCATGCAAACTAATTTATATAAATACATTCTAATATGTCACAGGATGATTTTTTTTTTCATTCTGTTTATTTAACATATTGTGACATTTCTTTTAGCATGTTTGCAGCAAACTATTTTCTGAATGATTCCTAGTTGTAATGTTCATAATATTCTATCCTCAGCCATCCCAAAATAATCAATATTGTGTCTCTTTAGTGTATATAAAATAATTATTATAATGTAAGCAGAATCTGTCTTTCACTCAAGTTCATTGTAAAATACATTTTAGGAAATCTGTCATTCTTCATTCATTTCATGTGCTTAAACCAATGAAGATTGAACATATAATTCTATATTCAGTATTATTATATTTATCAAGAAAAATAGTGATTAATATTGTAATCATGCTAGCATATTTTCATAATATTAAAAAAAAATGCTTCATAGTAAATCGAAAGATTTTGCATTATTCATTTATATATAATATTTAGTGAATTAAATGTGAAGGGTATTTAAGCTTCACACTATTAGTTCAAAATGCTTGAATCTGGCTTATTTATATATAAATTGAGGCATAGAAGAAGGTGGGTCCCATCTTTTTTTTATAGTTCTGACTTGTGTTTGAGAATTGAGAGGTCCATGTGCTGTCATTATTGTATCTGATTGGCTGTCACATAAGCATGTTTAAAGCATATCTGTTGAAGGTTTTAGCTTTCACATTATTATAATATATTGATGTGTAACATCTGATTAATTTTCATACAATAAATTTGGCAAAGAATAACATCTTTGGGTACAACTAATTTAGTTGAAATATTATATATCACTGTAATGAAATTTTGGTACTTAAGGAATTATATGCTGGACATCAAAATTGATTATGAATAATTCATGACACCAAGGTTGACAATCATGTTTTTTTAATTATATATTTTCAGGGGCATAATTACCCATAACCACAATGAATATGTTTTATTTTTAATATCAAAAAATATCAATAAATCAATTATAAATTCCTACTGACTTTAAAAAATAGCAATAAATATATTATAAATTTTATTTACAACATGTAATTAATTACACTTTTTTAATATTGTATCACATATAAACACTTTCTATAATTTTAATGAATATGTTTTATTTGTTAATACTTAAAAGTATCAATAAATTTATTATAAATTTCATTCACAACATATAATTAATTACATTTTTAAATATTGCATTACATATAAATGCTAAAGTTTTTTAAGCAAGCAAAAAAAAACCATCAGGGGAGAATATTTCCACAGCAGCGATTATTCAGTAATTTGTGCAGAAAGACTGACAAGTGTTTTATAATAACTTTTCCAGGGAGAACAGCTACTATTCTTATGGATTCTATTAAAGAAAATGTGGCTGATGGATCTATGATTTATTCTGATAACTGGAAGGCATTGAACATTATAAGATGAATTGCAGATATTCATTTTTACAAGTGTTTTTTTTTTTAAAAAAAGCCCTGTAGCTTGAATTATTAAATTTATTTTATTTTAAAAATTTATTGTGGTAGTTTTGTAATATTTCTGTGAATGGAATTTATAATACATTTATTGATATTTTTTACAGTTAGCAGGAATTTGTAATCAGTTTATTGAATATTTTTTAATAGTAACAATTCATTAAGATTACAAAATAACTATGCCACTTAAAATGTATAAAAAATGGCTCTTGGTGTCCAGGATTATTCTTATATACCTATTAATGTGCTAAATGCAGCTGCAGAAAATTGAAGTGCTATAGCTTAGCATCTACATTTGTTTTTTACACTTTAAACTTGTACACTGCATAATCAATCTGATAACCATCTAAGTTAAAAATTACTGAAGATTCTTTTTTTGTTACTGATTAATAAAAAAACCTGAGTTTAACATTAATTACTAACTTTCTTATGGATTGTATTTGAAACATAAAAGCACATGTTATCCACTGGTTATAAGTCAAAAGAAATTAAGTTATTGTTTCCATTTTTAATCAATTTAAATTGATTAAAAATCTATAACTGAATCCATATTCACTTTATAAAACTATCATAAAGAATGGAAAATTAGAAAATTAATACTTACTCCTGTTTAATTCTAATTTTAATTTTAAATGTTATTCACACCACAGATAGAAGTTGTATAGAATGAATACATTACTACTAATAAACAGTTAATTCTCAAATATACATATATATTAACATTCAAATAAATAAAATGCCTTGATAAATCAATGATGGAATTTTATAAATCATTAACATTTGTCCAAGCCTCTCTTTTATAAGCATGTGTGCAATGTTTGTCTGAAAGTTTGCAATAGTAGCATATTAATTATAGTTATATGTTGGATTATTTTCCATTATTGAATTTAATTGTTAAATATTTTTAGAAAAAAAAAAACCAAATCTTTTTTATATCCTTTTGTGTTTATATACCTAGTAAAAATATTCATTAAATAATTAATTTTTGTAATTTAATGAAATATGTAAATCATTATTGATTCATTATTATTTTGTTTTTTACATCACAATATTAGATAACTTTTATAATCTATGTTATTAGCAGAATACTTGTGTATAAACTTGAATAATAATGAAAATTTATAAACAGCAAAAAATTCTATCAATATTAATTTGTATAAACAAATAATGGGATTTAGAATGAGCATTTAATGATGCACAGTCATTTTTATTTTATATAAAAATATATCTGCAATCATTCTTATCTAGTTACATGTATATTATTTTGCTTATAAATGATTTTGCTAAGGACAATCTGAAAAAATTCACACAAAATTTAGTGCTTATAGATGCATGATACTTTCTGCACCAGCAATGAAGACTATGGTAACTGCATTTTTAATTTCTAATCAGTGTTCGATCTTCATCTGATCTTTACCCTCCAGATAATAAAAAAATTAAATATCTATTTAATGACAATAGTTACTATTATTATCATAGAATCTTTCTCAGAAATAAGAACAAACATAATTTTTATAATACTGAGATTATTATTGTCCCACTAGCAAATATAGCTTGCAGTATTTAACTTCGATACAGAAGATTGCAACTAACAAATATTTTGTTTGGCAATTTTTCATCTTTCTGTATAACATCTAATTTCATGCATTCACTTCACTGGGTCAAAGCATATTGTGGCCTAGATTAATTATCTAAATCCTTTTTTTAACTTATTATTAATATTTTTTGAAAAATGCTTTTCTTAATCTCAAGTTGTCAACCTCTATAATTATTCTAATCTCTCTTAATAAATCAAATTTTTAATTACGTATTTTCCCCTTTTCTTTTTTCAGTCTGTTTAATTAAAATGCCTTTCTTAATTTTCCTTTCTTAAAAGACAAGAGAAAAGAAGAAAAAAGAAAAATATATTGTTTTCAAAAATTTGAATTCGTTTTAAAAAGCAAACCATATTTAATATTAATTTAATAACTTTTTCAGTTTAATAACTTATAACCCCAATTTGTTTCTTTCAAAATAAGCAACTTTCAAGACATTTTATTTTCTCTTTAACATAATTATATCTTTTAAAGAAAGAGAAACAAAATAGTTAAAAGAAAATATAGTGACATTAATGTTAATGCATGAATTCAATATACCCTCTCTATATCAGCCTATATACTTTTATTACTGTATTGGTTTTTAATTTATAGCTACTTACAAAAGATTACAATTCTCCCCATCCAAAATGGGAAATAAAATTGGAATAGAATTACCTTTTATTACATACCTTCATCTTAACTAATTTTGTTTCATGTTTACCTTTCACTATACAATTTTTATCATGCCCAGCTCATGCCTATTTTGGTTATCATAAAAGTTCCTTATTTCAATATTAGTAATAAAGTGTATTTGGTTGATCCTGTGGTCTTTGCTAGTTTGTATTTTTTATGTAAAAATTTGACTAACTTTCAACAGTTAGAATGATATTAATACTGACTTGCAATCTTAGGACAGACAAATAATTCAATCACTGAACAATAAGTATACTATACAGCATGAACACTAGGAGGACTACTACATTTTGAAATGAACCTAAGATCCAGAATGTAAAATTAAAAAAATATATTGGCATAATGAAATGTTGCCCATAAGGATTTATGAGACTTGAAGGTTAGAGGTTCTTGTTACAGTATTATTCATAAAAATCAACTACAATATAAAGCATGAAGGTTAGGCCTCACTTATTTTTGTGATATATATATACTTACTTCTATTGCCTTTAAAACAGGGTAAGTGCAATGCTGAAATATATTACTCCATTCTCATGTCAATAACAAATCTTTGAATCCATCACCAGTACTGAAAGTACAGTTAAACATACATAATAATTAAGAGTTTAGTTCAATCTTTGAAAATAGATTTTCCTTCTTACTTTCACTTCATCTTGAATGTTAACTCTTTTTTACATCAGTATCAATGATATAACTACATCCTGTTCTAGATGAATGAGGTTCATGGTCAGATCAGTAGTAGTACTATTCATTTCTATTTATTACAGCTACACTTTTGGTTTGCCTAATTATCATAATTGTAGAGGACTGCTAGTCATTCATATTTTTCTGTTTTCTTTCCATAGCAATGGCCCCTCTTTTTCCATACTGCCTAGCATTGTTACTTGGGTCATTATTCTCTTAGGTAGAATTTTATGTAGACATTTGCATCTTCCTCTCTTTTCAAAAGTTGTAGGTTTGCTGCTGTCAAATGCATTCAGCATCTCATTATCCTATTAAATAGTAAATATGTCTATCTATGCTGATTAGTGTTCTCTCAATGTGATCAGAAAGCTATACCTTGCAATTTGCATGATATGGGATTCTGATAATAGATTATTTGTAAGACCCCTCAGCTTAGCCATTTGCCTTCTAAAGAATAGAGTATATGGTTCAACAGACTGATTTTTTTGTGTGATTTCTATGTTTGATGCCTTGAATTTTTCTAAAATAATTTAACAATTTAATTAGATTATAGAAATAATCCAACATATAATTAGAAATATTTACAGTGCTTTTTCATTTTCTAAAATCATTCTAAATCTTTGATAGCCACACAAATATTACTGAAATGGTCTAGTTATTAAAATCAATTGACATTCCATTCCCTGCAATGGATTCAAATAGATTTTATAATAATTACTTTATTCTATTCTACTTCTTTCTCCTTTTTTGTAAATTGTAATACTACAAGTTTATGTCAGATGAGGTGAGACTTTTTTATTAATACATATATTCTTAAAAAATTCAAGAAATTTTAAAGCTAGTACATGTCATTATCTTATTTAAAACTATCTTCACTGATTTTTTTATATATCTATAATATTTTTATTTTTGAGATTACAAAATCTGTTTTGATCTTATCAAACTGGATTTATTTGTCCCAAATTTCAGCAAATTGAAAAGTTGGATAAATTGGATATATCGTTGAATGGAGATATCTGAATTCTTGTATTACAGAATTCTTATTTAATGAAATTATGATGTCAGCTTTCTCATGTATATCTTTTCTTTATTATTTCAAAAAAGATCTAAAACTAAACATCCTTAGTAAATGATTATAATTTTTTTGAAGTTTTAATTATTTATCATTTTCACAATTTTTTTTCCAATTACTTCTGCTTTTATTCATCAAGCAGAAATTATCTCATTTTTTTAATCAAGCTACTGATAGGATATGATATAGTGATTGATTGTCCCAAGGATTTTTATTTTTAATGAAATCAAAAACTTAATTACTTCTATGACCAAATTATTTCTTAAAAGAAACCTATGTTTTAGAAATGTGGCCAGTTTGACTATACAAACCAACAGTTTAATACTTAACAGTTATTAAAGTGTAATGAATAAGTAGTTGCTTTTAAAAAATTAACATTTTCTATCAGTATCCTTGGCTTATAATCTATTTTATTTCCACTATAATTTTAATCTGAAACATATTCTTTTTCATTATGACTTCTAACTATATCATAATTCATAAAATAAAATACTGGCTAAGTTTTTTTATAGTCACTTATGTAAGTATTTCTCATAGCAATGATCTGTGTCATGCAAAAATTTAATAACAACAAACTATTTTAATTAATGGCATCAATGTTATTATTTCTAATAAATTTGGGCCATAGTTTAATGTTTATACAACACGTGTGCTAAAGTTTAAAATTTATTGGTATTAATCTAATACTAATATTCCACTAGAAATTTTCTGTCTGAACACTGAGAATCAAAAAATAAATACTAATAAAATAAACATGAGTTATTGATATATCTAGTATATTTAAGAATGGAAGATGCTAAGTTTTACATTATTTCAAATTTGCCATCATGTATTCCCTTTTCACAAACTTAATAATGGTCCTTAGCAATAATATCTACAGTATAGCTGTGAACTATTCCGTATCTAATGTACCCTATCTAACTACTAATAACAATATAAAATAATTCCTAGCTCAGCCAACTTACTATATATATTAAATTTAACAAATGGTTTAATAATTTATCATGAGACATATTATTTAAAGCATCCAGTAAGGTACCCTTCTTTTTTAACATTGAGAATATGCCAAAAAAAGTATATTCCATATGGCATAGGAATATCAATACATACTACTTCCTAAAATATTAGTGATGCTCCCATGATTTACACTTAAGAAAATAAATTATATTTAACATTAGCAGTTATTAAATTAAATTATCACACTCTTTTATATTCTTTTATTTAATAAAATAATTCTATTTTCGTTGAATATTTTATAATATAATTAAAATCTCAGGTCATTATTATTACTTTTTGAAATAAATAAATAAATTGATATAACTACATGTAATGAAGGAGTCTTCATTTATCAGGCTATATAAAATAATAATCAAGAAAACAACTATACTCACTAATTTTTCTCTTTTAAACTCATTAACCAATTTACTTGTAAGTTAAACTAAACTAAGTTAAAATTATGAACTAATAATAATTAGAATTTATTATCATAAATAAATTTTAAAATCATTTTTTGATTATTATGTATCATATCTAATCATTTTATTTTTAATATGACATTTTAAATATCAATCTTTATTATAACTATTAAGTCAACTAAATAAAATTTACATAGCTTAATTTTTATATCCAATATGTTTATTAGTCATTATGTCATTTAGATTATGTACAATAATACACAAATATTTTTAATTATTATAATACATGTCTAGTTAGGGTGATGTATAATGACTTAGACATAACAAGAAAAGAAACTATAGACTCTTGGTTAATTATAAAACAACATTAATAATTTATTATAACAACAACATAAAATTTTAAAAATTTACAAATATTAAAAAAAAAAATTAAAACATAAAATTAAAAAAATATTCAAAAAAAATCTTTATAAGAGAAGTAAATAATTTGTACTATTATAAAATAATATCTGTCATCTTAACCTTTCTAACTATTAAGACATTATATTTTATTTCTACATTAAACATATTAATAATGTAGGCAACTTATGTGTTATATTCTACATTTTTCAAAAAAAAAAATTCTATCATTATTTATTTATTTTCAATATTCTATAATAGAATGACCTTAATATAACTCTATAACTTGTTATATGCTTTATGTTTATTCTTAATTATTTCAATATTAAGTATGATATATGGATATTCTTTTATATGATTTCTAATAATATATATATACAATCAAGCTTTATTTTCATCATTACATTTCATATCACTCCCACATACACTCTATAATTGGATCTCTAAAAATTGGAATATAAAAATATTCCTCAAATATTTATTTAAAACACTCTTTAAATATTTATTTGTTTAATATTTAACTCTTCATGCATTAACTAAATTCTTGACATCACTTGAGAATCTAGTTATTATTCTTTACTTAATTTTACAATGATCAAATATGATGTAGGGACCAGTGTGATAATAATGATTAAATGTGAAGCATGGATATCTTCTAGAACTATAAGAAATAATGATAGCTTCAATATGTAACTTAAGATCACATTGTTCTTGTATCTACCTTAATTTTTTCTATCTTGGCTTCTCTTTAAAGTCTTACAGATTTATAAAAAAAAATGCTACTGTTCATGTATCTCAAACATACAGATGTATGCTAACTGTATTACACATAATATTAAACATATCTCTATCACTGCAGGATTTTCTGATAACTATTTTTCTGAACCACTAATTGTCTATCGAAACACTTTGTATAAATCCTAAAAAACATTACAGATAAATACTACACATCTTTTCATAAAAATAATATCCAAATTTCTAATCATTGCATATCTTAAATACCAAGAAGATTAAAATAAAACAAACAAATGGTTTATGAGTCGTCTTGCGTTGTTAGCCGAGAGATATCGCAGCCGCCATGCAAGCAAGTAGTTGGTTGCAGACGGTTGTGGGTTCGCGTCCCGGCCGATGCTATGACATATGAAAAAAAAAAAAAAACTTATATGTACACTCAGTTAATTACTTAAAATGTATTCAAAGATCAACTATTCTTACAATATATAATCATATACAGATTATAATAACTATTGAATCATTTTACAGACATATGGTTCAAATATATTGGCATTTGGTAATATTTAAAAAAGGTAAAATTTAAAGATCATTTAAAAGATACAATTAGTTTTTTTTTTGTTTAGTATGATTTATTTTTTTAGATAACATACAGTGAAAGTTATTTTTGTTTCAAATTATTTATCTAATTAAAAAAATAACAGCTAAAATTGGAAAGAATAAAAGTATATGCAGGTTATTAATCCAGATAAACAAAAAGAAAGAAATTTCAAAAGTAAAAGATTACAATCAGTAAAATCTTTTTAAAGCTAATTAAAGATGAGGAGGAATTTATATAAAAAAAGAACATTGTAGTTGAAAATACAAAATAAATGTACAAGATTATCAACTTGTATTTTATAACAAAACAAAAGATAATATATGTGCAGAAGTCTAAAAACTGACCAAAGGCTGTAAAAGGTCAGAAAAACTTCAAACTTTGTCTTGTCTGTTTTTTTCTTTTGGCTGTTACTGGATCACAAAGGATCCAGGATCCAGAACCACTTCATGTTGAAATAATTCATCATGCAGGAGGATCTAGAACTACTCCATGCTGAAATAATTCATCATGCAGGAGTGGACCAGAGCTTTTGTGACATCATTCATCATGAAGACATCAACCCAAAAAGCTTTCATGACTAACCTTAGGATGAACCAAGAATAGTTTAAAACCAATGGTCATGAGTTCATTCTATATCCCAAGAAAAACCATGCATGGTATAATATGCATATTACAAAACTTAACAGTAAGCTAAGATTATTCATTCCCAATTTGTGACTAAATTTAGTGTTTGCAAACTAACCTAAACTTTAAGAATATAATATATTACTGATAGAGACATTCACTGTATTATTCAAGGGACTGTCAGTTACAGCCTTCTAGAAGAAACTTGTGAACATTAATTGTTAAATTGTTTTAATTATTTTACCCAATGATCTGGATTAGCATGTGTGTATTCTTTTCAATTATATTAATAATTTATTAATAAATATTTTAATTTGTATTAATAAAATATTTATCTTTAATATTAACTTCATTGTGCATTATTAATGTTAGTTTATTAAAATTTACCTTTACCACTATGTTTGTTTAATAGTTAAGCCCCAGAAAAAATTCATACAAAAGCTTTAAAATGATAAGAAATGTAATTCCTAATTTTTTTTAATAATTTGCTTCATAAATGATGATGTAATGTGACATGATAAATCAGTGAATTCTTGTGTAGAATTCTGCTGCCCTGTTCTAAATAAATAAAAAACTGATTCTGACAACACTTCAAACTGCAAATAATATTAGGTCAAGTTAATCACGAAATATAGCTATGTTCTAGAAATACCCAGACCATAAATGATCTGAATATATTTTCTTTTTCACAGCTTGATTAACTCATGTATTCTACTGCATAATGTCACACTATATTCATATCTCTTGAAATTTATCATTACATGAACATAAGCATAATAAATGTCATTCATATTTATTTTACCTGAGTTTTGGTTTACATTATGAAATACCAATATCTTTTACTAAACCATAGTAACTTATTTTTACCATAATCATATAATATTATGATTATCATTGATGATCCACTAGTTGACATATCTTATTAACTTTATATAACCACAATAATGAAACCAAGAAAAATTTTAATTTTTCATCTTTTTTTATACATTAAAAAAATTCTAAAAATATTTAAATCTTAAAACTATTACATATTGATATTAACTTAAAACTATAGCATATTACAATAACTAAAAAAAATTTTTTTCTTTCATTCCTTGAACTGAATCAAAGGGGAATGTTAGTTTCCATAACAATCAGTTGACTTAAACACATTTTTTCTCTTTTTCTCCTCCATGCTATTTCACCATTCCTTGCAATATGAATGCAAAAATATGAAAGAAACCCAAGATAAATTGTACTTATCAATAATGAATAAAAGTTCATGTAATTAAAAATTCATTCTTCTAATGTTATTGACAAAAAAATTGCTCCAAGTTAATAAATAGTATTATTTAATAAGACAATTATTGAATTTTAAGTTTTCTTTCTTTCAGCATAATTATTCACTGCAAAATTATATAGTTTTAAAAAGTTCTCCAGTTTGTTCACATTTATGATATTACTAATTCCAATAATGTTGATAGTAGACTAATAAACTTTTAGAATTCTCTTAAAAATTAATTTCATTTAGCATATTAATAATTTTATTAATACTTGTTAAGAAGATTATATAATTTCTAGAGTTCATCTGGATAGTTCATATTCATTATATTAAAACACAAATTACTCCTTAAGCAAAATAACAGTAAATATATTTTCACTAAAAAATTAATCAGCACTATTTCTTTCTTCTTTAAATTATTAACAATCAGATAAAGTCACTCATAAATTTAAAATTGGAAATGTAAATAGCTTCTCTGAATAAAAGTTTATTTTTATTATTGCTACTTGTTAAAATTAATAAAAATGTTCTCTATCATGCAATATATAAACATGAATAAATATAAATTCTTTATGTATCCTTTGCATTGTTCTGTAAACAAAACAATTTGATATACAGCAAAGTTTTCTAAACAAAGGTATTTTTATTTTCTGAAATAGATTTTTTCCTTCCATTACCATAGATTTCTAGTTGGCTTGTGTAGGATACTGATGAGAAAGATTTTGTTTTTCTATTCTATGTTAAAATAAGTATCTCAACATTTTAAAATACTTTCCAGTTTTATAAGTTATTGTTACTACTTTTTAAAATAAAATAATAAAATTTAAAATAAATTTAGGTTTAGATTTAAAAAACAGAAGGAATACAGTTTTATTCCTCTGAAAATTTATAGATTTCTCCCCCCTTCACATCTACTCATCTATATTTGTAGGAATAATCCACCAATACTTGAATGGTCAATTAATCCCAGACACTTGCTAAAATTTACAAATTAATTACTTCTGTCTAGTTTTCTAAAATAACTTAATAAATTTATTAAATAATATATTTTTAAATTTTACTCTAATACAATATTTAAATACATGTTTTAATAAAAAACACTATTTCACCTTAAATTTTAAATATATAAAAATCTATCATTCATGTTACTATAATAATTATTTTTGATACTTTTATAAAATTGATACAATAAAATAAAACTGAACATTTAATTTACACAAGTAATAATCCAATTAAGAACAAGAAAGTGAAATTTAACTAATTGGTACATGAATGTGCATACACACATATCAACACACATTTCATTTTCATTTGTTTCACCATTATTAAATTAAATAATTTCATAATAATTAAATAGCAATTTTAAATTAAACTTATAATAATTAAAAAAATATGAATTTTAATCATTGGGACTATTGAGTTAACCTTATATTATATGATTTTAATTATTCACTTATTTGACTATACATAATACTTTATATCTCAAGTTTATTACTTTAATTAAATTATATTGCTCTAAAATAAACTAACTGAATTTTAATATTGAGGAAACAATGCATCTTAACCTATTCCCTAAATTAAAAAAATAAGTTACAACTATCTATTACATAAAATTTAAAATTTCAATAAAATCCATATGTAACAAAATAGAAACGCTACACTAAATCAACAACTTCAATTATGTGCTGCCCAAAGAAAAATACAAACAAACAAAAATGTAAATAAACACACAAAAAAAACCCATTAAATTTCTCAAATTTTACAATATTTGAGCAATCATTTTTTTCTTCTGATCACTTTTAAAAAAATTATAATTTTACAATATACCAGTAGCCCATTTTTCTTTCTCAGAGCATCATATCGAATTATATATATATTAATAAAATTTCTTCAGTTTATGCTGAAAGCACATATATTTTATTCTTTATTATCTTTTCCAAATTTGATGTGCATTACTTTGCATAATCAAATATTTTCTGAATGTAATGTTAAAAGTTTTACAAAATTTTAGAACATACTAAAAGTTAATTCTGATTTAAAACATCAAACTAATTAGAGAGATCCTAATTTCTTGATAACAAAACTACTATTATGTTTATATAAGAGAGAAAAGTTATTGAAAAAAATAATATCACCTAGAGCACATTTAAGAATGATGAAAATCAAACATTTCACTATTTATTTTATTTTAAAAATAAAAATATAATTTATTTTATTTTTATTACTTTAGTGAATGCATGAGTGAATATGCATTCAGCAAAATATATGTAAGTTTCTCCTCAAATATCCTTCATGAGAGGGCACTACTAGAGCTCTAACTTATAAAATTTATAATTTATTGATGAGGATATCAAGTATAAGTGCCTACTCAGATATCCCATCACTCATAGATCTAAAATCATCTCTAGATCATGGAGAGCAGAGAATCTTGGAAAAATAAGAATTGTCAAAAGAGATAACATTAAACATAACACTGGAGAAATTCAACAATTTATAAAACAATATTTATTAACAATTTACCAACATAGGTTACAATTCAATAATAGGATTTAAATACCACAGTTATTTCAATATAAGAGAGTTAAATAGTAATTAATCTCTTAAGTAAGTAAATAATGTATCTTATAGCTGATAGTTTAAATATTATGCTTACCCCTAAATTTTACTTTTGGTACTGTTAATAATCCCTGAAATTTACAAAGACTTAACAATTTGTTTTGATATATGGCCATATATATCTTCCATATTGACATTAACAAGCAATAAATAATCAATCAGTTTTTCTCATTATATATGGCAACACATGCAGAAATGCAGACTGTTATCCATCACAAAAAGAAACCAATAAGGAGCAACAATAAATAGACCCATTAATAATCCATGTTATAAAGCAACACTATATAGATAAGCATTGGTAGAAAGGCCACTTTACCCAATGCAAAAATGTCAATCTGCAAATATCTCAAGCAGTAATCAAAAAAATAAATCATGAGGATGAACACTTAATAATAACATATATATATAAGCATGAGAAGGAAGACCACATTACCCAATACAAAAATATCAATAACTACATATACTTCAAATGGTAATCAGAAAATAAATTATGAGGGCAAACATATAATACTAACTTTGCATTGTACATAAATATCTAGGATCTCTATATACATTACTCATGGCTATTTCTTTGCTTTCAGATGTGTTTGACACAGAGTGAACAAGAAAACTGAATAATTTAAACAGCTTAATAATTTATAATAAAAAAATACAGACATATATATTAGGATCAAGTATTCTCATATTAATGTTTTAGAAAAAATCTTCAAAGGATCACTAATGATTATATATAAAAAACTATAAAATCAAATCTTTCTTATTCAAAACTACTATTTTTTTTTTATATTTAAAACTTCTCATTAGAAGTAGCTTGGTTTATAAATAACAAAGAAGAAAATGAAAAGGGGAACAAAAAACTTATTTTAGTTTGTTTTCAAATAAACTTTTTTAAAATTTTACATTGAGAAAAAACTAAACTTTAGGAAACTAATTAATTTAAATTATTGAAACTAAAATGATCAACAATATATCAAATACAATAGGAGTTAAAATGAAACAATAATAATAACACAAAAAATATAATAATACACACAAAAAATAGTTCATAAAATGTACCATGATATAAATATAAAATTGCCCCTTTATATATATATATCACTGACATATTGGAAATATTTCAATAAAATAGTTCATAAGAAAAGTTTTACTTCAAGTCCAGGGAAGAATGACTGAAGTAACTACTATTTTCTGGAAAAGTTGAACTATATAAATGTGTACATTTAAAGTTTATATCTGTGCTAGAGATTATTTCTAGTTTAGAAAATGATTAGTAATAATTATTATTGTATTTATCTGAAGTGGATGGTGTCAAAGTTGTGAATGGAGTGAGTTTGACAATGGTAAATAAAAATGTAACAATTTATTATAAACAAATACTCTTCATATAATATATATTGTGCCCTTTTCTATAGGTCAAGAAATAGTTATAATGGTCAATTACTAAAAAATTTTAAATTTGAGAATATATTTATTGATGTATTGAATATATTAAATTTATAGAGTCTGTAAAGTGCAATTTAAAGCTAAAGCAAATACCTGATACGTAAAATCATTAAAAAAATTAGTTAAATAAAGAGTAAAGAATTGCTCATATGGTTGTAAAAGCTGGCCATATTAAAATAACACAGCTATCAGTAATAAAAATGTATTTAATAAGTCAATTTTAATAACTTTAAAACTTAGAATAAATTAATATTATATAGTATTTAAATTTATAAACTATATTAAATAATAAAAATTAGTGTAATGTATTTGAATAGTAAATATTATGATGTTGAGAATTGTATTTATTTCTATATTTTTTCTAAATTATTTCTTCAAAATTTTATATAAAAATTTTATATAATATAAGTGCAGTAAATTTATTAAGACAGACAAAAATAGACAAAACACCGGAAACGATTACGTAATTGTCTGGAATATTTTTATACAAGCACTTGTTTCAATTAATACCAATATTTTAAAGTATTTAAATAATATTATAGTAGAAATGGATAGAATTTATTAAACATCATAATAAAAATAAGTAGTGAATAATTTTATTAAATATTGTTTTGAAAATTATTTTAAAAGTGTTTAAATTGATTTAAATATAATAATTAGTTTTAAATAATAATTAGATAGTGTTTAAGTGTTACGTTATCAGTTTAAAACTTTAGAAAATTATTTATAAATCCAAGTAGGATTGACCAATAGTAATAGAGCTTGGCAGACTCCCAAAATCGCGCCAATTAATTGTATAATCGAGGAGAACAAGAATTGACAGACTCGAGTGAAGAGGTAAAAAATTTGAGCTCTCTAATAATTTCTTTTCTCCAATTTATTCAATTTTTTCAATATAATTCTAATAATATCATTAGAACAAATTAACTGACAATTTTTAAAATCATAGAGAGAGTCTTAAAATAAATATTTTAAAGGTTTTCATAAATTATGTATCACTAACTTAATCGTAACCTGCCAGTGAATTCTATTGAAGTACAGTCGGAATTTTCAGTATAAAAAATATGGATAGATTCTTTAAATCCAGTTTTAAAGTTTATAACACTTCAAAATTGTTTATATTGTTCATTGATACCGCTTATATAGTGTATCCAAAGGAAAACTGCTTTTGTTACGCGTATAAATTCAATGAAAGAACATTGTGCGCAGAATTAATAAAGAGAAATAAAGTAAAATAATTATTCTTTGTGAAAGAATAAATAGACAAGATAATGTTAATCTCGAAATAATTTAAATTGTTTTTTTTTTAAGAAGACTTGAAGAAATATAAGCTAAAGAAAAAAATAATTAAGGAAAAAATAATGTGTATAAAAATAATAATAACTGAAGTAAAGTTTAATAAGGAAAACACTTGCTTGAAAAAGGAATAAATACAGGAGAGAACATGAAATAATGGATCCATGGAAACGCACTTGGTACCAAAAGTATTAAATAATCGTATTTTAATTAGAATGGAAAGATGCATCGACGCGCCGAAGAAATATTCGCCAGAACTTTAAAAACTTCGCGGGATAAAATAAATAAAATATTTGCTAATAATCCTATACTAAAAGCTAAACTAAAGATCGTCTAAACAATTTATTAAATGTACTAATTTAGCTAAAACTGTGATCATCATAATGGAGAACATTCCGGATAAAGAAGAATAATACATATTATGGGACTAGACAAGATTTACCATCAGAAAATATTTAATTATGGTTTGAATTATTTTCTTTATTATAAATATTAAGTTTCAGCTAGCGATAAGGAAACAAATACATTAATTTGGAATATAATATTATATGAAATAATATGTTTTTTTGATTTTGAATGTTTTTTAATAAAATTGTATGTGTGTGAAAGTGTATATTTGTGATGCTCGAAGGGAAAGAAGCCTACTGCAAAACCTGATCCGAAGATAACCATTTTTTTTTTGGTAACATTTATAATTATTTAATGATATAATGTATGTTCCATTTATTTAGATCAGCGGAGAATAGAATGAATGTAGTTTAAAAGTTTTATTATTATTATTATTATTGTAACACGCATTTTAAACAACACATTTAAAACACTTGAGATGTGATTAGATTTTTAAAAATATGCATATGATAATCATTTTCTTTGTTGATAAATAATAATTTATTAATAATCGATGATTATATGATATTTTCTATTAATTTTTCCTATTGGGATGTTTGAACATTATTTCAATAAAAAACGTAAAGGATGAACTTACAGTGTTATAAAGCGAGATAAATTATTCTTAAGGAATAGAGAAATGATTTTATAGTAGCGAATCTTGTCTGTGTTTTTTTTTTTTTAAAAGTTGATAGTATCTTATCGATGCTTGATATAGTGAAAATCTAGAGAGATAATTTAAAGTAGTGACTTGGGAGTACAGGGGTAATTTGGAAACCAAGATGATGTATGAAAATCTAGGATGATAAAGGGAATGGAAATAAGTAGTTTTTGTGTGAGAATCAGCATAGTTAACATAGCCCTATGGCCGATCCACATTTTGTTTTATAGGTGATAATCAGCGTAGTTAACGTAGCCCTACGACTGATACACATGTTGTCTTGGACAGTGTTATTTTATATTTCGTGTGAGTTGCCTTGATGTTTGGTAAAGCTGAATAAATAGCTGCCACATCACTTTCTTATCTTAAGGGTTAATAGACAATAAATGTCGAACCTGTTCACACTGTTCCATGCATTCTTGAAGTACATTGAAAACAAGTTATCCATCTTTCTTCCCAATATCCTATACATCTTTCGCTATCTTAATCTGTATTTCGTGCTACTACATCGTATATGATAAGTTTATTGAAAGGAAAACAATAGATATTTTAGAACGTATGTTAGGATTTTACTTGGAATAAGAATAGTTAAGAGTTAACTAAGAATAGATTATAACCATTGAAAGAAAGATACAGATGTCCTAAATAATGGAAGAAGTTATAGAATCATTTTAATTTAGAAATAAACTATAATTTTTTGTAAAAGTATATCAAATGAGAATATACAAAATATTAAAATATATTTTCACGCTCTTTTTATTATTAATTATATTTTTAAAGAGATAAGTGTTGCATATTTAAAAATACTATAACACTCGATAATTATTATCATATATTTGAAATTGTAACAGGGTGATATTTAAACACATTATAATATTATACAGGAGTATGGCTTATGCAAAAACGCATTATAATTTATATGAGCATGGGAGAACAAACATTAAAGTTAATCATAATATTTAATAATATGTTGTGCAATTTGTTTAAAGTAACAAGAAATGTAAATTTTCTTTTTTTTAAGACCATATTGATTATAAAGTGTGACGTTATAAAATATTGATCCACAAAAATAATTTAGAATATTGTAAATTTAGTATATTTAAAAGGTAAAAAATGTTGTTACCCATAAGTAGTTCAAATAAATAGTGTGATAAACCTAAAGAAAATAACTAAAATAATTTTTAAAATGTATAATGATTGGATTAACTATAAAGAAGTACAAAATTGTAGAATTAACATTTGTCATGTGTAAGGAAAGAAGGATATCCGTTGTAAATAAGATGTAAATAGATTTGTTTTATTTTTACTTAAATTTATTTGATGTTAATAAACTTTGTTAAATTTGTTTTATTAAAACTTGTGTCTGGGTATTGTTTTTCACTACATCATGGTACAAATTCACAGAATGTTTTCACAACCACTGAAGTACATTTTGCACAAAAGATAACTAAAAATATGTTTAATCTTAATTATTATTGATGTTCTTATAATTAAGTAATTATAAAATTGCATTAAGTTATTGGTCATAAATCCACTATCCTAATATTTTGATAAATTATATGCTATTAATTGCCACTTACTTTATTTATCAGATTATCTAAACACTACCACTTCTTAGTTTACTTTATTGTTTAAAGACAAAAGATGATATTGATATTGATTGATTTATTATGGTAATAAATTTGCAATAAAAGAAATTTATACCAATTTGATTAAGTAAGAAAGATTGTAATCATTATTGTTATTAATTGCAGTGTAGTAGATATGGCATAAAATCCCTTACCATATGTGCTACCGCATTTTGTTGAAGTATAAATAAAGATTAAGAACCTGAGATTATAATTTATTGAGCTAGATGATGATTATTATTATTAAAGATAACAGAATTAATATTATAGTTATTAAATGAGTCTTAGTAAGTAGACGTTGCGAAAGTCATAAGAATACTATGTAGTTATTATTTGAAATAATAGTATAAAGGGGGGATAGTGTTCTTATGCCATTGAGGTGGTATCCTGTGGGATATTGGCTCAATGTGATCTACCTTGCCAACTCGTATTTCCACTTCTCGTCTCATGAATACATTAAATCTTTATGTTAATTTACTTTAAAACAGAACCTAAGTTAACTTTAAGAAATTTGAGCTAGTAAAACATTTTTAAATTTAATATTTAATTATTAGAGCTAGAACCCGGTGACGTTAAATATAGTAATCTATTTATTTGTAAGTGGAGGTACGAGGTCGACGGCGGGCACGGTTAGAATATATATATGAAAGATAGTGACTTGGGCCAACTGATGAGTGCTGGTTCATTATGAAATGCATCTTGGGGGTCATTTGTTTTTTATTGTATCTTCATTTATATGAATTTAAAAAGAATGGGGAAATATAAAGGTTGTTTAATATATCTATATAGTAATTTCTGTGACTTCATTTTTACTGGTTGTATAGATCTAATAGAGTTGGTAGTAGTTTTGATTTATAAACTTTGAAATATGCATTTTTTCATTAGTATTTTTGATGGTAGTAGTGGGATTAGGTTGTTAGACAGACAGCAAGCAAGATTAAACATTTAATGGCTACAGAATCATATTGGAGAATGGAATTTGTTTTTAAGGTGCTTTAGCAGCACAATTTTAAACACATCATAGGTAGAAGATCTGGATTCATCATATAGCAGGCTAAGGTAAAATACAAGCAAAATACAGAGTAGACTGAAGCAGAACAGATTGTAGAAAGTGGAATAACCTGCAATATAATTCTCAGCTGGTCCTTTTATAGCATTCTTTGTAATTAATTATCCCACTCATTTGCCAAGAATTTTAAATTAAATTAAGCCAGTGATTACATTTCTATCTCAGATAAGTCGGCAATTATAGACTTGCTAAATTTTTAATTAGATCAGTCAGGGAGGTTTTTAGATAATAGAATTTTAAAGTCAGGAATAATATTAAATAAATGATTTTGTTAAAAGTTTTTAATTAATAAAAATGAACTAAATAATGATTGATAAATGTTTTAATATTAAATATTCCCATAAGACAATTTTTTACAGAATTGATAACAATGCCAGCTACAATGTAATATTTTTTATATTTTTATAATCTTAACAACATAATAAACACAAATTTATTAATCTATGTGTGTATATATAATATGGCATTTATGTAAAACAAAACTTAAAAACTGTAATTAAGCGTGTGCTTTGCCAACATAAAATACTTTACACATAAGTTAGATATTGAGATAGCAAAGATCTATCTCAATATATTATTATTTTTAAAATTGTTTGTTTATACTATAATCTCAATTTGTAAGTGCATAATGCATATAAAAAGCAGCTGTTATATATATATATAGTAATGCTATAGTCCAGTAAAAAAGTCATACCTGACATGATGGTCACCAGTATGTCATCATCAACAACTTCACATTGGGTGCCATTTGTAATAATGCTACAGGGAACCAAGGGGGTTGTACTTGACATGATGGTCACCAGTACATGATTATCAATGATGCTTAGCTGAATATCCATTTCTAACTCTATACAAAATTAGGATTCAAACCACAATAGTTCTAAGGAATTGTTTGTTTATCCTCAAGTAAAAAATATAAAATTTAATAGCAAATGGATGAGCATGATAGATCACTCTGAGATCAGCCTAGTTAACTCACTAGAGTAACTATAAGCATAATTAAATAAGAATTCATCAGCATTATAAATAAGTATAAGAAATATTCATTCATCATCATAAATGATTAACAATAAAAATAAATCAATAGTCAGTCTGGTGACTTGATTTAAAATGGGTCTACTATAGACCAGGTTAATTATTTAGCTCTTGTCAGTTTGGGTCAGATTATTGAAACCATAAGTTGGATGCACAAACTTAAGTGCTAATCCATAAGAATACAATCAACAAAAAATAATATTGGAATACTAAAACATGTTGATTGCCATCAATGCTCTGATCACTTAGTACCTTTGATGCACTAGCTATTATAAACTTAATGGAATTATTTCTTACACAAAAAGATTACATTTATGAAACAAAGAGCAAATTTTTTATTAATAAACATATAATGTGCATACAAAAAATACTAATATGTTTAACTATGGCTTTAGTGTTCATGGATTCCTTTACAGTTGTCATTTTCCGTTTTTTTTCTATTGAACTCCTTGAAGGCTTCTTAGACATATGCATGGTTAAGGTGTCCTTTTCCTGGTCTGTGGACATTTCAGGTAAACAAAAAAATTGCAAAATTTGTTCATTGGGGTTTTTTTTTTGATTTTCCAGGTGAGACTGACACAGATAGAAACTCATGATCTTCATTGAAGGAAAGGTTGCAGACTACTTTAGGGCTATCTTCCCTATATTTTTATTCCAATGAAGGTAGGTTACATGGAGGAAGATGGTGCCTAACTTTTAACTGAATGTAGCACATGGTTTCCATTGTACATACCATTTTTAGTGTTAACTCATATCATAGTATGCTAAAAGCTTGATTAAAAAATCTGCTATTTTTTTCAATAGAATGGTCAAAAATCCTGCTGTATTATGCCATAGCTTGGTAAATACTTCTACTTCTTTCTTTTTTAGCTTCTGGATTAAAACTTCACTGTTTTCTCTTCAACAGCTATGTCAGAAATTATTTATTCTGTCTTTTTCATTGCTCTCTCTTCAACGGTTAAGTTAAGAATCATTTGTTCTACTGTCTTTTTCAGCAAGAGCAAGACTTGACTGCTCTCTCTTTAACAGTTAAGTAAAGAATACCCTCTTCAGACACTTGTGTATTATCACACTCCATATATATGTCTTTCTAGAACAATCTTGCCCATCGATTATAATGTCTCTTACATGATAATTTTCATGACAACCAATAAGATAAAATTTCATAAATACAATTGTTCAGACAATTCCCTCCTTAATCATGCATATTGAAAACATATCAAGAACTTAAATTAACATAATAAAATTGTTGACATTCCGTTTTAATTAAAAATCAAATTTTCTTGCAAAAAAACCCAAGATAATCAGTTAATTGCACTGATTTGATTTTTCTTTTTCATTAAAGAGAGATAAAGAAAAAACAATAACTCTGACTAATTAAAATAAACTTTACAAATGTACTAAAATCTTATTTTATTTTTTCTTTTCTTTTTTTTAAATACTCTTAAATATATTTAATGTTTGAGAATTCTCATATTATAATATCGGGACTTAAAATATCTAATTAAATAATAACCCCTTAAAAATATGTATAGTAAGATTAAATATTATTTCCCCTATTAATTACTTATTTTTTTTATACCCAAACCTGAGGAACATGATGGCAACTGTCTAATTTATTTATTTTAGTGCAACTATGTAGCCATCTGGTTACAATATATATATGTTTCATAATGAAAAATTATGTCATTACCAATGTGATAAATTAAAAAATATTAAAATATTTGTCAAAAAATTGCTTGAAGTTGGTTATAAGATAGAACAAATTAACAATACTTTATGTCAATTTAAAAGAGTTATAATAGTGTAAAGGAGTTGAAAATTGACAGTAAAAATGGATATCTACTCCATATATTTCAAATGCTCATCTGAAATTGTTTAAGAATATATATAAGAAAGTGTTTAATATTTCATTTTTTATTACAAATAATATTAATAAATTAGTGAATAATTCTAAAAATGTTATACTGTCAAGTAGAAAAATAATGTTATGTATGAATGTTTTTGTGGCGGTGAATCAAGGTGCAGTATTGAAAAAAGATTAGAGCAAGAATTGTTATACAAGCATATAAAAAGTAAAAATAATGATTTAATGACTGTTTCAGTTTTCTTGAATCATGAAAGGAATGTAAACATAAATTTAAGTTTGATATTGAAAGTGTTAAGATTCTTCATGAAGAGAGAAATTACAATAAAAGAAAAATTAAGGAGGAATTTTGAATAAATAGAAATAAAATGAATATAATTAATAGGTAAGCTGTTAACATTAAAATTCAGGATTCATGAGTTCTGAGTTGACATTTGCTTCCATTTTGTGTTTGTATTTAATGGCAATTGAGGTAGGTTAAGGAATTAACCAAAAATGCTCCTGTGGATTGAAAGACTGTATATAATAGTTAATTAGAAGAGTTATATACTTTAAAATCAAATCATTGTTAAGAAAACATGAGTTATTAAATGCTATATACATTTGTATGCAATGGGATCTTGGAACAAAATATAGTAATTGTCACTCAATTATATGGTATAGGCATCAACTATCTAGTTAAATCTTTTTCTTCTAGAAAATAAATATTTATATAATTTTTATATCTCAATGACTACTTAATTATAACCATAAGCTCTGTTATTTACCAGCTCTTAAAACTCACAAGCAAAGTTTATTATATATAATTTTAATCAGAAAGGAATTACACCCTACACATATATGCTATAATGTTATCTTAATATCTCAAGATGTTTAATTGAGTATGAAGGATATTGTCAAACCAAAGAACAAGATAGAAACTTTGAAAAGATAAGAGCTGTCATCTTATTTTTGTAAACTAAATTCTCTTATATAGGTCAATATAAAGTACCTTGGAATGGGAGCATGAAAGAAAGTCTTCCATCATCACTTTACATATGTTATCTTTATTCTTTCTATTAACACTCACAAAATCTTCTGATCTACTGATTTGTAATACAACTAATTCTCCTTTTACACAAATTTTTTTTTTGCACAATTTTGAAATAACACGAGTTTTTAAAAAAAATCTCGAGTTGTTTTAAAATATCACAATCAGGAAAAAAAAACTAAAAAAAAAAATTATCTGTTATTATCATAAAATTTTTAAAAAATGTTTTATCTCTATTTCCCATTATTTTAAAAAACAAACATTTCCTTTTGGCAATATTCTTTCAAATGAAGAAATTTGCTGGTGTGCATTGTAACATTTTTGATGTTTTGTTTTGAGATGGGAAATATATTTTTAGTATTGGTGCTTTGTTTGCATTTTTTTTTCATATGCCATAGCATTGGTCGGAGGCGAACCCACAACCGTCTGCAAGCAACTACTTGCTTGCAAGGCGACTGCGATGACCTCTCGGCTAACAACGCTTGACGCTTTGTTTGCATTTTAACATTAGATTTTTAAAAAAATGTGTTTCTTGTTATTAAAAAAAATTAATTTTGTTTAAATTTAATTGATTAATTTGTTTAAATTTAATTTATTAATTTTGTCAAAAATCAATAGATGATAAGTTATACATTAGATGCATAGTTTTGAATTTATGTTTTGTTAATTAAATCTGAAATATTTTTCAGTAGCTTCATACAATGTCAAATAATCCACCTACAAAAAAATGAGGAAAGCGATTTCTTTGGACACTAAAATTCAAATTTTAAATCATCTTGCAAGTGGAGAAGAAGAACCTCTATAGAAAAGCATTTTGGTTCATATGAAGTTACTATAAGAACTTTTAATAAGGTAATGAAATTGCTATTAGAAAGTCAGTATGTTCTGGAACAAAATTGAGTGCTAAGTCATCATTGCAAGAGATATTGTTAAGGAGAAAATGGAAAAAGTGTTAGTAATGTGGATTGAAGAAATGTTAGAAAAAAGAGTACTAGTAGATAGATATGCATCAAGCAAACAGCATTAAAAATTTACAAACAAATTAAAGAAATTAAACCAGGTCCTTCATCTGAGTTAAACAAGGAATGTACATTTTCTATAAGTACGGGATGGATGACAAAATTACTTGAAAGATATGTACTTCACAACATTAAAAAAAAGGTGAAACTTCATGAAAGATAAAACAGCTGCCAAAGAATTTCCAAACAATTAGCTAAAATTAGTGAATATGGAGGATATACTCCTGATCAAGTTTGGAATGTTGATGAAAGTGATGGTTTTTTTTGGAAGAAAATACCAAATAGAATTTACATAGCAAAATCACAGAAAACTGCTGGTAGTTTCAAAGTAGCAAATAATTGTATTACTTTGGTATTCTGCTTCAATGCTTCAGGAGATCATATATTGAAACCTCTGCTTGTTAATCAAGCCCAAAGATCATGTTTAATGAAAGGTATAGATTTGAATAAATTGCCAATTCACTGGATGGCAAATAAAAGGCTTGGGCCAACATTGAAATTTTTTAATGAATAGTTCAACAAATGCTTTATTTCAGAAGATAAACAATATATGATACCAAAGATCTAGAATTTAAAGTTGTATTGATTCTAGATAATGCCCATAGTTATTCAGACTTGAACACCCAAATGTACAATTTTGTTTTTTGCCATCTAATATCACATCCTTGATTCAACCATTAAACCAAGGAATTATTACAACATTTAAAACTTATTATGTAAAATGAATATTTCAATATGTTTTGGACAAACTAAATGATAAGACATCAAGTGTTATAGAAGAGATTTTGATTCAAGATTGTGTGAATCAAATTGTATTAAATTACCTGAGTTAAGATCTTCAACTTTAAATGGATATTGGAATGCTATTTAGTTAGAATATGTAAAAAACAAAGATCCTGTTGTCTTGAATATGACTGAATTTTCCAACATTATAATAATGGACCACTTAATTGGTGGAAAAGAATTTGAAGACATGTTATCTGAAGATATTGATGAATTGTTAATTGATAAAGCTTTAAGTGAGAAAGAAATTGTAGAGATTATTCCTAAAATTCCTGATCCTAAAGAAGACACTGATAATAAAGATGATGAGTAGTGTCAAATGCTAATTTAATTAAAGAAGGTATTGATTTGCTAACCAGTTAATAATCATTTTGTCAAGTATGATCTTAGTGAGGAACGAGCTGCAAAATTTCAGGAAGATCTGAAATCCCTAATGTCATCTTATAGAGAACTATATAAAGACCTAACCACTATATAAACTCTGGCATTAATTTATGAATTTATTTCTAAAAAAATGTAACATCAGCATCACAGGACATTACTGCTAGTGTTATTCAGGAGTTTACAAAGAGAACTTCATCAATGGAAGAAGAACAAAATGACCAAATTATTGCTAGTGATAGCATAATGTTTGAAGTTTTATTGATAACAACAGTATGTGGCAGTGAATACAATCTTGCTAAGTATAACTCAAATTACAAAATTCTGCCTAATTTTCATGTTCATTGATTTTACACATGTTTAATTTTTTTTAATGAAATTTATGTTTCTATAATTCATTTTTGTTTATGTGCATTGTTTATGAAGTAAAATTTGATAGCATGCAAAAAAATATAACATTCTAACAAAAATTTTTATATGGTTTATTTAATTATTTTCATTGATTTCTTACATCTGGATCCAATCTTTTTTTTTCCATATAGTATTTTTTACATATGTAATTTTCAGGAACCAATCTATTACATAAAAAGAGTGTCAAGTGTATTATGAGACATTAGAATCTCAATAACTTTCTATTCATTTACTAGCACAGTAAATTAAATAGAGAGTTATATATTGTAAAGGAAAATTTCTAATAATGAAGAAAAAATTAAAGATAAAAATAAAATAAAAATGAAAATAATTGTTTTGAGTAGCTTACAGATTTGGGTACTATCTCATAAATAAAATATATTCTTTTTGTATAAGCCAAAATTTATAATGGATAATATAAAATAATAGACTATTCATTACACTACACAACTAATATCATAAATGAAATTGACTATCAGTAAATACCATCAGAATAGGTAACCACAAATCTAATGAAAATATTGTAACTGTGCAGGGAATAGTTGGCCTGCAAAATGCATAATATATTTGGGCAACTACATGTAATAAATATAATTATAAACCAAGTGGTTTTCTTCATTTATGTATTACCTATATGGACAATCTAAATATTCTGAGTAAATGTCATATTCAGACAATTTAAAATATAATTATTAAATGAGTTGATCTTCATGTACAATGGACTCATAAATTTGTAAAAGGCGGCCAAAGAGTCCATAATGAATACTTTTGCTTGAGTGAGATATAACATGGAATGTACTATAGAATAAGGTAAAATAGTTTTATAATGATTCATGCAGAAGTAAATCAAAACACCATAGATTAATAATGACTATAAAGTTTTTAAAATAAACATTAATCTATTTGTGATAATTAAAATAAAGAATAATTTATAACAGCAATTAACATCTTGCTAGACTATGATTTGATATATAGTTTATAATTAAAAGTATAAATACATATAGCCAAGAATGGATTAATTATAGATCTCCTTTCACACAAATAAGAAAGTAAAATATACCGAAAATTTTTAATATATATATATATATTTTAAGTGTCATAGCATCAGCGGGTTGCAGCGCAACCTGGTCAACTGCCTGCAAATGCAAGGCAGTTGCGCTGACCTCTCTACCACCAATGCAAGACTAATTTTAATATTATTATCTTTTAAAAAGAATAAAAATCAAGTAATATTTTTTTAATAAAGTTATGCAAAAATTCTTTATGTTTTAATTGATCTTTCACTTTATTTGATTATTATTTAAGTTATCAAATGACAAACTTAGACTGCATTGTAATCAATACTATTAATTTAGGAGAAAGATTTTATAAATATTACCATTTTACTTTTAACTGTTGTTGATAAGTGATTTTTTTATGGAGACATCTATTACTATTAGTACATATAAAACTTTGATTTATTATTTTTTTGCAGCAGCAGTTTCTTTGGAATCTTCTTCAATCCCTGAATGTTATTTAATTACTTTTTCTTTGTTGATATTACAATCCAAATAGCTTTAATAGTCTTAGATTTATAATGGTCAGCATAGAATTTTTGTTGTTAATTATTCCACTTAAATCATAGACATTAAATGGGAAGAATTCCTGCCCCTTCCCTTCCAATGTTTTCTGTTCACAATACATTTTCTTTACTGCAAATACAGAATTTATTTATAGAATAAGGTAAAGTTAAAACACAATTTTTTTTTAAAAGAAAGTAAGTATGTGTTCTTCCTTCTGAAAATGTTTCTGTTTTTACTATTGCAGTCTATATATTTAAACACTAGTTTTAAATATGTGATTTCTTTCTTCCAAATTTAATAAAATATTGTTGTCATCTGATATAATTTTACAAAATATTATTTTTTTAATAAATAAATAATTCATTTATTCCAAAATTATTCAAAACTAAATAAAGATATTTTTATTAAATGTATAACCTTGAATTGTTTTCTTTATTTAACCACTTTTAAACTATAGAAAAATAACAAATGAAGATATGTGCACACCACTATATATATTAGAAAAGATTAAAATACTTATTAATGTTTATTATATTATCTCTTACATCATAACCACTTCCTAGAATTAATACCGTTTTTGCTATTTAAATTAAAAATCCATTAGGTATGATAGATCTAGACAGATTTTTCAAGATGGATTATTTTAAAATGATTTTTTTATAATCCATTTTTATTTATGAAGAGAAAGGAATTTTTAAATAGAGATGCCCAAGCATACAATCATTAGTCTGCATTTTTTAAAAGAAAAAAAAATTAACAAGCAATTAATGACTGCCATGATATTTTATGCTTGATAACTAGTAAAGGCTCCCAATTTTATTAAAGTTATTTTCATAATTGTTTCTCAATACCAAAGCTTTGAATACTTTGTGTAACTTTTACACCTTTACATATAGAAAAGAAAAAAGAGTAAAAATTGCTATGATTTTAATTAAATTTATGGAAATGAGATTGCACAAACACAGTCCTTATGTCACTGAAAATGTAGAGAGATGACTAATTACATAAGCAATTCATGATGTTTAGATTCGTATTTCAATGTGAATATCAGAAATTATTTTTAAAAAATAAGGTTTTAAAAGTGCACAGGAGAGGAAAGAAATGATTGCTTCTATTAAAAATATTACTTAATTTTCAATGGATTGATATAAACCTACAAAACAGTTGTTGACTTTATTTATATTAGAAATAAGATTAGTCTTTTTATGAGCCAACATCATATCATATAAGATAATATAAATTCTCTTTCTGTCAAACTTATTATTTAAAGTTAATCCCACTTCTGAAAGTTATTCCATTATCCATAATAATCCTTATTGTAAGCTTAATTCAATCTTTCTGCAATATAAATAATTCTTGTTAATTTTTTTTATGTTGTTTATACTAATTTATCAAGATTTATGTCTTTCAATCATTAAAAGAAAATAACATTCTGCATAATTCAAAGAGAATATTAAAGTGAAATTTTATACTTAATTATCAAAAGATTATTTTATTATAGTATTAATTAAATGCTTTTAATAAACATCAACATTATATTATATTGAGAACAATAGTAAAGAAATTTTAAAAAATAGTATATATATACATTGAAATGATCCTACAGTTTTCCTCTTTTTTTTAGATCTATACAATTCTTCACAAGAAATATAAGAAGATTCAAATCCTGGAGTTAATGAATGTTAGGAATGATGATAAACTATTTTTAAACTTAATATTTTAACTAATGATGGTTAGAATGAGTACCCAGCTATATTTCCTGATCATCATTGCCATCAAACATGTCTAATTACTGAGAGGGTTTATCCTTTGCCACTATATATGGTATATATTTATTTAAAACATATCTACCATATTGAAGATTAAGGTGCTATCTCTAAAATGAAAACATCTATAGGTCAGGTTTAAATCTCTTCCTAGCTTTTTAGAAGTTAGCTCTCCATTTACCCACTTATAACTCAAAAGAAAGTCATATCAATACATCACAGGATTTGTGTGTATAGCTATGTTTAACTAAATTTGGAATGAGGTAGAGAGAGAGAGAGAAATGGATAACTAAACTTAAAATAATATAAATATAATAAAACAAAATTTAATTACAATATTTATACACCCTATATGATAGTTAGAAATGAATCCAATGCATAAAAAATAAAACAGACATATATATTTTAGGGGAGAAGGTATTGAAAAAAATCATTTAATTGGGTTGAATTTAACTTATGAGCTTAGATATGCTTACTTCCAATATACAACAATCATACAATCCAATATACAACAGTCATAGTATTATTATTATTATTTAATTAATGCTAAAATTATTTAGAGAATATTATTAAATTTAATATTTGCTATAAATATTATTATTATTTGTGTTTCCTGAAGATTTGTGACGATAGTGTTTTAATTATATTTATATATTGGACTATTTCCATAATCTAATATGAATATTGAATGTCTTTAGAAAAATTTAACTTTATTTAAATTATTCTTCCCTCTTCTTCGGGTGTTGCTGGTCTGACCAGTGACAGTACTAGCATAGAAATTGAAAACTGGACCTTTAGATTTTTGAATATTAAATTTTTAAGGCAATGCTCTAACCAAAAAGCCTTTATTTTAAATAACATCAGGATTCTGATTTTATATTTCACTAAAAATATAGATTCAAACTCTTTTTAAAAATTGATCTGTAAGACAGTTTTGAAAGTTTAAACATTTATTTGATGTCCTTGTCTTGAGTTATTATTCACATAGAATGATGGTATGACTGGATTGTGTTCATCATAAATAGATTGACAGAAATAATGTGAATGATGACAGATAATGCTGCTTTTAGATACTCAATTGTTGTTGCATATTAGAATGAGATACCTTAAAATTGGCATTTGCAGGAAATGACATAATTCCAGGTTTAGTTGATTAGTACACTAATTAAATTTTTTTCACTCTGTTATAATGTGATTTTCAGCTATTGCATGGTTTATATATTAGTTGTGTTAATAATTCACTAGTTAGTTCTGTTGTTTTAAGCAACTTAATTTCATGAGATACTGTTAAACAGAACTTTTGCTCTTTGAATTGATCAAAAGTTTGTTAATTATGATGGTATTAGTTATCTTTCTAAATACCAAATTTAAAAGAAAAAAATACTGGCAGGTCTCACACCTTTTTTTTCTATGAACATTACTCCAAATTACATGCAATAAATCAGAGAATTTTTATTTATTATTATAAATCAATTTAAAGGAAAAAAATACATTGTTTTTCATATAACATATATATATATCTTACTGATTATAAATAAGAATGAAATAAATAAATAGCTTGCTACTTTTAGAAAAAAAAAAAAAAATCCCAATCAGGGTACTTTTCTTTTTTAAAAATTATACTTATGTTAGAATCAGGGTAAGAAGCCTGTAAGATCAGACTAGCTTTATTTCAAAGATGTTTAAAGCAATAATATATATATATATATATTAAAAACTATATGATTTTCTTACATATATTAAGATTTTCAGATTTTGTGAAGAGTGCCTAGTTTTCAAATATTTAGATATATTAGTGTAAAATTTTTTAAAAAAAAATTAGTAATCAATAAAACATTTTAAAAAATTTATATTAATTGGTATGCAGTAAAACAGAGGCTAGCAATTTTTTTTAATGTAAAGAGCCATTTTAAATGTTACAAACAAAAAATTAAAAGAATCACAAGAGAAAAGATAAAAACTAAATTGATGAAAAATATGAATATGGTAATGGTTGTAGTTATATTTGAAGATTTATTTTAGTAATAGAATATAAAAGAATCAATATACTGATAACAAAAATTAATATATCCTTTAAAGCAAAAAAAAAAAAAAAATTCCTTTGAATTTGATTTACTCAAAAATTTCTGTTATAAAGCACTAATCATCCATAGAAATTATTATTCTATAGTAAGTTTGATCCCAAGAAGTAGTGGTTTCTTTTCCTAGAGCAATAAAAATATTTATTTGTAAATTATTAATAAAATAAATATTTAAGTTGATTTTGTTAAAAAGATCCATAAACCTGGCAAAAAGAGCAGTGTGTAGCTCGCAGATTCCTGCACTATTATTTAAATTTAACATATATTGAGATTTTTTTTTTTACAATAGTTTGTTTTACATAATTCCACAATTTTTTGTTATTTATTTTTAAATTTTATACAATGTATTCCTTCCAGTATTTCATACTATTTTCTTTCTAAATCTTTTTTAAAATCTTAATCTATATCAATATATAATATTTTTAGTCTTTATGTTTCAAATATATTTTATTAAGATTTTTTTTTTTTTACTTTCAAAATCATAAGTTCGTACTCCTGACAAATATTTATCACTTTAGAAGGTAAAGTTCTTTTTTTTTTTTTTTAGTGTTTCCTTTTGTTAATCTCATTGTCCATTGATTCATTTTTACCCATAAACATGAAAAAGATATGAGATATATGAAATTTTCTAGCTTAAGCTTATTTCAAAAACAAATTTAATTTTTGTAAAAATGTTTAATTTTATGTTGTCTAAATTTAAATTGGACAAAAATTTTGTCATATAATATCTACATTTTTTTTAATAATAGAAATTCAATAAAAACACCAACAATTATATACTGGTATAATGAATTTCATTTATTTGGATATATTATCAATAAAAAGGGTTTTATTGAAGTTTTTTTTTTTTTTTTTGAAAAAAGAAACAACCTATGTATATAAAATTTAATCTATTTAACTAGTCAAATGATATGTATATATTGTAATGGACAATCAAGGTAAATCAAATAATCTAACTCTGATTGATACACAGTACCCATATCTGGTGATTCACCAACAGGTGATGACATAAATCTTAGCTTAATCTTTCAAAATACTTGACAGAATATAACAAGTAGATCAAATTCCACATCAATAATATCCATTACTACATTGTTGTATGTGAACATTAACATTTCTAATGTATCCCAGGGTTTTACAGCATTTATTGTATACACTATTAAATATGTAAATATTCATCAAAAGTTTATATCTAGTTTGTTTGACTGGATTTGAAGATATTTACGTATCTGAAAAATTCATGCTTTCAATCTGATAGAAATAAGTTTCATAAATGCTGTTTAGTAGAGATGGAGTTTAGATCTAGTTTCTGGTCTTCCTACCCTTTACTGACATGAGCCAGTTAGCTCGAAACCATGATTTAAAGGTTGGAGACAATTTGAAAGAGATATTTAATTCTATCTCTCTCAGTATTTATGTTAACTAAGCTTGATAGTGGGCTATTGGTAAAGCTCCATCTAGTAAGGTTTATATGTGTAGCTAACATAATATCATAACTAATAAATACTATTTTATTATTATTATTTCTCAGGGATTTAATTTCATTTAGTACAACATTAATAATAAAGACATATTTTTTATGTAAACAAAGTTTTTTTAGGATATGCCTGAACACAAATGAGCAATTTATGACTGTATTTAGCTCATATCATGTAGCACATAAATATGGCTGTGTAACAAGTATGTATGAGCTCTCACAAAGTGTTTTACTAAATAATATTTATGTAACTACTTCGAATAAAGTATAGCAAAAATTTGGAAATTGTAATTAATCCAAATAATGATAATAAATAATAATAAAACACAAGTCATTATAAATAATGATTAAATAACTTTATTAACAAAATATTAATGAATAAATATTATAATAAACTAAGCACAATATAAATAAATAAAAGTTAATATTTTTAACTACATTCTCAAGAAATGGAATTAAATATAAATGCTGTTATAAAAATAACAGTAGATAGATTAATATAGAAATAAAACAAACTAACTCCTTCTTTTTAAAACTTGATTTTTTATGACTATAATCATGAAAAAGAAATCCAACGTTTCGACTATTTTTTATAGTCTTTTTCAAGGCACACTAAAATAAAATATATATACAATAAATATCACATATTCCAAAAAAAAAAATTAAATTAATTAAAAATTACAAAATATATTCATAACCAAAATTTTCTTTTTTTTACCTTATCTCACTCCCCTTTCCTATTACAATCACAACTTAAATACAATTAATTTCTTTTTTAAAAATCTATATATATATCATAGAAAAACTTTTAATTAAAAACCTATTATTTTCTTTTATCTTTTTCCATTAACATCTATTATTTTCTTTTATCTTTTTCCTAGGATGTTAATGGAAAAAGATAAAAGAAAATAATAGGTTTTTAATTAAAAGTTTTTTTATGATATATATAGATTTTTAAAAAAGAAATTAGTTGTATTTAAGTTGTGATTGTAATAGGAAAGGGGAGTGAGATAAGGTAAAAAAAAGAAAATTTTGGTTATGAATATATTTTGTAATTTTTAATTAATTTAATTTTTTTTTTTTTTTGGAATATGTGATATTTATTGTATATATATTTTATTTTAGTGTGCCTTGAAAAAGACTAAAAAATAGTCGAAACGTTGGATTTCTTTTTCATGATTATAGTCATAAAAAATCAAGTTTTAAAAAGAAGGAGTTAGTTTATTTTATTTCTATATTAGATATATATGAACTATTTTGAAAAGAAGAACTGTGTGCTGGATATATTAAATTATTAGATAGATTAAATGATGCTGGACTTGCTAAAACTCACACAAATTTATTAAAGAAGGTTGCTAACATATAGAATATAATATTATAAAATAAAATAAAGATATTCATCTACATTTTATAGATCCTAAATATCTCCTCTATAAGAGCACTCTATCTAAAATAGTATCTACTTAGCTTTTAGCCCTTTTATTTGGTATAACAATGAACTCTTTATGAACAATTATAATATCAACACGGCTCAATGTTTCATATAACATTAAGGTTCTAAACAACAAATTCTATATTTGACTTTTTAGCCATGGACTTAACTCTTTATCTATTATTTTCTACCCTTATTATTAAAGGTACATTTTAAACATCATTTACTTGAATAAGCACATTTATAATATGATACCATGACTATCATATATTAAATAAGAAAAATAAATATAAGTTCTACTAAAGAAGAACATCTGATAATCAACATACAAATTTAATAATATTACTACTAATAATTATGATAATAATAATAATTTATCTCCAATAACATACATGCAAATATCTTATATTAATTAAATATTTAAACTATATTACCTGGTCTTTAAATGATGACAACATTGAAAATATTAAACATATGCAATAGATTTAAAATATTTATCATAAACAAGGCAAAAAATAAATAAATTAATAAATAAACTATTATCAATTAAAAGTTCATGAACATTATAAAATCCAATATATTGTGCCCTTGTCTGTAGGTCATAGGTAGGTAGAAAGGTCAAATGTGAAAAAATTTTAAATTTTAAGTTATATTTAGGTGATATAAAAGTAATAATAGTTTTGTAATACAATTTTAAGCTAAAATACCTAACAGATCATAGTGTAATAAAGTATTTTTAAAAGTAAACAGTTAAATAAAGTTTAATATCATTGCTTATGGTTGTGAAAGCTGGCCATACAAAATAACACAGCTATAGATAGCTAAAATTATTGTAATAACTTTAAAATAATAGTCTAAGAATTAATAGATTAAATAAATGAAATATAATTTTATAGTTAGTCAAAATTAATAGGGTATATTTTTTATTAATAAACTGTAGGATGGTGAGAGTTATATTTGGTTCTATAAGTTTCAATTTATTTTCCAAAATTTTATAAAGTACATTAGTTTTGGTGATTTAAACCGAGACATAAATAAAAATTTATTATTTTATAAAGTTGATAGACACGTGATCGTATATTAAATGCCTTCACGCACACACACACTTGGTAGATAATAATAAAGTTTGTGAATTTAAAACTAAATATAATTGCCATCCATCATTAAAATTAAAAGTTAAAAATGTTATATATTGTCTTAATAATTATTTTAAAGATCAAAAAATAAGTTTATCAAACTATAATTTAATTTAATAATATTAAGTTAAAATAATATTCCAGACATTACGTCATAAATATTTATTTAAAAGTACAATTTATTATCCCAAAATAGAATGACTAATATTGTTCGCGCTAAAAACAAATATTGACCAATCAACGGATTTAAATTGGCAGAAAATCTAAGATAGACGAGGGGAGAGGAATGTGAAAGTTGAAGAGGAAACCTTTTGCTTGTAACATCAAACTGAAAAGTTTTATTTATAAATTAATTTTCTAGTTAGCTATAACAGATAATATTTGTATCAGAAGATGTAATTCTAGGACTTAGGTGGTTTATTCAAATTTGAATTCATACTAGTAAAGAGGAAACCAAAAATATTTGAAATTTTGAAAGAGAGGAGATATTTTAGTATGGCAACGAAATAAACTATAAGTAAAAAGAAAAGTATCAAGTTGAAAATATAGAGAATTTATATGAGAAACAGAAATTTTTATAGCAAAACTAAGTTATATTTTATGAGAAAAATCATAGTATAGTCAAGTAAATATAAGGGAGAAAAAGCATATTGGAAAAATTAAAATATATCCAAAGTAAAATAGAGCCAAGCGTATAAGATATATAAGAGAAGGTTTACATCATAGGAAAAGGAAAAATATATTTAAAGGAAGAAATATTGGTTAAACAGAGATAAATTATCACTAAAGGAGAAAATGGATCCATGGAAATAAAGAAAAATTTATTGAATTTTCTAAAAATAAAGTACAAGATGCATCGAGGGAAAACCAAGCGCGCGGGGGAAAAAACTAGCAGACTATGTAATGGAGATCTCAAGAATAAGTGGGAAAATATGAAGAAAACTAAGGATCATCGTCCAAGAAGAATTAATAAACATAATTTAAATTTTAAATAGAACATTAAGTGACTAAAGAAAATAAAGTATATTTTTTTATTTAGCTTTGCAAGGAACGATTTTCCAAGCGAGTGCAACAGAGATGTATCGTAAATATAATTTTAATATTTTTTTTTTATTGTATTTAAAGTATAAAATTGAATTAGTTTAGGGAAACATATAAACATAAATTTTATAATAGTTATATTTTAAAAATATGAGCTAATGGAATGAGAGAAATATTAGTATAAATAAAAATGTGTGTATGGAAAATTTTAAATACCTACTAGAAGTCCTGGAATGGAGAAGTTTACAAATACGATCCAGAGGATAGAGATCGTTGGTAATTTTAATATTATTGGTAATATGTAATGTAATTTTTTTTATAGGTCATCTATTAATGAATGAGGTATGAACGATGTTAAAAGTTATAAGTACACATTTATCCAACATCAAACATATTTGAAAGAGTAGTAAAACTTTAAAATGTGCATGCAATAAATGATTTAAAATAAGTAATAATAAGTAACATATTAATTATGTGATTCTTTTGAATTTTATATTGAAAATATCTAAATAGTTTAGAACAATAGAGATAGAAATGTACGAGAAGTATAGTAAAGAATTTTCTTAAGAATAGCTGTATAGTTATATTAAAAATGAATTTTATTATTATTAGCAAGGTAGACAAAGAATTTGTCGATGTAATGTAGAGATGAATCTGAAGAAATCAGTCAGATAGTGACTTGGGAGTACTGATATCAAAGGAAACCAAGAGGATGTTTTATTAAAATCTAAGGAATGAAATATGGGGATCATAATAATTTGTGTGACCTCAGTATAGATAACTTTGCCCTATAACTGAGCACATATATTCTGGACAGTGTCTTTACATATCTTTGAAACTTTCTGATGTGATGAAGCTGAAGAAATAGCTTTAGCATCCATTCAATATTAGAGGCAGATAGACAGATAAAAGTCACTCCTCTATGGCGTCCTTAAATTCACTGTGCCATGATTGTCTAAGTTTTATAAAGGATAATATCTTGTTTATTTTGATCCAATGCATCTATATCTTCGCTATCTTGATTTCATGAAAATACATCGTCAGGGAGATAATTTTATAGAAATGATACATAAGATAGAAAGGAAGCTAGATATTAGTTATGTAAGAATAGTTGTTTACTAGAGTAAAGTAGAATTGTATAAGTCCAAAGTGAAAGTATAAGTATTATAAAAGATGGAGAATCATATGATGTAATTTAAAAGAAAAAAGAACTTAAAACCTTAGAATTAAGTTTTAAAGCAATAATAAGGTTTTGGAATATTGCACGTGATATTTTAATAGAAGAGATTGTACATTTGTGTGACGAAATGATTTAAAATGTATAGTAAAAAATGTGTATTTGTACATGGTGTGTGGATGACGATAATTGCTATATAAAGCTTGGGATAGGATCAATAATTTGACTAATAATTATTATATGATCGATGATAAAACTGAACATCAAACTGTCATAAGGATTAAATTCTGTAGGATTCCATACTAACAAGAATATCATTAGAATTTTGCAATTTTGTATAATTTTACATAAAAGTAAAGATTTTATAGAAATATAAACCTGCAATTATAAGGATATAAATGTCAATAGAAAAATTTAATAGATAGAAGTTTGTGTATTAAACTAAGCTTAAAACATGTATCTGAAGATAATAATATTGTGAAATATATTTTTGTAATTATTAATGGTAAAAGGGTAAAAGTAAAATTAGATGATAATAATGTTAAGACATCAACGGGTAGAAATAAAAGAGTTTGTAATAAGTAAATAGGGATATCCGCTGTAAATAATGTACAAATTGTTACTTGTTATAATGTTAATAAATTGTTATAAAATTTTATTAGTAGCTTTGTGTCTTGGTTGTTGTTTTTCCTACACATGAAATGCATGAAATCACAACGCACGTTTATAATTAAACATATTTAAGGTTTTGCACAAAATAAATAAACATTAGAGATTTTAACAATTTATTCTATTTTATTTACATGATGAAATGAAAGAAGTATAATTAAAACAGATATGGTCATAACTTGATTGCCACAGTATTTAAGTAAAATATATGCAAACGTTACCACATAACTTTTGATTATCGGATTGATAAATATTACCACGAAAATATTTAATACATCTAGAAAGAAAAGAGGATTGTATTACTCTATTATTGTCATTGTTATTATTAATTAGTTATTTATTACGTAGTGAACTATGACATAAAATTCCCTTATCATAGTTGACTATGGCAATATAAAATCAGTTTTAATTACAATTTATAAACCTGAGATTTAATTTAATTATTTATTTACTTATTGATTTATCTATTTGATTTGACATGATTAGATCAATTTAATTCTATTTTATTTAATTAATTTATTTTATGTGAGCTAGATTTTGTTTTTAAAAATATTAAGATATGATAAACGTTTTAAAAGTCGTAAGAATGCTATTAGTCAATTATTTATGATAGTGTTCGTATGCCATTGGGATAGTATCTCAATGAAATCTCATCTTGTACCTTTGTCGTTGCTCCAGGTCTCATGGGAATAATAAAAGATATTTGTGTTGATTTATTTCATAGACACGACTAGATTTAATAAAATTCTGAGCTAGTAATTATTTTATTTAAATTATAATGATATGTTTGATAGACTGAGCTAAAGAACCCGGAATTATTATTAATGTTAATTATTATTGACCGGAAATAAATAAGTAACGAAAATCCGGAATAATTAGTATAATCTTAATATGGAGCAAGAGAGGGAGGTTACAATATATACACACATTTAATGTAGGTGCCATTAAACAGAATTCATTTTATGATCAACACATTATTTTTATTCTGTCAAAATTATTCCTATATAATATACAATTCATTTCATTCCAATTGTATTTCCAAATTATTTAATAATCAAATATTGTTCATTTCAATAATGTAAATTCCTTTATAATATGGTGTTTTACTTTTTTTTTATAGAGCAATAAAAAAATTGTATATTCAAATTTTAAGTAAATCCATAAAGAGCAATAAAAAAATTGCATATTCAAATTTTAAGTAAATCCTGTCGATAATTATGTCACAGGTTCCCAAAACAATGAGATTTTCTGTTGTTTATCCTATTAAGAAGTGAGTGATGATATTCCATTTATTGATTTCAAAAAATTACTTTTGTAGAAATAACAAAAACAAAATCATTGAATTAAATCCAAAATCCAAATGAATTGTAGACAAAGCAAAACCCATTATATTTGATGTAGAAATGTTAATAATTTAAAAAGATTTTAAAGTTTTGAATGTTTTTGATTGTATATGAATAATTTCCAAGTTAGATGAAATTTTATCCAATTTAAATTTTTATCAGCATAATTATGCAAGCATTTAACTATTATGATATTATTTAATCATATTTGATGATGATATTCCTAAAGACTCGCCATCACCTCTGAAGGCAAATGCTTAATAGTTTCTCTAGTCAATCATGACAATGGCAAATTTAAAGATTTATAGCTTACAAAGTTTACTGGTCAAGATTCAACAAAATGGAACTCCGAATTTCTTTGAGCACCTTCTTTGACATGTGATCAATAAATGATGTAGATTCTAACTCTTATTTCACTCAAATGCAATTTATACGTGAACTCTTATGTGTTGGTGTAACAGTCAATTCCATACACCAATAAAACTTTAATAAGCATCAAAATAAACCATCTTGTTCTCTAATTTATACATGCAAAACATTTTAAATAAAATTATTCTCAAACCATAATTATGATTATTTAATCTTTATTTGAACACTAAATAATATATTTACATTTTTCATATCAAAATAAATAAAATTTAACCTTTAAATTTACCTTTCCTGTTATATTTGTATGGTTATTATATACTATTCCCTTTTTCAAAATATCAAACATTATTTTATTTTAAATATAAACATCCACAAACACATCCATGCAAATTTAAATATAATACATAGATTATGTTTGTTTACAAATGATTTTCAACCAAATATAAATCACTAAAATTATTATTGTGTTATGATCAATTTATTCAACTTAATAATGGATATTTAATAATAAAATGTTTTCAGTGTAATGTAGGATTAGCAACTTAAATTTGTTGATGAATATTTTCTGAAAATTTTGAATTTAGTTACAATTTTAAAGTTTCGATACACATTTTTAAACTTGCTTTAAAATATATTTGGCATATTGGATTTCCTTAGTGACGCTATGCACATATACAGTATACAATATTTTTTAAATTATGCTTATTACTAAAAAAAAAAAAAACTTGTCATAAGTAATATTAAGCCTTTAGGGTTATGGTTACAATATTTATATATGTGTGTGTATATATATTAGAGCATACTGAACAAATAATTCTACTATATTATTTCTTAGATTTTCAAGTATAATTTCAATAAATAAGATAAAAAAACTGTGTTAACACTTTGTATATATGCTTTAATCAATCTACTTTTATATTTTATCAATGAGTGATGCAAGACATTAGGAACATTTTTTTGTTCTAATCAAAAATGACATTTTCTGAAAGTAAAACCTTGTTTAGAACATTTGAAATAATTTTCAAAGAGCTATAGTTTAAGCAATTTTTAATCAAAAATATTTTCTTAAGTTTTATAATTCTAAAATTAAATATAAATTTTGTGCTAGTCTCAAAAGCATTATTCAATTTCAAATATTAAAAATTAATAATTTTTATTAGTGTTTTATTGTTGATGCATTTTCAAATAGAAATTACATTGTAAACAATTTTTTTTAACATTCTATTGAGCAGTTTGATTTGTAGCAAGAATGGTAAATTTGAGAGCTAAAGGTTTTTTTGAACTTTGCAAATAAATTCTCAATTTTCTCCATTGAATGGCTGCTATATTTTGAAGAAATAATTCAAGAACTATAAGTAAAGCTGTGTTTTTACTTTAGAGAAAAAATAGTAATAAAATGTAAATACATATCTAGTTTAAAAAGCCATAAAAAGATTGCTAATAATTAATGGAAACATAAATGTAAATAGATATGTAAGTTTTAAAAAGTAATGAAAAATAAATTCTGTAAAAATAAAGGAAACTTTATTTTAATAATTTGAGTTTAAGTCTAATTCAACAAAGAAATATTGGTTTGCAGATAAATTAGACTTAAACAGATAAAGATTATAACTTAAAAGCATTCTATAAAAGATTGCCAAAAGATAATGCAAATGATTATTTTCAAGGCTGGATATAACTAGTGGATTTGAAATACCAAGAAAACTGTGTAACCATTAAACCAGTGGTCTTCAACCTTTTCACACCTGCAGACCGGTAAAAATAAGGATAAGGTTCCGCAGACCAGCAAAAATAAGGATAAGGTTTCACAGACCGGCAGAAGTCTATAGATAAATTTTCTTAAAGATAAGCATAATTGTTATAACTGATCAAAACAACAATGTTAAATATATAAGATAAAGTTTTATATATATAAATATGGAGTTTATATAATAAAAAACATTTTTTAAAATTTTTTTAGAAAAGTAATAAAAAATTTAATTCTACCCCCCCCCCCCATAAACATTATGATAACTAGAAAAAAAAAAAAATTTATGAATGATTAATTAGATTTTGTTTTCGTTCTGTTTTCTTTTTTTTTTTTAACTGGGTAAAAATGAGGTGAAAAAATAAATAAAAATTGGCTATATTAATTAAAAGTTTAAACTCTTATTATTTATTATTACAAAACTTTACTGCCCGTCTAGCACATGGACCTGCAGAAAAGTTTCGCGGCCCAGCACTGGGCCGCAGACCAAGGGTTGAAGAACACAGCATTAAACTATTTTAGTAGAAAACAAACAGAATAAATATTTGAAGCTAATTACTGTGGAATGCAAATGTCATAATTAAAAGCCAGATCCTTATCATCACTGTAAAAATGCATTAGTCAAATGAATTCAAGCAAGGAGAAATGTGCGCAACAAAAGAGTGCTCTCATCAGTTTTTCTCTAGTCATCGCATTCTGTTGTGTGTTACTGCTATAAGGACTTTTGAGAAAAGCTGAGGGAAAAGTGCTTTAAAACTTTTATGCAATGATGGAAGTATCTGACAGAGCCTGTGCCTTTGAAGGTGAAAGAATGCTAGCTAGGGAAAATGTTTACAGACCTTACCAGTCTTTTTATGATTTGTGTATGCCTGAGAAGACCCAATTAGGATTGTGTTTTAAGTAGTGTGAGTGTAAACTTTTAATATTCACTTAGGTCCACCACTATTGTAGTTTTTGATGGTGATTATAGCATTGAAGATTTAGAACTTTAAATCAAGGACTAATCGTTAATGTGTATATAAAATAATTATGGATCGTTATTTAGTAAAATTTTAACTGATATATATATACAATATGTAAATAAATGTATTTATTCTTATTTAATAATGTTTTGGGTCATTAATAGTTTTGTGATAATTGTGGGTAGTCAGCTTCATAGCTGAATACACAACAATGGCTAACTATGAAATAGATAAATATTACAATAATATGAATAACAGTTGACTTTAAAATTGATGGTAAATAATTTTGAGTCATTTATCAATAAAAATGTAGCAGTCAAAAAATTCATTTACAGGCACTGGTCAGAATCTAGAATGTTACTTAATTGAAGTAACAGAACTTTAAAAATTTAGAATATGATTATTCAATAATATTTCCTGAGATTATTTGTGGATATCAGAAATGAATTCTAAAGAAACCAGCTATAAATTGTTTATTGTTTTAAATTATGGCACAGAAAAAAAATGTAATGAAGGATAATAAAATTTTTATTTATTTTCATATTTTTTGGTAATGCCTAAAAATTAAGGCAACTCAGATAAATTATTGCAAAACTCAGAAAGTATAACATTTCAGAAATTTTGAGTAAAACCTAAGGTAAGAGTTCTGTTTGTTTATAAAAAAATTTTTTATGGTAAAATATAGAAGTATTTTGTTTCACAATCATATAAAAAATTTATGAGCAGAAGAAAATCAAAAGATGTTAAAAAAGAGAAAATTATGTTGAAAATATTATTATATTTGTGTTGATCAAAATATGTGGATTGTAATTAGTATTTTCATTATATTTTTTGTATACTATAGCTCTTATGAGAGTGGCTACAAATAAATAAACAGGGCAATAGTAAATGTATAACATGGGGGTAGAGAAAATGTAAAGTTAATTTCAGGATTAGCACTTGAATGTGTCAGTACAGTCATGTTGTTGGAGGCTTTTAGCTATTTTATTTTTTTTCTGTGTAAAAGTAAAAATATAATTATAATAATTAAATGACAACTAATTTTAAAAGATATTATAATTGTATTAGAGAAGAAAAAAAGGAAGATTGAAAAATTTTTGGTTTTTAAAAAAGAAGATAATTAGAATTAGTAATGCTAATTTTTAAATAGAAGATTATTAAATTAATATTTCATTATTAAATACAATCTATTTTTAAAAGACAAATTCAATTTTTTTTTTTTTTTTTGTAAAAGGGATTTTGTTTGCTAAAAAAATAAATAATGTAATTAAAGAGATGGAAAAAGTTTTTAAAAATGTAATTAAAAGATTAATAAAGAGATAAAATATTTTTGAAAATAGACAGCTTGAAATTGGAGAGACATATCTTCAAAAATGTATTACTTTTAAAAACAGTAATAATAAAATTATAGAAAATGCTTAGATGATTAATGTAAGTCAGAACTTGCTTGTCTAGCTAAATGAATGCAAGAAGAGCAACATAGCAAAATAATGTATATTTAGTCACAACTTTATGCAGTGAAGTCAAATTCAGCAAACTATATTTGCAAGTGTTAGAGAATAATACTTTCAATATGGTCAAATTACAAAAAGTATCATACAAATTAATGATTTATGCTTCCTTAACATGAATGTGTAGTCACCCCATATCACCTCTGTCCTATAATGTAGGGAAAAAAGTTACAAAGTTCAATCCTAGTATAAAAAGAAAATGAATTAATGCTCCTCATCATTGAAAATCTGCTTTTCCTTGCTCGGAGATTTGTCTGACAATTGCTGATGTATTCCAAAATTGCACAACGTGATAATAGCCAACTTGTAAGTAAATAGTAATGGAGAAAAGAAGATGCTAGTACTGACCAATTTAAAATAATGATTGAAGAAATATGCAGTTTACCATTAAGAACCACCAGAAATATTTATTGGAAAATCTGAAGACAAATCAACCAAGTGATGAAGTAGAAATGAATTATGCTAGGATTACACATAAAAAAGAAATGATAATATATATAGGAAATTAAGAAAGTCTGAGATAATCATAAATTCTTGCAAAAATAAGAAATTCATTAAGATTATTTTAATATATATCATAGATGATATAATTAATTAAAAGTCTTAAATTATATGTTCAATATTTTTGTTAATTTTTGTTTTAAAAAAAGATAACACATTATATATATTTCTTTTACATGAATTGTATAATATTTTATTATGGAAAATATTTGTATTATTTTGGAATGCCCATAGTAGAAATATCAATCAAGTATGGGTGGAGATGATATCTCTAATCTAATTTAAATTGTTAAGAGAGGAGCACAATGAAAATATTATAAATCATAATATTGAATGCCTGCTTGATAGTATTACATTCCCATATTGAGAAAATTGTAAAGTCAATTAATAATATTAAGAGTATTGACACATTTGTTTTTTGATACTGCCTTAAATAAGTTATTAAGTTTTAAATATGCCTCTAGTCTTAATTCTCATTCTTGAATGTCATCATTGGAATAAATGATTTATACTTAGATTGATTAAATTGTCAATATGTTTGAATCTAGTGTGTCCACAAGCTACTGATATGTGCTGAATGGGATTGTTAATACTTAAGGAATAAAGATTTGAACCTAGATTTCTAAATATCCTGAAGAGAATTTGGTTAATTGTAGCACCAAGGCAAAATAACATATGTTGTAGTATATATATGGTAGGTGTATATACTTATATGAATGATGAGCAGGAAATATTATTGAGGCTAATCAGACATATCAGTGAAAAACTTATTAACTGATGAAGCTTTCAGTATGTTTATAACCAATTTTTTGATTGAAGGGGTTACTGTTAAATCTTATTGTAAGGTGACTAATTGTCATCCTTTAGGGAGGACAGTCCTTCTTTTGTAAGTTCTATCCTCCCTACATGTCCTCTTTTTCGATATTTGAAGACTAATCTGTTGCTCATTATGTGACGTATTTGTATTTGACATGACAATTCGTTAAGGTTTGGTACAGTGTGGTATAAGACATGATTATGAGATGCATGCACTTGCAAGGGAGACCTTGAGAGAGCACGCCGTGTACAAGTGGATTTGTTTACTTCTTATCGAAACATGACATGGCACATACACATGCAGTAGACTCACGGCATGTCAGCAATTGAATGATTCACGGTAATTGTTTCTTTCTCAGTGAATATTCAATTATACAGAGATAAGTACAATTCACATTTTATTAATTCATTATCTATTTAATAATTTCCAAATATGTATAATTTTATTTACAAGTTTATACAACACTATTGTCAACAGAAGTGTAAAATAATTTAAATTTTAGTGAAGTTTATTCGCTTATGTTATTAAAGTTTCAGTTGCAATAATTAATTTTATTTATTCATAATGTGCTTGCATCATTCGTGTAGCTTTATATTTTATTTTAAATTTTAAATTTCATTTAAGGGATGGAAAAATCAAAAAAGAGGAAATGCCATTTCAATGATCAATTGAAAAAGGAATTTCCATTCCTCATATCAAAGAAATATGCCATTGTTTTCTGCAATATTTGCAGAGAATTTTGTATTGCAGTTAGGGGCACAGCAGCTATAATGAAACACTTGTCTACCAACAAACATAAGCAATCATTAGATGCATCAGCTTCTGGTCATAAAGTAACAGGTTTTTTTAAAATTTAACAAATTATTCTGAAGATGAAAAACAGTTAGCTGCAATGAAGGGAACATTTACATTTCATACCATAATTCACAATCAAAGTTTTCATAGTATGGATTGTACAACTAAATTATTGAAAAAGTTTCACAATGCTAAATTTTCATGGGCAGGACAAAATGTGAGGCTATTATTAAATCACTATTTAAAAATTACTGTGATAAAATACTTATAGCAGACTTGAAAATTGCAGCATTTGTAATAGTTTTATTTGATGCATCAAATCATAATGAAACCAAATTGTATCCAATACTAGTAAGATATTTTAATGTTACCAAGGGGATTCAAGTAAAAATTTTAAATTTAGAATCCATTGAGGGTGAAACTGCTGAAATTTTCTCAAACTAGCTATACAGAGTAATAAATGAAAACAATTTGAAATCAAAAGTTGTTGCACTAACAGCTGATAATACAAACACAAATTTTGGTGGGTGAAGATGCAAAGGGGTGAATAATGTGTATGTAAAATTACAAAATTTAACCAAAAAGAAAATACTAGGAATAGGTTGTAATGCACATATTTTGTTAAATGCAATCAACATGGCATCATGTGCCATGCCAATTGATGTAGAAATAATAATAACTACAATTTATTTGTATTTTAGTCATTTTACCATTCATGTGGCTACTTTAAAACACTTTTGTGAAGAAACAAATGTTGAATACAAAAAACTTTTAGGATATTCAAAAGTTAGATGGCTTGCTCTAACACCTGCTGTAAAGTGTGTTCTAACAATTATTTGAGCCTCTCCATTCATATTTTTTAAGTTTAGACAAATGTCTTAAAATCCTGAAATTGTTTTTCAATAATGAAATATCTGAGATATTAATGTATTTTGTACATAACCAACGATTCAAAAGATTGAAGGTGAACACATTTCAGCTACAGAAGTTAGTCTTATTTTGAATGACTTTATCCTTCAATATAAATCTCGATTTGAAGAAAAATTTCTTCCTTTAATTATAAAAAAATTTTCAGACTTAGAGGAATCAAATCCGGGCATAACGGAAAAGTTTACCAAAGAAGTGCAGAATTTTTACCAAACATGTTTCAATATATCGAAGAATGGTCTGAAACAAACATAATGGGAAATAAGAGTTTTCAATAGTGTTTTTGACTTCATCGCAGGTATATTACACAGATATTGAATCTTGTGTTGAGTTTTTATCTAAAGAAATGCTAGACATTAAAATAGATGACAATTGTCTCTTTGAAGAAATTCAAAGACTGAATGTATATTTAAATTCTGAAAAATTAATACAATGAGAAAATCAACACATTGAAATTGATAAAAGATGGGTGGATATTTTTAGCCATTTCAAAAATGAACATATTCCATGTGAAAATTTATTTATACTTGTTCAATTTACGTTGTGCTACCCTGGAACTAATGCAGCAGTTGAAAGAATTTTTTCAATTGTCAATGATTTTTGGACAAATGAGAAATTGATATTGAATGTTGATTCTTTAGCTGCATTACTTGCCATAAAATTCAATATGAAGGATATTTCTTGTCCAGATATTTCCAATATATTGTTAGAAGATGATACATTGACAAAAATATTAATTCAATAGAAAAGTACTCATTTAAATAATAATTAACAGGCATATAAGCATAACTACAATATAAAATGTTACAAATGTTTTTATTATGCATATATCATATTATAATGTATTGTTATTGCAATGAATAAAATGTTTCTTATATTTACGATATTTTTTTTCAATTTATTTGTCCTCCTTTTCTTTTCAAAAAAGTTGGTCACTTTGCTTATTGCATAAATATAATTATAAATATGATTTCTCATTAGCACATTTTCCTCTTAATCTATCATGTTATTTTATAATTTTCTATAAATAATTGTGTTTTATAATTACGTACTCCTATATACCTTTTAAATCTATTATGTATATTGGAATACAATCTATATATATCATATAGACACACATTCATTTACAATGGAAAAAATTAAATTGCATAATACTTTATCTCAAAAACTTCTTTAACTCACAATCAAAGCATATTCATAAAAAAATTCAAACTGAGTGAGATTTAGAAACATATAATAATAATAATTTGTTGCTTCTTAATTTTTTTTATAAATATATAATAATAATAATTTCTTGTTTCTTAAGTGTTTTATGAATATTCTCATTAATTACATTTACCATGTTTACATATATTATAATTTAGACAAATATTTACATTTATGTAAACTCATTTATACAGAATATACCTATTCACTGCTTTTGTCATTATTTACTTAGTTATCTAGTTACTCATTCTGCAATTATTCAAATAATTATTTATAATAAGGTATTTATTTATATAGCGCTACATTAATAAATTGTAATTGTAAATGAGCGATCAGGCTAATGCGCTTTACCAATTTCAAACTGTAAATGAGTACTCCATTCTCAAACACAAGATAAAGTCTTTATGAAAAGATAGAATAAATCCACCTATCTTTTTAACTCAAATGTTTAAGTATGAGTCAATCTTAAGTGTTTGGAGATGAGAGCATGAAGATATTAAGCAGTTTAAAATCTGTAAATTAGTCTGGTCACTAATTTACAATTTATTAACATAGCGCTATATAAATAAATATCTTATTATATATATGTTTAACTTCAACTAAGAATGACATGTAGTAAATTATAAATAATTTTGCAAGCATGAAGATATTAAGCAGTCACTTTAAATTACTTTATTATGCTTGAATGAATGGTGCTTGTGAAATTATTTAAAATTTCCTATATGTCATTCTTAGTTAAAGTTAAACATATGTATAATAAGGTATTTATTTATATAGCACTATGTTAATAAATTGTAATTGTAAATTAGTGATCAGGCTAATGCATATGTGCTTTATACAGATTTTAAACTACTTAATATCTTTATGCTCTCATCTCCAAACACTTAAGATTAGCCCATAGTTAAATGTTTGGGTCGAAAAGATAGATGGATTCATGCTATCTTTTCATAAAGACTTTATCTTGTGCTTGAGAATGAGAGTATTTATTTACATATAGTTTAAAATCTGTAAAGGGCATGTGCATTAGCCTGATCGTAATTTACAATTACCAAGTAATGATTGTATATTATTAATACATTTTTATTTTTTTATTAAACAAAAATATTTTTTAATGTTTATAATTATGACCACAAATAAGTTACTATTTTTTTCATTAATATATAGAGACATTTAAAACTAAGGATTTTGTTAAGAGTACATATATTGTTCTTTAACTTTATGAAATCTAAAAGAATTTCACTTTTTAAAGTTTCATAATGCTTCAATTTTGTTTGTAGACAGATTCCTGTAAACATTTTGTTTGAATCATTCAAAAGGTTTCAAATGTACACATGAATAGTTATATATATATATATGTTACAGTGTAAAAATGTTAACTTATCTTTTTTTAATTATATGAATTGTATTATAATAATAATTTGTGAGTATAGCCATCGTTCAAAAATAAAAAGAATAAAAAATATAAATTTAAAGATGAATTTTGCTATAACTGTAGAAGTCAATCCATGAATCACAACAATACACAGAGGCTAAACTCTCCATACAGTAAAGAAATGGTGATCATGTGATGTTTCATGGTTAAAAATCACATCTATATTTGAGTATATTATATGCTAATCTTTTAATATGTTTAGTTGATATTTTTATGATGTCATTTTTCAATTTTTTCTGCAGCAAAGGTTTTTTTTCTGGAAAGCTGTTTAAAACCTTGCCTATATGTCACTCTCTATTGTATCATTCCACTATATTATAGAAATAATATTTTTAATGTTAACAGAATATATTTCTCTTATAAAACATTCTCCCAAGTTCAGAAAATATTGTTTTAGAAAACCTCATACTTGTTATCCATTTCACAAGTCATTGGATTTGTAGATTTAATACTATATTTTACAGAAAGTTGAAAAATATGGCGATCGGTCTTAGGATATTGTGGACCATATTTTCAGTTGCTTACTGAGTATTCTCAAATGAAATTCTCTTATCATCTTTATCTAATGTTAATAAATCCTGTACTCCATATAATAAACTTGTCAAAATAATGACTTTATATAACTAATTTAGTAGAAGATAATTATAATGATGAATTATTCTATTTTTATCTAGTAAAGTGCAAAAGCATATTGTGTTTGATTTCATTTTAACAATCTATTTTATTTTTGGTATCCAAAAAGCTATCAAGTTATTTAATTTGATTTATTTTCTTAAAATGATAATCATTCACAACTTCGCTACTTTCTAAACTTAGTTCAAAATTCTGCTTTATACAACTTTATTAACTTAATTCTTTATTCTTATTAAATATTTACCCCACTCTGTCTTACTTTAGCTGATCAGATGCCAAATTCCCATCAAAGTCCTTCCTTTACCATTATATTTATGTCTTAATTTTAAATTTTCTAACATCCACTTTTATAAAAAAAATTCTTTATTTATACAATATGGATGTGTTTATTTTCTCACAGTCAAAACCAATTTTATAAAATGAAAATCATTCTTCTCACATTATGTGTCTGCATATATACATTAATTTCATTATTGGCATAACTTATCGTAAATAAACTTTTTTTTATTTTCTAAATATACTTTTGCAATCAGCAACATTTTACTTTTATTAATTTAAAACAAATTACTTCAAAAAATTCTCCTCCTTCTATATCTGTCAAATTTATTTGAACAAAACAAAAACAAACTTAATCTATTTAAACTTTTTTTTAATCATTAAAATCTATATGTCTATTGGGAGTACATGTTTAATTCATTGATAATATAACTATTTTACAAAAATATAGTTATATTTCAGAGTTATGTGGTTCATATATTTGAACCTCACATTTAAGCTCTCTATATAAAAATATCTCAGGGATATGTGGGTAATTTTTTCTGCCCTACTTTCCAAGCATCACATTCATAAAAAAAATAATCTATTTTTATAAATTAAAATGTACAAAGTTATAAAAGAATGATTTTCACATATATCTCAGGAATACATGGTTACAGTAATGGCCCCATGGCACCATCTTAATAAAATGTATATACTGTAACTATCAGAATTGCACAACCCACATGCAAATGACCTGAGGGTAATCCACATGTGCATCACATTCTGTCATCACATTTATAGCTGTCTAAGATCAGGGAGAAAACAAGAGACTCTTAACTATTTACCTAAGTTGTTGATTGTAAACTACCAAAAATAATGAGACACGCTATTCACATATATACAACACAAAACATTCACTGGCAGAACTTTAATCACTTGATTTATAAATTAATTTACAATAAATAAACCTTTCCAAATTTTATTAGGTTAATTTTTTTAATTTTAATTATGTACAGATATAGTATACAGTGGTGTAAGTATTCAATATTTTAAAATAATTTCTATTTGATATTATTCCAATTATTGCATAGATACCTATCTTCTCTCAACTATCATCATCACTGTTCTAATGCTAACTGATACAAGTTTATAAATTAAGGCTAATCTTGCAATTTGTCTGTTGTGATCAATTACAGGTTATGATATTAGTATGCAATAAGTAATAAAATATAATTGTAAAATATAGAGATTTACATCTGTATTACAATAGTTATATAAGATCGCATGCCTACAGTAGGAATTAAACTTCTGCAGTGCATATAGCATACAGTGATCAGCAGTCACATATATATCACTACACAATATGTATGAAAGAAAAATGATTGGTATGTAGTAGGAATTAATCATTACACCACACATCACTGTTTAAATTAGATAATGATTGTAAGGGATCAGCAGTTGCAAATGATATTACAACCATCAAATACTAAAGTGTTACATAAGAATGAGAATCTAATTCATAACCCAAATTAATGAATATCAGCTGTACATTCCTATCAATAATAATAATTCAAATACAAGACTAGTTAGCTAAAACTTACATCTACTTAATAGAACTCTAATGTAGCTTGTCTATGCAGCACAATTGAACTCCATTCATAATTTAATAAATTTTCTGCTTTAACTTATTAAATAATGATTTAACTAATATACACCTTTTAATAACATGGCAAGAGATTGCAATTATAAGCTAATTATCTTTTATAAACTAATTTATTATCATTAGTGCAGACTAAATTGTGGTGAGATATTTAAATAAAACAAAGTATAATCTCTTGCCATACCTGCTCATAAACAGATTAAAAATAAATCATTATTGATTAACATATTTCAAATGTAACTAGACAAGAACCAACCCCACGCTTCATTGGTTTTATTTCCTGATGAGCATATTGCAGGGAGGAACTATCGATTGGCATTCCCCAATGCAGATGTCACACCACCTACAACAATATTTTCGGCTCATCAGAGGATGTAGCACCATAGAGACTGGAAGCATTTAGAAATTTGTGTTTGGTTTCCCAAATGGTGTCACTAGAGTTCCATCTCACTACAATCTTACTTACCATCATCTGGCAATGCCAAACATAGCTCAGGAGACATGAGATTCTTGTGAGCAAGATGCAATGAATAATTAGTGATGCAAAAATGGAACTAAATAATTAGATTAATTTTTAATAACAACAATTTTATTAATAATAATTCATTAGCAATGAGAAGAAGTCTCAAAATATTTCAGATAGGTTATCCAAGCAAAAATACATTTTTAGTTCACATGATGAGAAGAAGTCTAAAGAAAAGGTTGTTTTCTCATCCCTGGTGTTTGCCTCAAGATGTTGCTATTTCTAGGTCAATTCCTAGAAATATACCATTTCACCAGCCTTCACCCAACAAAAGAGGAAATTTTCTACATTATAAACGCAGAAAAGAGCCCTCACAACAGAAGCCAACACAAATGAAACTTCTTTCTATGATAAAACACAGAAAGAGTTCCCGACAGCTGCCGATTATGGCTTTTTTCTATGCTAAAAGCAAAGAGAAAGAAATGCCTAAATTGGCTGCCATAGTAGTTGATTTTGTTCATTTTCTCGTAATAGTAGAATATCTATTTTCTCTGTAGTTTCGTGTGAGTGTGTGTATTTGAAGCAATCGTAGTTTTTTAAAATTTGATAAGACGTCTATTTTTCTTAATGTGTTGTAACTTACTTTACTGTTGTAAGTTTAGTAATAATGTCCTGAAGATTCTATTACGAATGGGTAACCCTCAAAAATTGCTTTTAAGGGTGCGTAACGGAAAAAATTCAAGGATCACGCGAAAAGTACCATTTTCACGAGAATTCATCCGTGACCATTTACTTTTGCTATTGTAACGTTTATTTATATACGTTACAAATATATTGGCATTTGGTAAAAGCTAAAAAAGTAAATTTAGATTTTTTTTTGATTAGTATAATTTTTGTTAAAACGTGCAATGAAGGTTAAAATTGTCATTCTTATTTTTTTTTATCTAATTGGAAAGAATAAATGACATACAGATTACTAATCCAGATAAATTAAAAGAATTCCAAAAGTAAGCTAAAAGAAAAATATTTTAGCTAATTAAAAATGGAAGAATAATGCTAAAAAAAAAGAGAACGTTGTAACTTAAATTTAAGAGAGAGTGTATAAGATTATTATCTTATACACTGATAAAAAGACAAAAGAGTGCGCAGAAGTTCCAAAAATGGAGCGCGATATAAAAAGGAGATGACAACTTCAATCTGGGTCTTCTCTTTAACTTCTAGTTACGTCTCTGAAAGTTGGAGGTTTCCATGAGCATAACCTGTGGCAAGAAATATACTTCTACACAGGTATGCCCCTTGCTGTACCAAGCTGTCACACAAGCATGAAAATGGGACTTGTGAAGACCGCTTTTTGCAATAAAAGGGTCACTACAACCGTGCCTTTTCTCCAGCTATAGAACGGAACAATAATGGAAGACGCCGGCAGGAGAGACCAATGGAAATTCTCATGATCTGGGATCCCATAAACCTACATGAACTTACTGGTAAGTTAAGAATAAATTTTCCTGATAGTGACTTAAAAGTTTGCAAACAATTATTTATCTAAGCTTAGACTACCATCCTGATATAAGACTTTTCGTATTCAAGGGACTTTCTAATAAAGAATTTTATACAAGATCTTGGAACATTATTAAATTGCTTTAATTGCTTAATCTGTTTTTGTTAATCGATTCATTATCTGGATTGGTGTGTGTGTACTTTCCTGTTTAGTTAATTCGTAATTTAACTTATAAATATGTTTAGTTTGTTAGAATAAAAGAGATTTTACTTTTATCAACCTTTTCATTGTGCGTTATTAATAATAGTTGTTTTTTTTAGTATTAAAGTTATTATTAGTTTAATAAGATTTAAAAGTAATTTACCTTGCCAATATGTTTGAATAAGCCCAGCAATAATAATCTTAAAAAATTAATTCTCGTTACGGTATGATGTAATATCGATTAGTTTAAAAGCACTTTTTTTTCTGTTTAGTTTACGAGTTACAATATGTTTGACGCCGACTCAGTGGGTCTAACGACTCTGGCACCCTCATGTAGAAATTAAAAACTGAGTCAGCTCACGATTGTACTTAGCAATAATTCTAGGCCGAGTTGATCAGGAAATATAGCTATGTTTTTAGAATAGAAATATAACTTTCTTCTTTTTTGACATAGCTTGATCAACTCACGCACAGTTTATATTAGCGTGTAAGAGGCCTAGCAAAACGAAAAACGTTACACTATATATATATACGCACAAACAAAAACAACTCAGTGTCTAATTATTAGTAATTACTTTTCCAAAAAAAAAAATTAGTCGGCTATTTTTTTTTTTTTTTTGTTACATTTATTATTTCAAAATAAGATTAGTTTTTATATCTACACACTAACAAAAACAACCCAGTTCCTGATTAATTACTGTCTTAAAAAAAAAAAAAGAAAGGAAATTCAACGGGGTTTGGTTTTTTCAATGGAGTATTTGAATTACGGTATTTTATATATTTTTTCCCCCCCTCCCTTCTTTTTCCCCCCCGCCCCCCCGCAAAAAACCCCATTAACCCGAACCCCTAGGGGCCCTCCAATATATATACACAAGATTTACCAAAAAAAAAAGAAACCCACTTTCTGATTAATTACTGTCAAAAGAAACGTAAATTAGTCGGCTATCATTTTTAAATTTAGTATTTCAATAACGGTACCCTTTTTATATAGACAGAGTTAACAAAAACAACCCATTTTCTGATTCATTACTGTCCCCCCCAAAAAAAAAGAAAACAGAAATTAGTCGGGTATCATTTTTCAATTGACTCTTTCAATGACGGTCCTTACTAATAGTAGTCGGGTATCAATTCTAAATTGTAGTATATAAATTACGTTACTTTTGATAGATTTAGAATTATGTATTGCTTTTTTAATAAAATGATTGATTTACTCTTGACCAAAAATACCGTAACTTAAAAAAAAGACACACGTAAAGTCCAAAAAAAATGAGAAAAAGCCCTTAACTTTAAAGACACACACAAACTAAAAAACAATCTAAGATTAATAAACATTGACTTATTACGTCTTGCTTTTGAATCAAATTATTGATTTACTCTTGTGAAAAAAATACCGTAACCTTAAAAAGACACACATAAAGTCCCCAAAAAAAAAAATTCGAAAAAGCCCTGTAACTTTAAAGACACACACACACAAACTCAAAAACAAGATAAGATTAATAAACATTTACTTATTACGTCTTGCTTTTGAATAAAATTATTGATTGACTCTTGCAAAAAAAAAGACCGTAATTTTAAAAAGACACATGTAAAGTCAAAAAAAAAAAAAAATTAGAAAAACACCGTAACTTTAAAGACACACACACACAAACTCAAAAACAAGATAAGATTAATAAACATTTACAAAAATGAAAAAACTAACATCATATAATAGTATTAGTTAGTAGAATATTTTACTACAAATCTAAGAAATCAGATCTTTTTAGATCAAATCGATCATTTAGGTCCAGCCCCGGAATCGTTATATGTATATGTTTTTGATTAGCATCAATGCCATCATGTGGCGAACACCAGGAATGAAAAAACAACCGATATTTCATGTAGATTATCCGAGCAAAAACCCATTTTTTAATTCACATGATGAGAAGAAGTCTAAAGACACATTTCAGGTAGATATACAATTAATATACAAGTATTAATAATCACATTTTGATGCTGATAGAAGCATTTCAAGTAAGGATGCAGGTAATATATAAGTGTTCATAATTATCTTCTGATGTTGACAGAAGCATTTCAGATAGCTGTACGCATACAATTAGTAAGAAAATGTTTTTAACCATTTATTCCAGGTCTGTAGAAGCATTTTAAGCAGGTACACATACACAGTTTATAAATAAATGTTTTTGATTATTGATTTCAAGTCTATAGAAGTATTTAAAGTAGATGAACAAATACCAGTATTACAGTTGTTATTCCAGGTATGTGAAAGCATTTCAGGTAGATGTACATATAATATCAGTATTGCAATTATTATTCCAGGTTTGTGAAAGCATTTCAGATATATATGTTTGTAATCATTTATTCCAGATCTGTAGAAACATTTTGAGTAGATGTATAGATAATATCAGTATTACCATTATTATTCCAGGTATGTGAAAGCATTTCAGGTAGATGTACATATAATATCAATATTGCAATTATTCCGAGTTTGTGAAAGCATTTAGGGTAGGTATACATATTATATTAATACATAAATGTTTGTAATCATTTATTCCGGGTCTGTAGAAACATTTTGAGTAGATGTACAGATAATATCAATATTACCATTATTATTCCAGATATGTGAAAGCATTTCAGGTAGGTATACATATTATATTAATAGATCAATGTTTGTAATCATTTATGCCGGGTCAGTAGAAACATTTTGAGTAGATGTGCAGATAATATCAGTAGTACAATTATCATTCCAGATATGTGAAAGCATTTCAGGTAGATGTAAATATAATATCAGTATTGCAATTATTATTCAGGGTTTGTGAAAGCATTTCAGATAGGTATACATGTTATATTAATGCATAAATGTTTGTAGAAACATTTTGAGTAGATGTACAGATAATATCAGTATTTCCATTAGTATTCCAGGTATGTGAAAGCATTTCAGGTAGGTATACATATTATATTAATATATCAATGTTTGTAATCATTTATTCCGGGTCAGTAGAAACATTTTGAGTAGATGTGCAGATAATATCAGTATTGCAATTATTATTCCAGGTTTGTGAAACCATTTTAGGTAGATGTACATTTATACACATACATTTTATTATTTTATTAAGATATATATAACAAGCACAAAAGTATTTATGATTCATATAGCATTTTATTATTTTTAAGAATCATTACAGATAGATAAGCAGGTAATATCAGCAATTCCATGTTTGTGGAGCATTTATAATCCAATCCAATATAGATGTATATTTATTTATACACATACATTTTATTATTTTATTAAGATATAGATAACACACACATAAATATTTATGATTCATATAGCATTTTATTATTTTTACCATATCTTTGATTGACATTTCCATTTAGCTGGTTCATTTGAAATAATTATTATAATTATTATTAGAAGTATTTCTATTATTTGAATATCTTAAATTTTATGAAATAATTGGCATTTAACTAATGAAATATATAATAACACATATATGTGTGTGAGTATTATTAATTAAATAATAACGATTTTCATTTCTTGTTTCATTTTTAAATGAAAATAAAAAAACTATCATCAACTTTTGACTGAAGTTAATAATTGATTGTGAAAACTTTTCTTAAAACTAATAATATAATATGTTCTCTCTTTTGTTTTATAAAAGTTAATAGCTATAATTTTAATTCATATCTTATTGTAATTGAATCATTTTTAATTGCTTACCTCTAAATTTCATGTCTTCATTTATTACGCATTACTAAATAACTGGGAGTCTGTCTTGAATGGCACATTGAAACTTCTAGGCAAGGCTTGGAGTTTACATGGTGGGAAGATAGAGAGAACAAGCGATCTCTAGACTATAGTTATATTAGGATTTTTCATTAGGCTGTTTGATGGTCTCAATTAGTCACTTTTTTAGTACTCTTGTAGATAATTTTTTTTTTTTTTACTTTTGGGAAATATATGTATTCAAGCACGAGTGCATGTGCGACACAATTGTTCCCAAAAGCTATTAATAGCTTTTGGGAACAGTTGCATCACACATGCACTCGTGCTTGAGTATTCTTGTAGCTAAATCTTGTATCCCTGAATCAATTACAGAAAATATTTCATTCATATTTCTATAAAACATAGCTATATTTCCTGATTAACTGGCCTACCAATTATTTCGATTTACACTAATGGCGGAATCAGTTTTTTATTTATTTTTATAAGGGCACCAGGATTCATGTAAGAATCCGCTGAAATCCGTCGTATCGCATATCGTAAATAAAAAAGAAAATGGTTTTAAAAGAAAATTGGGTCATAGTTTACTGTAGATAAAGTTATTTTTTTAAAGATATTATTCCCGGGGCTTACTTAATAAATATTGGCAAAGGGTAAATTATACATCTAATAAACTAAAATAAATAACAAATTTATAATGTACAAATGAAAATGATCTTAAAAGGTAAATGTTTTATTATGCAATTAAAATATTTAATAAATAGTTATTATTTAGAAAGGACCATGCATACTAATCTGGATAATCATTTTATATAATCAATACAGTCCATTTCTTTCAGTTCTCTCTTTAAAAAAACCATGGGCCGAAATGTCATAAATCAGGGAATGTCTTTATTGGAGTTATATCACAAGTTTATATTAAGAATTGTTTGCAAACATAATTTAGTCACTATTGGGATATGAATAGTTAAGCTTACCGGTAAGTTTGTATAGATTTATGGGACCCTGAGCTCATAGAAATTATAATTGGTCTCTCCTGCTGGCATCTTCGATTATCGGTTCATGCTATAGCTGGAGCTTGGTCATGATAACTTCTTCATTATGGTGTTCATGGGTCTTTGTTTCCATTCTTGCATGATGGCTTCATTCAGCAATTGGTGTACCTGTGCAGAAGTATATTACTGCCACAGATTATGCTTGCGGAAACTTCCAACTCTAAGCCATGTAACCAGAAGGTGAAGAAAGACCTAGATCGAAGTTGTCCTCTTCTTTTTATACCTCGATCCAGTTTTTGAAACTTCTGTGCATGTTATTATTATCATGATGCGTAGGTTTATAATCTTGTACATTCTTTATTAGCTTTAGGTTACAAAATCTTTTTTTTTGGACATAATTCCCACTATCTTTGATTAGCTTCCAAAAATGTTTTATTGATTGTAATCTTTTACTTTGAAATTCCTTTCCAATTTTAAGTTTTAATTGAATTACAGATAAATAATTTGAAACAAAAAGAATCAACTCTCATTGCATGTTAAAAAAAAACTAAATTACACAAACTAAAAAAAAAAAGTTTAAAATGTGTCAATTTAAAAGATCTTTAAATTTACTTTTTCTCTTTTAGCTTTTAAATATTTTAAATGCCAATATCTTTGGATCATCTATTTGTAGACAGTACACTAATATACACCTTTTAATATCATGGCAAGAGATGGCGATTATAAGCTAATTATCTTTTATAAACTAATTTATTATCATTAGTGCAGACTAAATTGTGGTGAGATATTTAAATAAAACAAAGTACAATCTCTTGTCATACCTGCTCATAAACAGATTAAAAATAAATCATTATTCATTAGATCAAAGATAATAATTAACTAAGTATTACTTTAAAAGTTATACTTATTCTTCTAGCTTGATGTTTAAATCACTATTTCACATTTGTCTTAGATGCATAGATATTAATTAGGTGTTGCTTTGGGGATGGTTCTTCCCATAACACTGCACATCAGCCTTTTCTGCTAAGGTGGATACATAGTAGACACATTCAAATGGTTATGTTGTTGATGGCTTTTTTGATGTGACTCAGCGATGGGTTTTTGGCCTCCCTTTTCCAATTTGACAATAATGGCTTCTCTACCCTTGCATGGTAAACTTGCTGGAACTAGTAGATAAAAATTAATTAAAGCAGAATAATAATACTGGCAGAATAATAATCACTGCCAGAATAATATAATCACTGGCAGGGATAAAGATAGAATAATAGAAAAATAATAATGAACAGCAGAATAATCAATCAACTTAATTTCCACTACTATTTATATGATTTGGAGCTATTTTACCAATGAAAGTTGGATCAATCTCCTGCAGTTTGGATCCTCCAATCTATTGGATATAGATAATTCCATTATTTTTGCTGAGGTTCCAGTTATTTGTCCTATATCCTATTTGCAAGCTCATATTTTTGAGTAGGAATAACAGCCTTTTTAATTAAATTATTTTAATCATTTAATTCCTAAATTTTAATCCAGTAATCTGTTTAGATGTATTTTATTTACTTTTCCTAGAGTATCACTTCCACCTTTTTTTATTGTTAAAAGAAAAACACTTTAAGTTTAAAATCAAATCTTAAATTTTAGAAAATATTTTGCATTTAACATAAAATAATTTTATAATTAATAATACGGTATACATTATCTGCACTATTACAATATAAATTTAATTTTTCTTCATAAAAATTTATTAAAACTTCTATTTTTAAATTTTGTTTGCACTTTTTAACATGTGAACATGAAGTGTTTATATGTGCACATATATATAGCTTCAATATATATATACTATTACAGAAATTGGCATCCTAATGTAAGAATTAAATAAAATTAATTAATACTTAAGATACTAATTTAGCCAATTTATTTAGTAATAGTTGATCATTTTAATATCTCTATATCATTACAGATTTAACATCCAATGTTATGGGCCATTTGATCAGTTATTCATTCACTTAGTCATTTTAATATAAATGATAGGCATTATACTAATAAAAGAAAAATGATCAGCATCACTATAATAAGATATAGCAACATAGTAGTTGCAAAGGTCAAGCTGAAGTTTAAGAAATTAAGCTCATTTTTTAAAAATAAAAATATATAAACAAGATAGCAAAAATAACAGAATTTTTTTTTTACACATTATGTTGTCATGTGTATCGATTGTATAGGATGGAGGGATAAATGTAGGGAGCTTGAAACTTTGATTTCAAATCCCCTCTAATTGCATTACAAGATAATGCAATAATAATAAAATTACATTGGTATTTCAACATTAAATATTTAATTAAAGCAATAAAAAAACAATTAAATAATAATTGAAAAAACAGACTTTTGTCCTGCTGCTAAATTGAAAAAGATGTGTGCATTATCTATTTATTTTTTGATCTGTGAATAAATAATTTTTTTTATTTTACTTAGTGACTAAATAAATCATTTTGTTGCTTATTTTACCATATAATAAAATTATAGATATATTTTATCTTTATTAAATTTAAGGTTTACATTTAATATTAAAAGAAACAAAGTCTAATAAAAATGTTATTAATAACATTTTTATTAGATTTTGTTTCTTTTAATATTAAATATAGACTTCAAACTTAATAAAGATAAAATATATATTTTTTTAATATTGCACATCAATAGCAAAAGGAGGACAGTTTGCAAAAAGAAAAAAACCGATTGCCATGCACAGATGTAAAAAATTATAAACATATAGAATTTTATTAAATTTATATTTGATGTCTGTACCCTGTAAACTACTTTAATCTCTGTCTATCAAAGCTATTTGATATTTATTTATTTTCCAAAAATTATAATATCTGTTTCAAAACTTTTTTTCAGATCTTATAACATATAATAGTTGAGCATTATCACTTCAATTATTTATTTTTATAGATTAATTCTTATTTTAAATTCTGTGATCTTTTCAAATGAAATATTGCCATCTCCTCTAGACAATAATAACTATATTTTTTATAACTTCTTTCAAAATAAAGTTTCTGCCATATTTTTCTTTAATTGCATTTTAGATTTTAAGAATTATTGTTCTAGTTCTTTTCTATAATAGCATATCTTCAATAACTTCATAACTTTTCTTCTATTAAATATATTCTTCTCATTCTTGTTATTACAAAACTTTTTAACTTATATTACATTACAAATATTATTCAGAAAACACATACTTCAGAATTACTCCATTATTCAGCCTCTTTTTAAGTTTTTTTTTTTTTTTTAACAAATTAGATTTTTTTCCAATTGCTGGAAAATTATTCATATTTGATCTACTAAAACTTCTTCCCTTTTACGACCATAATTTTCAAATTATAAACATCCAGTTTAAGCTTAATATTAATGTAAATTGGCGCACTCTACACATGTGCTTCTTAAACCTTCATTTCCATCTTTCTTTCTAGTTTCAGAAAAGATAAGTTTTATTTTTCTACGATAAAAAATAAAAATTTTATGATAATTTTGTGATCAAGTAAATTGAATTTTTTTGCCTTTCAGTTTTTTCATTGTTAACAGAGCAAAATTCAACTTGAAAATTACATCGGAAAAAATACAAGTTTATATTGCTGTACTTTTTGAATGAATGTTATTGGGGACCGATGGTAAGTATTTATCTTTATATATTTTTAATTATTATTTTATTTTTATATATTTTTAAATTATTATTTGAATTTATATTTGATAAAAAATATATGAAAAAATTATTATTGAAACTAATATATATGTTGATCAAAAAATAGCTATGATTGTGTAAATTTATATCATGAATTATCTGCATTTTTTGGTATGAGTAGGTTTGGGTCCAGTATTTGAATTATGTGATATGAGATAAAGATAAACATATTTTGCAAATATTATGACCTGATTTAGATTTTTCTATAATGTCTTGTCTGCATTTTAATAATAATAATAAAAATACGCAAATGCTAAAAGTAAAGATTTTGATAGTATATAAACTTAGGCCAATTATACACTATTGCAATGTAAATTTCAGAGCTGCATATCAAATGCAAAGAGAGGCGGCAATTGATGAAGCTATTACTAAATTTATGATCATAGTAGCATGAAGCAATATGAGCCCTCAAAACCTATAAAGATAGAATAAATAATATTACATCACACTGACTCTAAACCACTAACTTATGTATCTTAAGTTTAAATCTATAATGAATTAAGTATTTCATTCACTTTTTATTTTATTTTATATATAGTGATTATTTTAGTAGTAATTTTTAATAAATTACAAACATTACTGAAGTTCTTTATTATAATATTCAAATTATACTAATTATTGATCAATACTATCTACTTGTTATAAGGGATGTAATTAGGGATGACATATTTATTGCAACCCCCTGTATGTAAATACATTTTGAAGGGCTTCTAGGAAAAATGAAAGGTACTAATGTCTTTATTCTATGAAGTTTTCAAGTGATGGATTACCTTAGGTAATTATTATTATATACCAATATTTTAGAAATTTTATGATGAATCCAACTAACCTACTAACAAAAATATACGTTTAAGTTGTATGCATGATAATTTTGAATTTATAAAATAATATGAAAATAATTAAAAATATTAACTTTTATTCTTTTTTTTTATTACTTTGAATATCAATGACCATATTTTTTACAGCTTAATTACATTCTTTGATGTTTTATGTTTCAAACAATATACATTATGTCATTTTTGAGTAATATAAACTTAAGTTATGATAAAATTTGTGGCTTAACAAATAACATTAATGATATCAAATAGGAATTATTTTAAAATATTGAATCATTACATAACTATATACTATATGTGTACATTGTGACAGAATGGGTTCAAACCTGGTCACAACAAGCAAAAAATTTAGTGGTTAGCGTGCGTAGACATGACTATTGAATTTTTTTTAGTGATCTTAAATTTAAGTTAGTTTTTTTTCTCTCTTTATTATTACATAATAAGAATTGTTAAAGATAAATATATCTCAGAAAAAAGGGGGGGGGTCATACTCTGTTGTTTCAAAACATTTATGTATGTATGGGGTATGGATGTGTGTATGGATGGGTTTGACAGTTAGAAGGGGAGAGATGAGGTTTTTTTTATATTTTCTTCTTTTGTTTTGTGAGAAGCACAGAAATTTCCAGAAACAAATGAATTTGAAAGGTGTTAAAAAACTTTCAAGTGTCTCTACAAGAATTAAGTCGGGCATAAAACAAGAACAGGAAATAGAAAACCAGTGAACTTTCTAGAAAGAATGGAGGGGGTATAAAAGAAAAGGACCCAAAATGCTTATGGTCTTGTGTCTGCAGAGAGCGAACTATACGTTGAGAAATATCATTAACGTAGCAAAATTAATATAATTTTACATCAAATCACGGCAGAAATGGGGTAAATATCTAACAAGTCGGACTCAAATCCTGGCCCCAGTTAATTGTATGCTGCTATGATTGTTTTAGAAAGAACCAGCCTCATTGGATTAAAAGCTACCACCAACGATTGAAAGTTCAGGAAAGTGAGATTGTTAAAATAAAGAAGAAACCAATGTGTCATCATATATTTACCTGGACTCATATCCAAATATAAAATGTGTTTTCATTCTATGAATTCCCAGGGGAAAGGCAGGTAATATTAACTTTTATATCAACTTCAATCAAAATTTCTCAACAGATTCTTTAAATGTTATAAATAAAAAAAAAAGAAATAAAGTAAGTTCATATGGTCGTTTATAGCTGACATCATGCTTTACACTCAACTAAGAGTTACGAAATAACCATAAGAAACTTTATATTTTAAGAAAAAGACAGAAGGGGAGGAGAATTCTTTTTTAATCTCTTCTCGACTGTTAAACCTTATTTCAAATGTAGATTGTATGTATGATGGTGTGTGAGTTTCTGGAAACAGCAGAGTATTAATTTCATGTAAACATATAATAAATTTGTTCTTTAATCATATATATAATAAAATTATCAACTAATGGTAGCTAGTAAATTTATGATAGATTTGTTAGCCATTAAATCACATATATTATAGATTGCGTTTATATTGTTTTTTTTTTTTATATGTACTCGTAGCTATTTACAAGATTTATATGTAGATTGATCTTTAATTCCCACGAGGTATTGAAGTATGAGGGTGATTAATTCCCAAATCAATCTGTTTCCAGCAATAATGCCACTCGACCTGAGCCTGAGCTAGTTGAGGGTCGAACCTCTCTAATCTATAGTTATTTATATCAAATTACGTATCATTAGTGTATCCCCTTCACGTAATTCTTATTTTATATAAGATTGGTGCTTGGAATCCACTGGATGTCCATAAATATGCTTTGGGGAAATTTATTTATATTTTATTGTCAGAGATTAGAATCGAAAGAGAGGTTTTGTTAGAATGTAAATATATACATATGCATATTTTACATGTTCTCACAAATAATAAATTCGCACATATGTATACATGCGATTATAAGTATACATATTGTGCCCTTGTCTGTAGATCATAGGTAGGGTAGAAAGGTCAATTATGAAAAAAATTTTAAATTTTAAGTTATATTTAAGTGATATAAAAGTAATAATAGATTTGTAATACAATTTTAAGCTAGAATACCTAGTATATCATAGTATAATAAAGTATTTTAAAAAAGTAAACAGTTAAATAAAGTTTTAATATCATTGCTTATGGTTGTGAAAGCTGGCCATACAAAATAACACAGCTATAGATAGTTAAAATTATAGTAATGATTGGAATATAATATTTAGAATTAACAGATTAAATAAATGAAATGTAATATTATAATTAGTCAAAATTAATAAGGGATATTTTTTATTAATAAGCTTCGGGATGGTGAGAATTATATTTAGTCCTATAAGTTTCAATTTATTTTTCAAAAAATTAGAAAATACATTAGTTTTGGTAATTTAAACCGAGACATAAATAAAAGATTATTTTTGTAAAGTGAATAGACACGTGATCGTATATTACATGCTTTCACGCACACACACACTTGGTAAATAATAATAAAGTTTGTGAATTTAAAACTAGATATAATTGTCATCTATCATTAAAATTAAAGTTAAAAATATTATAGATTGTCTTAATAATTATTTTAAAGATCAAATAATAATTTTATCAAACTATGATTAAATTTAATAATATTAAGTTAAAGTAATATTCCAGACATTACGTCATAAATATTTATTTAAAAAGTACAATTTATCATCCAAAATAGAATGACTAATATTGTTCGCGCTAAAAACAAATATTGACCAATCAACGGATTTAAATGGGCAAGAAAAAAATCTAAGATAAACAGAAGCGGGAGATGGAATGTGAAAGTTGAAGAGGAAGGTAACTTTTTGAATTGCTTGTAACATCGAAGCTGAAAAAAGTAATATAAATTTATAAATTAATAATTATTCTAAAGTTAGTCTTGAACAGATAATATAATTTTGTATCCAGAAAGATGATTTGCTAATTTCTACGTGATCTTACCAGTGGATTTAATCAAATTTGACCATTCAGCCTACAATAAAATGGAAATACCAAGAATAATAATTGAAATAATTATTGAAAGAAAAATGAGTGAAAATTGTATAAGTTTTGTGTTATTTGTGCTCAACCAGAAATTAAATCCTATAACTTGGAAAAATACAAAGGAAAAGCTGTGTGAAAATATAAGAAAGAAACTATTTGCTATCGAGAGAATCTTATGACGAACATTTGTTTTATAAGTATTTAAAACTAAGTCATATTTCTCTATGAGAAAAATCATAATAAGCGTTCAAGTATATAGAAAAAGAATGAGGAAGAAAAGTATGTTATATTAAAGGAAAAACATTATTTAAAATATAGTTTCTAAATTAAAAATAGAAGAAAAGCCATAGTCCTGTATAAAGTGCTATATGAACTTACTAAGAGGAACCTAACATTTTTATCTCATCATAGAAAAAAGGAAAAGATATTAAATGGAAAGAATATTATTTTAAACAGATATAATTAATCACTAAAATGAGGAAAATGGATCCATGGAAATAAAGAAAAATTTATTGAATTTTTAAAATAAAGTACAAGATGCATCGAGGGAAAACCAAGCGCGCGGGGGAAAAAGCTAGCAGACTATGTAAAGGAGATCTCAAGAATAAGTGGAAAAAGATGAAGAAAATTAAGGATCATCGTCCAAGAAGAATTAATAAACAGAATTAAAAGTTTAAATTAGAACATTAAGTGACTGAAGAAAATAAAATATAATTTTTTTTATTTAGCTTTGCAATGAACGATTTTCCAAGCGAGTCCAACAAAGCTGTATCGTAAATATAGTTTTAATTATTTTTTTTATTGTATTTAAAGTATAAAATTTGAATTAGCTTAGGGAAACATATAAACATAAATTTTATAATAATTATATTTAAATATACGAGCTAATGGAATGAGAGAAATATTAGTATAAATAAAAATGTGTGTATGGAAAATTTTAAATACCTACTAGAAGTCCTGGAATGGAGAAGTTTACAAATACGATCCAGAGGATAGAGATCGTTGGTAATTTTAATATTATTGGTAATATGTAATATATTTTTTTTTATAGGTCATCTATTAATGAATGAAGTATGAAAGATGTTAAAAGTTATAAGTACACATTTATCCAACATCAAACATATATTTAAGAGAGTAGTAAAATTTTAAAATGTGCATGCAATAAATAATCTAAAAATGATTAATAATAAGTAGCATATTAATTATGTGATTCTTTTGAGTTTTATATTGAAAATATTCAAATAGTTTAGAACAGTAGAGATAGAAATATACGAGAAGTATAGTAAAGAATTTTCTTAAGAATAGCTGTATAGTTAAATAAAAATGAATTTTATTATTATTAGCAAGGTAGACAGAGAATTTGTCGATGTAATGAAGAGATGAATCTGAAGAAATCAATCAGATAGTGACTTGGGAGTACTGATGTCAAAGGAAACCAAGAGGATGTTTTATTAAACTATAAGGAATGAAATATGTGGATCATAATTATTTGTGTGACTTCAGTATAGATAACTTCGCCCTATAACTGAGCACATATATTCTGGACAGTGTTTTTACATATCTTTGAAACTTTCTGATGTGATGAAGCTGAAGAAATAGCTTTAGCATCCTTCCAATACTAGAGGCAGATAGACAGATAAAAGTCACTCCTCTATGGCGTCCTTAAATTCACTGTGCCATGATTGTCAAAGTTTTATAAAGGATAATATCTTGTTTATTTTGATCCAACGCATCTATATCTTCGCTATCTTGATTTCATGAAAATACATCGTCAGGGAGATAATTTTATAGAAATGATACATAAGATAGAAAGGAAGTTAGATAGTAGTTATGTAAGAATAGTTATTTACTAGAGTAAAGTAGAATTGTATAAGTCCAAAGTGAAAGTATAAGTATTATAAAAGATGAAGAATCATATGATATAATTTTAAAACCAATTGCTAAACTGATATAATTTTAAAGGAAAAACCTTAGAATTAAGTTTTAAAACAATAATAAGATTTTAAAATATTGTACGTGAGATTTAGTAAAAGAGATTGCATGTTTATTTGGAAAATGAGTTAAAGAAATGTATAACAAAAATGTGTATTTGTACATAGTGTGTGGATAATGTTAATTGCTATATAAAGTTAAGGATGGGATCAAAATTTTATCAGTAATTATATTATGATTGATAATAAAAGGAACATGAAAATATCATAAGGATTAAATTCTGTAGGATTCCATACTAACAAGAATAAGTATAATTTTGTAATTTTTGTATAATTTTACATAACAGTAAAGATCTTATAGAAATATAATTTTGAAATTATAAGGACATAATGTCAATAGAAAAGTTTAATGGATAGAAATTTTGTGTATTCAGCTAAGCTCAAAACATGTATCCAATAATAATAATATTGTAAAATACTTTTGTAATTATTAATGGTAAAAGGGTAAAATAAAATTCGATAATAATAATGTTAAGACATCAACGGGTATAAATAAAAGTTTGTGATAAGTAAATAGGGATATCCGCTGTAAATAATGTACAAAGTGTTATTTGTTATAATGTTAATAAAATGTTATAAAATTTTATTAGTAAGCTTTGTGTCTTGGTTGTTGTTTTTCCTACACATGAAATGCATGAAATCACAACGCACGTTTATAATTAAACATGTTTATGATTTTGCACAGGATAATAAATATTAGAAATTTTAATAATTTATTTTGTTTTATTTACATAATAAAATGAAAGAAGTATAAGTAGAACAGGTATTGGTCATGGGTTAATTGCCACAATATTTAAGTAAAATATATGCGAACGTTACCACATAATTTTTGATTATCGGATTAATAAATGTTACCACGAAAATATTTAATACATCTAGAAAGAAAAGAAGATTATATTATTTTATTATTGTCATTGTTCTTATTAATTAGTTATTCGTTACGTAGTGAACTATGACATAAAATTCCCTTATCATAGTTTACTATGGCAATATGAAATCAGTTTTAATTACAATTTATGAACCTGAGATTTAATTATTTATTTACTTATTGATTTATCTATTTGATTTGATATGATTTGATTAATTTAACTCTATTTTATTTAATTAATTTATTTATGTGAGCTAGATTTTATTTTAAAAATATTAAGATATGATAAAAGTTTTAAAAGTCGTAGGAATGCTATTAGTCAATTATTTAGGATAGTGTTCTTATGCCATTGGGATAGTATCTCAATGATCTCTCGTCTTGTTCCTTTGTCATTGCTCCAGGTCTCATGGGAATAATAAAAGATGTTTATGTTGATTCATTTCACAGACATGACTAGATTTTATAAAGTTCTGAGCTAGTGATTATTTTATTTAAATTATAATAATATATTTGATAGACTGAGTTAGATAACCCGGAATTATTATTAATGTTAATTATTATTGACCGGAAATAAATAAGTAAAGAAAATCCGGAATAGTTAGTATATTCTTAGCATGTTGTTATTATATGGAGCGGGGGAAGGTTACAATATATATGTCAACCGGTCTATAAGAAAAGGAGGTTTTGTAAATTAATCTAATAAAATTTGGAAAGGTTTATTTACCTTAAATTAAGTTATAAATCAAGTGACTAAAGTCATGCCAGTGTATGTTTTATGTTGCATATATGTGAATAAATAGTGTATTTTTGGCAGTTTGTAATCTTTATTTGAAATCAACAACTTAGGTAAATAGTTAAGAAGCTCTTGTTTTCTTCTTGACCTGAGTGGCCTGTAAATGAAAAAGTTGGTATTCTATGACATCATAATATAGAATACACATGTGGATTGCCCTTGGATGATTTGCATATGGGTTGTGAAATTCTGACAGTTACAATATATATAATTAAATAAATGATTTTTTCAAAATCCATTTGGGATACCAAATTTTAAGAGCATGAGATATCTATAAATGGATTATTAAATAAATGTAAATTATGAAAATACAAATAATGTTGAACACCAATTTATATCGGTTTGAACAAAAATAAATATATGCACTTAAAAAAAAATAGTATTAATAAGACATTAGCTTAACTTTTAATAATTATTTATTTATTGTAATCAATAAAATGCAAAGGAAAAAATACTAAAATATTACAATAAATTATTAAAATATATAACTTTATTTAATATTTTGGATAGCTGAATATTTAATATGAAAACCAAATATGTAAGTTGTTATTATAGTATAATATAATTGGTAAAGTATGAATAATCATGAGATTCAGTTTTAATTTATAAAAAATAAAAATTTATTATTATAAGAATTATAATAGATAAATAATAAAATATATAACTTAATAAATGGATGAAATAATCTTGATTAGGATATTTGATTATGATTTATTTATCAGTGGGATAATTGCATTTTTCTTAATTTATATATGTAACAAATGTTGCAAAGAATGATACAATAATACATCAGAAAGAAAATATTTCACTTGCATAAGCATTTATAAATAAATCCTTGAAATATATTAAAAATTAATTAAACCTGTTTAATTTGTTTCCTGTTTTTTTCTTACAATCATAAGTGTAAGATTAACAATTTAAGTACAAAATTATATTATCATCAAGGTATATGATGTATATACTATCTTAAGTATAATTTAAAAATACACATATTTAAAATCTATTGAATTTTAAATATATATAAATAATGAAGACATACAAACATACTATAAAATTTTAAATAAAATTTAAAATTAGTGTTAAAAAAGATATGTTAAATTTGTTTTAAAATAATCTATTTTTTTTTTTTTTTGGATTGGTTTATATTTCTTGTAGTATAGACAGACACATACATTTTATAGTACCTAAATATATAATGGAAACATAAAATTTTGTTATCCTTTCAAAAAATTAACAGATATTCCTTAATAAAACTTCATTAAAAAGTATATTTATTAATATGTACCAACAGAACAATATTTGCAAAAACATTATAAAATTAAAGTTTATAAGACTTGAGATCTCTGAATAACATCTGTATTTTTTTTAGTGTGAAGATATATTACATAAACATTGTATTTAAAATTTAATCATATTCTTTGAAAACAGAATTTTTATCCACTTAAATGAAATGTCCATTTTAAATAAAATATTTTGTACTAAAACTTTGAAACATTAATATTTTCATTTTTATAATCATTTGATATTTCATAATAATATTGTCATAGCATTGTAAATTTAATACACAATGAATTTCAAATCAAATCCTTTATTTTATTACCAATATACATTGTAGCACTGAGAATATTTCATGAATTTCTATACGCCTGTGGCATTAGAAATATATTGTATGTACATTGAGATGATTTTATTCCATGATGTTAATAGATTTCTCAAAGACAGAAGTCTTTTGGTGCTAACATTTTTTTCTTTGTCTATCTATTCATTTTTATAGTAAAATTTGATTATTAATATTATATATAAAGTATTGACTTTGTTTATTGAAATGCAGATTAAAAGAGAGACTCAGTCTAAACTTAGGAGCTTCATATACCTTTTTCTTAATGCTGAAACATTTAGTCATTATCGTACATATTATTCCTAAGGTTTCACTCAAATATAGCCTGTTGCTATTATCTCTCTTATAAATAATTAAATTTCACTCTATAAACAGTCTTTGAAATATTTCAATGTTTATGAAATAAAAATGTTTCTTAATTGTGTAATAAATAAACAGTTTTTAAAAATAATAAAGAAAAATAATATTAAAATAAATCTGAAATTGAAATACATAATTTAATACTACCATATAATTTAAATAAAATATAAATATACTTTTTATATTTATTTATTTAACATTCTATATTTTGTGATTTTTTTAAGGTACCTATTAAAATAATTATATATAAAAATAATATTTTAAAATATGTATGATTTTATATTATTTAAATTTTATTTATATTCATTTATCATTTGTAAAATGTATTAAAAAACAACTAATGAATGAATCTATCAATATATATTTTAATCTATTCAATCTTTCTAATAATAATAAAATATTAATTTTTATTATGATATACAATTTAATATACAATCTGTTAAGAAAAATTAAAATTAAAAATTCATGAATGTTATCTTATATTACTATGGATTAATAATAACTATTTATTAATATTGTAAACTATAGATCTTTTTAAAACAAATGAAAAATAAAATAAGCCAACAAATTTTTTAAAGCAATATGATGATTCTGGGTTTAAATCCAGACCAAGATGGTACAATATATTATCATGATACAAAAAATAGAAGTGAATAAGAGAGAATCTGAGGTTATAATGTCCCACAATTGGAGAGTCATACACCATGTTAGGGCTGAATTATGAGATGGGAAACCATCATTATCTCCATATAAACAAAGTATAATGTTAAATGCAAAAGAAATGATCATGAGAGATCAGCACAGAACTATAAGTTAACCAGCATTACACAAAAGTAATAGTCATTATCATGAATGATCAACAATAAAAAAAAAACATAAACATCCAGCATTGTGATTGGATTTGAAAGTGTTTGATTATAATCTAGGCTAATTATTTAGTCACTGCCAAAACTAGGGCAGGAATACAAACAATAATTATCTGAATGCACATACTTAATATCTAGGTGCTACTCCATCAAAATATAACAATAAGTCAAATAATGCTGAGATACTAAAACATGCTGATCATCATCATTGCTCTGGCCAATTAGTACTATTAATGTATTGGTTAACTAAAAACTTAATTTTTAAATAAATAATTAAAATGTAGTACATGGACTTTAAAGGATATTTCTTTTGCACTATCCAGAATTAGAGAAATAATGAAATCATCATCAACTGGATGTCCATAACGATAAATATAAACCCTTTTTATATAACAAATCATTATGTATAATTCATCTCAGTGAGCACAAGCTCTATAACTATTATTGTGAACAGAGATATAATATGACATATAGTAATTTATAATATTTTAGGAGCAAATAAATGTAATGGAATAACTTTAACAATGAAATATCAATTTATTAATAACAAATTAAAATGAAATTAAGGTTGATAGAATACAACTAAATTAAGCCTTCTGATTTTGATTAATATAAAAAGAAATTCACTATTGTAATTTACATATATGTTTTAATTGGTTATCATAAAACACACTTACAAATAAGCACACAGACATGCAGTATAATAATTTATGAACATATTTGAATTGTCATAAACTTATAAATGAAATTCATTTTTATAATATATAATTAATGAATGATTTAACATATATGTGTGTACATGGAAATGTGTACACACATACTGACTTTTATAAAAAAAATAAAGTTAATAAATAATATTTTTTTTCAAGCCATAATGAATTCAATGCCAAAAATATACATAAAATTTACAACTATGTGTAATAATTTACTAAGGCTGTAACCTTAGAAATAAGCGTCTGAAAAATACGAAGGTAGGGACCTCTATAGGTCTTAAAACACAAGCTTTGTGTTTTAAGACCTATAGAGGTCCCTACCTTCGTATTTTTCAGACGCTTATTTCTAAGGTTACAGCCTTAGTAAATTATTACTTAATATAATAATGGGCGTTTAATAAAATTTATAATTACAACTATGTTTAATAAAAATAGATAGTATAAATCAAAGTTATTAATCAATTCATTATTTCTAATAGTAAAAAAAAGAGTTTTTCTATTTTTTTTTTTTAAAAAAAAAATTATTTGGTGATTTAGTTTAGAAAGTTCTTTTCTTTTAAAAAAAACATTTCCTCATTTACAATACGATTTTCTGAGTTTACTTTTTTTTAATTGCAAATAAAATCATTTATGAATCAATTCTTTGTTTTAGACATTGTTTTACTTTTAAATTAGTGATTTTAACAATCATCATTTTCAATAAAGAGTTTTACTTTTAATAAATAAAAATGGAAATGGTAATTTTTTATTATTTTTCATTACTGTACTTTTAGTTGAATAATTTAGGGGAAAATTATTTATCTTTAAAATTAGCTGATATCTGTAAACAGTTTATATTAACAACACAGTTTTTGTGCTTCTTTGCACATTGATAAAACTGTATATATAGCATGGTAATCTCTTGGTAAGCTAATTGCCTCTAAAACCTTAGACTGGCTTATTGTCATCATCAGAAAAGGTATAATCCAGGTAACTATTGACTAAATCTCGATCTCCTCCAACTGCACTTTAGCTCTCACTATTCCTGGGTGCCCTCTATGTAATAGTTTTACTACATGATTACAGCCTGCAGGTCATATTACTGTTTTATCCTCCATTATTAGACACCCCTTGCATACTAACAATCTCTGTTTATCCAAAAACCCTTGATTTACATAACTCAGTTTTGTTTTATGCCATCTTTCTCTAATCCACTTGTTTAATATCTGATATATAAAATTTTTACTATTTGTTGCCTTTGAAAGAATAGGTCAGTTGGTTAGAACATTTGCCTTAAATTTAATAATGAAGAATCTAAAGATGCAAGTTCAATTTCTATATGAATACTATCACTGTGCATATCAGCCCAGCAATACCTGATGAAGAGTGGAGAATAATATTACTTGAAATGTTGTGTAATTGCTAAGATGCATTGTCTAATTGTGTGTTATTATTAACAAGTTGTTTGTATTTAAAAAGTTTTAAAAATTTTCTATATATTCAACATTTACTCATAGATGATGGAAATAGTCCAACATATCGCATCTAATAATATTCCATCATTACAAACTTTCAGGCAAAGACTGGTGATGTATAACATTAAATGTAAGCTGATTATAAAATGGAATAGGTGAATAAATATTTTATGCTAAATATAAAAATCAATGCGTTAATGAATATGTTATATAAAAATGAATATAAAAATAAAAAAAGGTTGAATGAATAATATGCTCTACTAAAAAAACATTTGTTAAAATCTACTATTTAGCACTTATTATAGCATCTCCATATTTACAATCTTTTACATGCTATTGATAACATATTTTTTCTTTTAATAATAATAAACATCATCATCATCATTTACTTAATATTATCTAATCTGATAATTTATTAAATAAGAAATTACTAATATTTTAATTATATTTGCAAACTTAATACTTAATATATATATATAATACTTTGTTAAGTATGCTTATTTAATTTAATCATTGTACTATATATCACTGTTGAGAATGAAACTCATAATTTTGTTCCAAAAACAATAAATTTCATTTGGAAGTTCTAATGTTTATTTATTATCTAATGCTTTGTGCTAGATTATTCTTTTGATAACTTATTTATTTAAATTAAGATTTTGTATAACCACTTTTATATTTGATTGAATACAAGTGTACTACATGTATTGGAGATCATTTATCTTTTTTACATGTGTGAGGTCATGCGTATTGATTGTATGAGATAGAGAAAATAGCTGAAGGGAGCTAAAAAGTATGTGTTCAAATTCCTTATAAGTTACATTTATAATCACTTTTAGTATTTTTATTGTACCTTCATCGTATGTCATTCCATCCTATCATGGTATATACAAGAAATATATTAATTTTTTTTTTGTTGTATGGAATATTCTTCAAATGTATATATTGTAATAAAATTAAAAATAGCATGCATAAAAATAGAGTATCATCGTCAGTAGTATACAAACATCTATAACTGAAAAGAAAATTGTAATCATAAGTAATAAAAAACAATATAATCTCTAATGATAAAATAGAAAAATCATATAATGTTACAATACTAGCCCCCAAAAAACAAACTTTTATTAAAATTCTTCCACAACCATAGTTTCATCTATTAACAAATAGATCTTTACAAATTAAATTCAATTAAGATACATACAACATATATATAATAAGTTGGGAAAATATGGTGAATATGGTTGTTATATCTGGGGGGATACTTGAATTATCAATATTTCAAATTATGACATTTAATATAAATTTAAAATACATTTATTAAAGTAAGATATTATGGTAAAAGTAATAATAAAGAGATATTAAAGTGTTATATATTCTAGAGCATGAGAGATCAGCCCAGTTAACTTCTTAGAACAACTAAAAGTATCATTAACCATACATCATTAGCACTACCCAAAAGTAATAATTATTCATCAAGCATGGATGATTGGCAATCAAAAATAAATCAACAGTCAGTCTGGTGACTGGATTTGAAATGGGTCTCATGTAGACCTGGCTAACTATTGAGCCTTTGCCAGCTTGGAGCAATTATTTAAACTTAATTTGGATGCAGCATTTTAAGTGCTCATCCATCAGAATACATAATAATCAAAACAATAATGCTGGGATATTAAAATATGCTGATCCTCATCAATGCTCTGGCCAACTTAGTATCTTAATATACTGGCCAACTATAAACTTCATTTCTAATATGACTAAACTAAAATAAAATGTAGTGAATGGACTTTGAAGAATATAATCCTCATGCCAAAACCAGGACAATGTCATACTGGAATGCTCCTGCACTAATACACCTTCCATTCATATAATCAGACCATTATGCATAAATATAGCTAAGAAAACATAAGTTCTATTACTGTATTATGACCAAGAGATGATGCAAATATATAATTTAATCTAAAAACCATTTTCAATTAAATTCACTGGAATAATTTTAATAATTGAATACATGTTTATTAACAACAATAAAAAATGAAGTTAAGGACTCTAAAATAAGGCTATACACATATAAGCTCTCTGATTTTGATTAACATGCAATAAAATGATCACATTGTGATTTACATAATTAGTACAAAATTCAAATTATTACATTGATTTACATATATGTTCCCATAGGTTTATATAAAATGTATACATATAACCACACAAATATGCATTATAATTTAAAAATGAATTGTCATAAAATAACTAAAAATTTTAAGTTATATAAAAATACAATAATTGATTAATAAGTGCATATTTGATTTGCTATACAATAAACATTTTTAGTCATCACTTTTAAATGATATAAATACCACAATGGGATTTCATGAAACATATTTATTTAATTGATTAACATATAAATAAAATTCAATTTTTATCATATTTAAATTTATCAAAATATAAAATTATTTAAAAAATATTTTTGCAATTCCATTTGGAAAATATATATAAAATCCAAACATATACATGTGTATACCTAAAATATAAATATGAATTAAAATTATTACTTTCTCTTTTTATAGTCAATCAAAGTATTTCTTATATTTTTAAAAAAAATAAAGTCAATTTCTTGACCTTGATAAAAGTTAAATCCTACAGCAGGGATGGTTTTTTTTCTTCTTTTTACAAAAAATAAAATAAAATCAGTCTTGACATGATTACTGTTGACTGATTAATTATGATGTTTTTAAATTTAAATATATAAATTTTAAAATGTCTTTTTGTTTTCTCACTAAACAATTTTAAACAATATTTTTCTATATTATATATCTCACTTTTAGAATGTCATTTTTAAGGAATTACTAAAACAATTTCTTTAATATATATATAATTGTTTATGAATTGATCATTTTTTTGATATGTTTGACTCCAGCAAATTATTTACTTGTTTTATTTTAAGTTATAGGTTAAAATGTCATTTTAAGAAATATTAAAATAACTCACTTCATATTTATTTGATGTGATACATGTATATGTATATCAATTCCTTCTCCATGAAGCTGGTGGATTTTCTTGATGGGGTCAGTCCAGTGTTGTCTCATCATTGGGACAGGTGTAATCAGGTAACTTCAGGCAAGCCAGCTATTTTCATCCACACTAGGTCTATGAATATTGGAAATTGGATCTGACTTCCATGTGAATCCATAGTCTAACCATAGTGAGTATGGAGCAGCTAGTGGATGTGCCCTCTTTGCATTCTTACATCTTCATGACCATTTTTTGTCCTGATCTGCTAGTCAACTTACTGCTAGCTATTCTGGTCAACTATATGCTGCCAACTAACTACAACAAACTAGCTAACTTTTCTGGCCAGCTCTTACAAAATATTATTCAAAACAGTTTTTTCAAAAACTACCAGCCAAACTGTTCTAATCTTTTCATCAACTCTTTTTATAAGAGTCAGCTGAGAGGTGATAAAAACACATCAAAAATTGCTTTCAATTAAAAACTGTTTTTCTTATCTCTTTTGATTAAAAACAATTTTAATCCCTTCCAAAGCAGTTTAAATTAAAAGCTACATTTTGGAAATTTTATCAAAGATTTTTAACAATAGATAATATAAATTTTTACAATTATCAATATTATCTAAGTGCATGCTTATTTGTTAATTTCAAAATCATTTAGACCTTTTTTTAAATGTTTCATTTATAATAAAATTTTATTTTAAATCCAAAATTATTAAACATTTTACTAGGATTATTTTATTCCAGGAAATGTAGAGAAATATCTACAAATTTTTTGTCTGTTTATTTTTACTTTTCAACTTTATATATATTTGTGCACACACACAACTATATTCTTGTTTTCTATGTAACCCAAATGGCTACAATATATATACATACAAAAAATAACCTTCCCACCATTTACTTCAAAAACCAACATACTTTAACATTAAAGAATGTCTTCATGAGATTTATAGCCTCAAATTCAAGAAAATTTATCATCAGATTTCTTTTAATATTCTTATTATGTCACTTCTTTTATAAAAAATAATCTGCATTGTCAAATAATGACCTGTACTTAGTTCATGATTATACAAAACTGAGTTATGACATCTATTTTTAACTCTATTCTTATGAACTTTAACTCTTTCATTAAGATTTAATTTATTTTGACCTATATAAATTTTACAACTTCAAAGAATCTTATAAAGACCATCAGGAATAGATTTGCTATTAATTGATTGTTTGAACTATTCTAAATAAATTTAAATCAAAGCATTTTTCCAGACTACTATCATACCACCAATAAAAACTATTCTTATAAATCAATTTATAAACTGTTAACTAAATCTTTATAGTTATCAGACATATATATATATTAAATATAATCATTAAAAACCAGTCTACAGTTAGACAATCCCAATATCAATACAATCAACAGTTTGAAATTGTTGATTGTATTGATATTGTCTAAGTGTTGACTGGTTTTTAATGATTACTTACAAACCCATTTAGCCTTGAACATTCTTACATCTATTATTAAATATAGTATTTCTATTAAATCATGATTATAACTGAAACACAGGCTTATTATATACCTGGGTCTATATATGTAATATATAGGGTATATGAGCACAGATTTTCACACCACTCACAGATTTTCACACCACCCACCATTCTCTACTCTATCTCATAACACTGATACACTTGAACACATATATGTCGAAAAGATAAATAATCACCATTATATGCAATTCATGATAAACCAGCAATCATCAGTTGGTCTAGATTACCATCTCTACACATATATGCTATAAGTGCTCAGATATATATTAAGATAGCCAATCTTCATACTTTAATGGACAGGCTTCAATCTACTCCTCACTCCAACTCTTCAACCATCCATCCAATTGAAAATCTGATGATGGAACGCTCAAAGGCCACCCTGAGGCTGAGATTTTTGTCACACCCATGTTGACCTAAGGTCAATCTGAAACCTCATATACAGGACATAATCCATTTAATACATGTCCATTAAAGTATGAAGATTGGCTATCTTAATATATATCTGAGCACTTATAGCATATGTGTGTAGAGATGGTAATCTGGACCAACTGATGATTGCTGGTTTAGCATGAAATGCGTATATTGGTGATTATTTATCTTTTCAACATATATGTGTTCAAGTGTATCAGTGTTATGAGATAGAGTAGAGAGTGGTGTGAAAATCTGTGTTCATCTACCCTATATATCAGGAGTGGGCAATTGTTTTGGCTCGGGGGCCACAAAGGTTGGTGGAGGGCCGCATCGGGGCCACTTTGTGGAAGCGAAGGTTAACGGAGGGCCGCATCTTTTTTTCATGACACAATAAACACACTGCTTTATTCCCTGTATTACCAAAGAAATATTTGTTTGTCCATTCTTCATTAAACACATGACATTCATTACCAATTTTACATTTTTTTAGAGCATTCATGGTTTCACAAAAGTTGGAAATATATATATTTGCTAATGCAAAGTCAAAATTGAAATTAATCAGATCAACTGAAAAAGCACTGCACATCGTATCTACACTGCGCATGTATGTTGATGTGGCCATTCTAGTGGAAAATATGAGATGAATATTCGGTCATGCAACAGGAAGGAAATATCAATCCAAGGTGGATTTTTCTGATTGTCTTAAAGGGCCACATAAAAACTCTTAGCAGGCCACATGTGGCCCTCAGGCCGCTATTTGCCCACCCCTGCTATATATTAAATCATGATTATAACTTAACTCAATATAATTAGAAACAAATTGACTCCTATGAATATAACTATTATTTTCAACATTATTAAATCTTCTATTTGAATAGCAAAAATTCAACAAATAAAGTTTCTTATGTTTAGGTCAATTTTGTGTAAATTCTTCTTTGGAGGCATTTGATAAAATTAATGGATTTGTTTTCAAAAATGATTGTGTTTTTGGTAGTTTAGATATTGAAAATGTAACAACCAGTTAATAGGATTAAAAGTATTAATGTGTTTATTTCTGTTCTAAAGAAGCATGAATATTTTTCTGTAGATAAGATTAATCATGATTTGCTATTATTATTAAAAGATTCTATGTGTTTTATAAGATTAAAAAGAATTGGGTTATTGGTTATGTTATTTCCTCCTTAATGTGCTCTGTCTATATTGATATTTTAGAGAATAGTGTTATTAAACATTTTTCTATTTAAAATTATTTGTTAGGTATATTGAGTGAAGGATTTTATGATACATTGAATGCTTTTGATTTTGATATTATTGATGGGGGTTCTTTTGAATTTGTTAAGTTAAAATTTCTGGATTTAAGTGTTGATAATGTTTTATTTTGCAATCATTTTGTTAAACAAAAAAGTTTAAGAAATATGATACAATCAGATAATTATCAAACATTTATTCATAATAAACTTTATGTGTTGAATTTTTGTTATAAGAATACAGTACTTACATATTAGTCCTGTGGCACAGCATGTATTAGACTTGTTGCACCTTTTTACATCCACGATAAATGTGTAACATTGCAATTAGGTCAAATCCAAATAAAGCCTGCTATGTTGTTATCTGATTTTGTATCAAAATGTGTTTTTTATCTGATCTCTGATCTGATTGTCTTTTTTTTTCCAAAACCAATTTTTTTTTATTTGCCCAGATTTCATTCTGACAACAGCTTGATTTCACGTGCATTGCATTATTTCATCTGTATTTTCTCACTGATCTGGTAAGATAAAAAATTATTTTTTCTTCTTTTTTTTTGCCCACTTTTTGTCAAGATTTCATTCTGATAAACAGCTTGATTTCAATTGCATTGCATTTCAATTTGTAGTTATTGTCCATTTCAATTTTATTGTTGCTTAATTCATTTGATTTTAAGTGAGTAAATAACTACTTTCCCAAAACATCGAAAGACTTAGGGGAACATTACGGCAACATCCGGATTCATATTTGGCCGAATTTAGCATAGATGTCATAAAGATGATGATGCATTCATTTGCATAATGAATAAAATAAAAAAAATTGGTTGCCAATATGCATAATTAATAAAAGTGTTATATTTTCTTATTTTATGAATAATTTTGCTTTAAAAAAAAAAAATTCATTTATTACTGACAAAATACTGTTCAGGTGATGTACTGTGCAATTGCGTGTTCATTTTGGAGAAACATTTATTTACTTGAACTCTCCAATTTGTCCAGAAAATTTTATCAATTTAGATTTATTCCTTGCATCAATTCCTGTTATATAGTACATGGAAAGTAACTTATGTGTATATTTTATGCTTTTTAAAATAATATTTTAGCCAGTTCTTGTAATATAGTCATTGTTTTGTCTATAATGGCACCTTGAATTTTTTTGCTGAAATTCATGTCTTAATATCATTATAAATTTTATACTTTTTGTGTAAATGTCATATATATTTCTGTTTAATATTCTTATAAATGTATATTCCCCACCATATTTTAAATTTTTTCCTGTAAAAAGTCATATAAATGTACATTTTAAGATCGGTGATTTTTTTTTTTTTGCTGAAATTCATATCTTTAGCATCATTATATATTTTATACTTTTTCGTCATTGTTTTGTTCATAATGGTATCTCTAATTTTGTCCTGTAAAAAGGCGTATAAATCTACTTTTTAAGATCGGTGATTTCTTTTGCTGAAATTCATATCTAGCTTGTTTTGACAATAATGACATTGTATTTTTTTTTGCTGAAATTCATATCTTTAGTATCATTATAAATTTTATACTTTTTCATGTAAATGTCATATACATTTCTGTTTAATACTATTTAGTATTGTTATAAAAGTATGTTTCTCACCATGTTTTAAATTTTTTCCTGTAAAAAATTGTATAAGTGTACTTTTTAAGATCTGTGATTTTTTGTTTTGCTGAAATTGATATCTTTAGTATTGTACTTTTTTGTGTAAATGTCGTATATAAATTTCTGTTTTTTTTTTTTTTTTGATAAATTATGCTCCAAATTGTTTATATTTTTTGTGATATTAGATATGCTGCACCTTTTGACATACGTATTCAACCTGCTGATAACTTTGTAAATCTTGGGGAAAATATCATGTGCAAAAGATCCATGTACATGTTATTTTTGTAATTTTTTGCAAAAATACCATGTACAAGATCCACATAGAGGTTATTTTGATCAGATCACAAGATAACAAAGCTATCAGCAGATTGATACAAATGTGAAAAGGCACAACATGTCTAATATGTGCTCTGTGTCACAACGGATTGATACAAATGTGAAAAGGCACAGCATGTCTAATATATGCTCTGTGTCACAGGACTAATACGTAAGTATGAAGAAGACTTCTTAGTAATTTTGAAAATAATAGTTATATTTAGAGGAGTCAATTTGCTTCTGGTTATACTGATTTAAGTTATAAACATGAATTTATTAGAAATATATTGAATAAAAATATTTATACATTTGTTAATAATAAAGATTTAATTGATAATGAAAATAAAGAATTTCTTTCTTTACCATTTAATTCCTCCCTTAATAAATTGATTTATATTTTTTTATTGAGTAGTATTAAAGTGGCCTGGAAGAAAGGACTTGATTTAAATTCATTATTAAATAGTTCAAAACAGTCAATTGATAGCAAAGCTATTCTTGGTGTAGTTGTTATTGTCATAAAATTTATAGAGATCAAAATAAATTTAAGTCTTAATGAAAAAATTAAAGTTCATAAGAGTAAACTTAAAAATAGATATTATAATTCAGTTATGTATGTCCATGAACTAAATACAGATCATAAAATATTATTTGATAATGCAGAAATTATCTTTTATGAAAAAAGTGAAATAAAAAGAGTAAAAAAACTCTAGTAATACATTTTTTTGAATCTGAGACTATCAATTTCATGAAGACATCCTTTGATGTTAAAGGAAATTCGTTTACAAAGTGAATGATGATTTTAGTACAGTAGATCATATCCAGGTATTGAGAGAAGTTATAGAAAGGGCAAATGAATATGAGTTGCCATTATGCTTTGGATTTATATATTATGACAAGGCATTTGATTCTATAAACATTTCTTCAGTGATGAAAGCATTGGATCATCAATATATAGACCCATGATTTATAAAAATGCAACAGCAACAATTAGATTACATAATGATACTAGGAAAGTCAACATTGAGAAGGGTGTAAGATAAGGGGACTCCATATTTCCAAAACTTTTTGCAGCAGTGCTGCAATAAGTATTTTGTGGATTAAAATGGGAAGCTAAAGGATTGAAAGTAAATGGAGATTATTTAAGTCATGTAGATTTTGCAGATGATGTAGTTGTTTTTGCAAATAATGCTTTAGAGTTGCAGGAAATGTTGCAAGCACTATCAGATTAGGACTAAAGATAAATGTTAAAAAGACTAAAGTAATGTTTAATGGATTTTCTCAAAATATGAACATAAAAATTGATTATGATGAGTTGGAAGAAGTTAATAGTTACAAATACCTTGGTCAGATTATTAATACGGATGGAAACATAATGGATGAAATTAATCATAGAATTAAATTTGGTTGGAGTGCTTTTGGTAGAAATAACTTGATACTGAAATGAAATATGCCTATGTGTTTGAAAAGAAAGGTTTTTAATAAATGTGTTTTACCAGTTCTTATTTACGGATCTGAGACTTGTACATTTAATAGAAAAGCAATACAGAGACTTCAGACCACTCAAAGAAGTATGGAGAGATGCATGTTGGGAGTAACAAGAAGAGATTGAAACTCAATATATCGGTAAGAGAACAAACAAGTGTTACTGACCTCATTAAAAAAAATTAAAAAACTGAAGTGGAGTTGGACTGGACATATTACTAGAAGAGATGATAATAGATGAAAAATTGAAATCTTAAACTGGATTGCAAGAGATTGTAAAAGACCCAGAAAGAGACAACTTGTGAGATGGTGGATGAAATAAGAAAGTGTGCAGGGGTGATGTGGAGAAGAGATGCTAGAGATAGGAGAAGATGGATTGAACTTAGAGAGACCTTCATCCTGAAATGATTGATGATGATGATATATATATATGTCTTGATGAATTTCACTTTAACGAGTCTAATTGTTAATAGATGAAACAATGTTTTGTAAAAGAATTTTAGTAAAAGTTTATTTTTTGGTTAGTCTTGTAATATTATATGATTTTCTATTTTATTTATAATTGCTAGTATAACAGTAGGCAGTATTTAAATTGAAGCATTATATTAACTGCACACAAAACTAAGTGTCATAAAAATAAGTATTTTAAATTCTGTGATCATTACTGTAATCATTATATCATATTAATAAAATTTGTGATCTTTAAAGGTGACCTCATAAATTTAACACTATCCATACAATTCTAAAGAGAATTATATGACTAATCAAATTTATTATTGATTGTTACTAACTTTTTGTGTAATAATACTCTGTTGAACATATGTACACAAGAACAAAGGCATAAAATACTTAATCTAAGATTAAATAAATTCACTATGTTGATTAATATATTTTTAAAAGTAATAAAGATGAAATTAATCTAATACAAATATATTCTGCAATAGCACAAATATATTATTATATTCTGATTGTTACTTATTTGTAATATTATCAACAAATAAAAAATCCTTCTCCTTTTTCTTTTCAAAAACTTTTTTTTATCTCGATACTGAACATATATATACATTTATATAATACAAAACTCCAACGTTTCAACTGTTTTTTTCTCATACAGTCATTTTCAAGGATCTGCAACGACAATATTAAATACATATCAATAAATAAACTTCAATTACATAAAAACTTTCTCTTACATTAACATAAACAGTAACAAACATATATAAATATATTTTACTTACATCTCTCTCCCACTGTTATATTTTATTACTCTTTCTTTTACATTATTTAGTTACAAATCTGTCTTAAAATCATCCAAGAAACTTTCTATACAAATTTAAATACCAATTCTAATTTCCAAAAACCTCCCCCTTTTTTATTTTTTATCTAAAACCCATCTTAAAACTACATTCCTAAACTATATCTTTAAATGAATATAAAACAAATATAAACATTTTTTTTCACTCTCTCTCTCTCTTTTGTACAAAAAAACTTCTAACAATTTACCTAAACCAGGGGTGGGCAAATAGCAGCCCCCTAAGAGTTTTTATGCAGCCCGCCAAGACAATCAGAAAAATCCGCCTTCGACTGAAATTTCCTTCCCGTTGCGTGACCGAATATTCATCTCATATTTTCCACTAGGATGGCCACATCAATACACATGCACAGTATAGATACGATGTGCAGTGCTTTTCCAGTTAATTTGATTAATTTCAATTTTGTCTTTGCATTAACAAATATATACATTTCCAACTTTAGTGAAACCATGAACCCTCCGAAAAAATGTAAAATTGGTAATGAATGTCATGTGTTTAATGAAGAATGGACAAACAAATATTTCTTTGGTAATACAGGGAATAAAGCAGTGTTTATTGTGTCATGAAAAAAAGGTGTGGCCCTCCACTAACCTTCGCTTCCACAAAATGGCCCCTGATGCGGCCCTCTGCCAACCTATGCGGCCCCTGAGCCAAAACAATTGCCCACCCCTGACCTAAACCCATTAAGCATTTATTTTAATTATACACTAATTTAGATTCCTTATCTACTCCATTAATTCTATTTAGTGTAGGATTATATTTTTTTTATATAAAAAAATCCTTTTACCATCTTTTCCCTGTAATTTTTAACCCTTTCCAACATTTTAATATTAAATTCTTTATGACCTAAACCTTTACAATGCATGTAAATATTTGAATTTTTGTCATATAAATGTTGTCTAAGTCTAGTTTTTAATGTATTCTTAGTTGTATCAATATATGAAACCTCCCCCCCTCCCTCTTACAATTTAAACATTCATTTAAATAAATTCCATTCATTTTGTCAGTTTCTATATTTTTTGTATCATTAATTAAATTTCCTAAATTCAATTTCTTTTTATATACTGGTTTAATAATTAACCTACTTTCCCCATTGTATTTATTATTTATACTTTTTATAATCTTTTTAATCTTCATAAAAGTATCTCTAGAAACATTATAACTATTATATATAAAATTATTTACATCTTTCCCATTGTTTCTCTTCTTTATTATTCTTTTAATATTCTTTTTATTACATAATTTATCAATAATTTTAACTGGATAATTATTTTTTATACCTTCCTCTTTTATATTACTAATTTCTTTTATAAACAATTTTTCTTCAGAACATAAATTAATTGCTCTGTTTATACTATTATTAATAATATTAATTTTATGCTCATATTCAATATCTGAATCCCAACTACTTAACAAACCATAAAAAGTTTCTTTTCTGACTACACTAGTTTCAATAGCAACCCTACAATTTCTAATAACTTTTTTTATTATAACATCCATATAAGTAATTACATTATTTTTTTCTTTTTCCATAGTAAAAGTAATGTCATCATCAAGTGAATTAATATACCTTATAAAACATTCAGATTTTCTATAATTGCCATTGAACACTAAAAAATAATCATCAACATACCTAACCCAAAAAACAGGTTTATATTTTGTAATACAAAAATATTTATCTTCATAATCATCCATAAATATAGCAGCTAACAATCCACTCATACTATTCCCCATACTCAATCCTTTACATTGTTTATAATATACTTCATTATATTTAAATACCACATCTTTACAACAATATTTAACATATCATACAATTGATTACATTCCATTTTTATACTCTTATTAGTATCTTTAATATATCTATTCAATATTATATCAAATGCCTTATGTGCTACAATATTCGTGTATATACTACATATATATCAAGTTTAACAAAAAACACATTTTTATACTTATTTCCCTCTAAAAAAACATTTAAAGCCTTTAAAAAATCATATGAATTACTTACATTATTTTCTTTTTTTATTTCACCATATTTTTTAAAAATTTTATTATATAACCATTTAGACAAATTTTGTAATACAAATCCACATTACTAATAATAGGTCTTAATGGTATACCTAATTTATGTATTTTAGGTATCCCATATATACTTGCATCTTTAAAAACAAAATAGTAAATGTTTCAAATGTATTTTACATGTATTGTAGTTGAGAATGATAAATTGAAGGAATTGGTAAATGAGTTTAATTGTCTTGATCCTTCTATAAGATATGTGGTGGAAGGAGGGGTTAGATTTTGTTAAGCTAAAATTTTTAAATCTTTTGGTGATTAGAAATGTAAAGACTAATTGTTTAGTATGTAGTCATTTTGTTAAAAAGTAAAGAATTAAGGTGTATAATTAAATCTGATAGCTATCAGTCTGTATCTTATAAAGTAGCTGCTTTAATAAATTATTGTTATAGGAATAAGAAATTAAATAATTCTAGAGGGGTAGCTTTGTTTCAGAAAGGTCAATTTTATAAAAATTATTTGAGTGTTGGCTCTTCTAATAAATTTGTTATTTAATAGTAATATTTGTATGATTTTATTTCTTTGCCATTTAAATTGTCTTCTTATAAAATTGTATGAAAGAATAGTAATTTGTTTGGAAATAAGAAAATTGCTTGGAAAAGGGATATTACTATGAATAATTTATTAAATAATACAAAGGAAATATTTGATAGGAAGACTTCCTGATGTAGTGTATATTATTCTTTGTTTTTGTAAAGTTTATATAGGTCAGAGTAGTTTGAGCTTAAATGAAAGAATAAAGGTATATAAAAGTAGGGTTTGAAATAAATATCTTAGTTCTGCTTTGTATGTCCATGAAAAAGATACAGGCCACACTATTAATTTTGATAAAGTTAAGGTTGTGTTCTTTGAGAGAAATGAAATAAAAAGAATTAAAAAATCTTTATTATTGAAAATTTATTATTCTAAAGCAATTAACTTATTTAAAAGTTTTTTTAATATTAAGGGTGGATAGTAAGTAAATGGATTTGTGGATAATGTTTAATATAAATATGGTGTTGTTTTGTAGTTCTTTACACTTGAGAGTCTGCTTGTAGCAGTGAAACCATTGTTTGTGTTTTTGATTTTATTTTCTTGGCTAGTTTGGTTGAGTTTTGGATTTGGGCTAATTTTAATTATATATATATATTCCAATTTAAATCTAGGCTAAACTATTTTAATAGTATATAATGACATATTTACTTTAACATAAATGCAAATTGACCAAGATATATGCACACCACATATATATTCACATAGTTACAATAAAAATATTTCAGGTATTAATTTGCTTTTAAAATATATAAAGCCAAGTTATTATTTATAAATAAATGTAGCACTGACTTAGCTATAATAAGTATTATAACAATCAGGAAGAACATGATTATTAAAGTTGATTCAAGATATTGAAAAAAAGGTTTGAGTCAAATATAGAAACACTTAAATATATACTCCTTATACACAATCATTTTAATACATCATTCCTAGTGTTATGTAGTGTTAAGACCATCAAATAAGAATGAATAGTATTATAATACAGTCTTTATAAAAATGCATTACTACACACTCTGATAGTGGTCATATTATTAATGGTATAGATTGATGTAAATCCTCACTTGTGATGATGAAAAAACTAAATACTTCTCAAACTTAAATAATTTATTGTTAAACTATATAAAAGATCAACACTTTTTAAAAGAAATAAAAGCAATATTGAGCCCAACCTTTTTAATTTAGTAGAATAACCTGCTGGATGCTTGTATTTATTCCAAAGCAAATATTTCTAGTTAATATTTATATTTTTCTCTTTTTTATGTACTTTTTTATATGATTAATATGATCCAATATTTATAACATATGTATTAAATTACTCAGATTGATATCTCAGAAAATTTGGGATACAGGCACAAAATTTTATTTTTTTAAATATGATAATAAAATAATTATCTTAGATAATTTTAGTACAGAAGCTGTTTTATGAATTTATATTTTTTTGTTCAGAGACAGAAATAATTTTAATTAATGAAAATTTTAAAATTCTTATTAATTCAAAAGTAAACTATAGCATTAGAGATTTTTAGCTTAAAGTGAAAATAATTGTCTAACAGAACTTTATATAAACTGATTTTTAGCCAAGGATATTTCCATGGCAATAGGGACAATTCATCATATGTTGCTAAGAATCTTTAAATCATTAACCCTATAGTCATCCTAAATAAGTCAAGAAACTATTCATTTTTTTGTAGACAATGTCTACCTTTCTATTAGTAAAACCAATCATTACTTAAATTATATATATATATATATATATATATATATATAATTTAAGTATATATATATATATATATATAAATGTCATTTCATCCTTGGATATTCAATGATATAGATGGCTGAGGAGTTGGAGAAGATTGTCTATTAAAGTTTGAAGATTTTCTATTTTAATATAAACTGAAACAGTGATTATATATGTGTGTGGAAGATGGTGATCTGGATCAACTGATGAGTGCTGGTTCAGGATGAAATATGTATATTGGAGATCATTTAACTTTTTCAAATGTATGTGGTCATCAGTTGTATAAGATGGATTACATAGTTGTGGGAAGTTTGAAAATCTTAAGTTCAAGTGCCTTATATATGTTCACTAGAGGGAGCTTACCAATAGCACCAATCAAGTCTTAATTTTTAAATGCTGAAAGAAAAAGAATTCAAAATCTCTTTCGGAATGTCCTCATCCCCAGTGGCTGGATTTGAAGACATTTATGTGTCTGAAAAATTCAGATTTTCAAATTAATAGTAATATATTAGATAATTACTGACTTTTGAGTTGGTGTTTTGGATCTAGTATCTGAAGTCCTAGCTCCTCACTGAGATGATTATAAGCTCAAAAACAATTGGTTTGGGGATGAGGACATTCTGCTAGAGATTTTGAATTCTTTCTCTTTTGGCGCTTATAAATTAAAGCTTGATTGGAGCCATTGGTAAACTCCCCACTAGTGAATATTTTAATACAAGCTTAAAGCAAGTTACATTATTTGTGATTTGTTTTTATTAATATTATATATATATTAACAGTCTACCCATGATTCTATTCTAAGAATTTGAGTGAGAACAGGTTATTACCCAAGCTTTGAGTAGGTATATTTATGAGCATAGACCAAGTTCTATCTCAAGCACCAATCTTACCAATTAATAAGAACTATACCCCTCGAAAACAAAAGAGAAGATTCCAGTGGACCTTTTTAGGTACCTTATCCAGACTAACTCAGTCTCAAGGTCTGGGAGACAATGTCTATCAGGAGAACAAAGCCGAAGCTATCTTACAAAGAAACATCATTTATATATTTTCTAATTTCCTTATCTGCCCTACGAATCTTATTATTTTATTTCTTTTAGAGATATACGGTAATGAATATCAGTAAGCTTTTATAAATAATAACCCTGAAATTATAAGAATCTCGTAATTCAAATAAATACACAAGTTATAGCTTAAAATTCTAATTTTTATTAATACACATATATACTAATAACTCAATCATACGACCCAGTCATTCTGATACATATATATAATATCAGTATACACATTCATGAAAGAGTGCAACTATGTGTCAGAGTTGTATTTATAAAACAATTTAATCTATTTTCTATAATTCTTTCTTTAAGTTGGAACAAAGCACATATTTCTTAATTTATTATTATATGTTCACTTAATATATATAGAGAAAGTCAAAGTTACCTCATTTGAGAGTGAACATTCACATGTTTAAGGCTGATGATCTGTAAGCTTACAGTATTACAATGGCGATTGTCATAGTGAGAATCGTTGGTCTGGAAGATGATGAAAGATTCCATAACATTTTCACATAAGATAATCCATCTTAGAGGTTAGGTAGATGATTCTAAAATTGATTGAATGAAAGTTCTTGCTGTTTGGAGTTCCGTGATCATTTCACTTGCTTGAAATAGATGGCAAAAATCTCCATAGATAAAGTTCAGGCAGGTCACAAAATAGCTGTCCACTGAGCCGGTTCAATGAATCCACACGATTCTTCTACCCCAGCATTTTGATGGGAGTCCATTCTTATTAATTTTTATTAATTAAATTAAAAAAATTTACTTTCCATGCTTCTTTCTCTCTAATGGTCACTTTTCCGAATCACTACTAAATCAAAATATATATATATAGTTCTTTTCTTTTAACTCTCTTTCACCTCACTTTTTTTTCTATCCATACACTGATGACCATATCTCAGGAATGCTTTTAGCTTCCATTGTTCCAAAATACTAAATTGGCCAGTTCTTGGAATTCCGATGACAAGTGTCATTAACAGAAATCGCCCGTGGCACAACTTGCAATTCCTTTTATTACTCTCCAGCCTTATATTTTAATTTGCTTTCATTAAGAAACATGCACTACTAATGAGATTATTTAAATAACTATAACTGATGATATTAATACACAACAAAAATATATAAAACAAAAATATAAAAATACAACTCCACACATAACCACTTCTCTTCATCTTCACATACAAATCTATTAGTAATTAATTCTATGCAACATCACAATAAAATGTGTAATAAATATATATGTATATGTTCATGTCTTTAAATGGTTAATGTATTTCACTCACACTCTTTTGTAACAGGATTCGAATGTACATCTATAAATTTTCTTGCATCTATCAATTTAATTCATAATAACAATCACAATAAATACTCTTTTGTAATCATTATTGCCTTTTACTTCCTTTAGTACTCGTATTCGAACCCACATACTGTTACAATATATTCTAATATTCTCATGGCTAAATGAATTCATAGTATTATTTCTAGGAGCTGTCATGTAATAAAATTATAATAGTTAAATAGCTGATATTTCAGTACAATAACAAGTACTTTCCTCAGCTCTGAGGAAAATACTTATTATTGTACTGAAATATCAACTATTTAGTCATTATATTTTTATTACATGGAAGCTTCCAGAAATAGTACTATGAATATATATTGAAACAAAAATGCTGTTTCATGTGTGTATCTATTCTAAGAGCTATTTTGTCCTCCCACCTAAAAAACAGCAGATGTAGAAAAAAGTTGATCTTATAATTTTTTTAGAAAAATATAGCAAAAAGTTTATGAATTTACAAGAAAATCATTATTTTTTAGAACTGAGAAAGAAAAATAAAGATAAACATTCATTATTGATTTCATAATTTTAGATTATGATATAAATACGTCATTCGTATTTATTTAAACCTGGCATTTTTTTTACTAAATATTACATTTTTAATTTTTGGAACGATGTTGTCGTATAAAGTGTGATAATCGCTTGAGGCAGTCTTATCAAATTGGAAAACATGGCTTATCCTTATGATCTCTTATCTGTCCCGCTAAAAGTAATGTCCAATCCTTAAGAAGAGAAAAGCACTCAGGCTTAAATGAAAGCTTTGCAACAAATCAGATACAGTGGGCAGTGCTGCATAATCAATCCAGAGATCAGAGTATAAATAGTTGAGTTGGAAGTTCAGAGCAGATTTTAAAAAGATTTTTTGAAGGAGATTTTACAAGACATTTTAAAAAGATTTTAAAGAGATTGTAAAGAAATCTTTTTTAAAAAAGATTTTAAGAGCAGTTAAAGAAGTAAGAAAAGTGAAGAGTTAAAAAGTTAAAATTCTTCTTTAAGTGTTACTTAACTCTGATTTTCATCACCTTGGAATATAATCTTTACAGCCACTGTTAATGATGAAAAAGAAAAACATTAATAAGGAAATCATAACGATGGAAGGCTAATCGGCAACAACTTCTCTTCATCCAAAGCCATGGTTCTCCAAGATTTGCCTGGGTGAACATCATGGAAAGTAAATAATGCCATTCAGCTTAAATACAACGATCCCTTTTTGAGTGGTTACATCATGGATATGAAGGAACAAACTGGATAAAATGAAGGTAATGATTTTATAAAATATTTGATACTTATATGTGTTATAAAAGACTAAACAAAACATCTTTCTTAGAAAAGAAAAAAATTATGAATAATTATAGCTATGTGAAAACACGTTTTATTAATGATGAATTATAAATGAAACTGCTGATCAACTTATGTCTAGAAACATACATCTGTGGCAGACCAAACAACAATATTTATGCTATATATTAGAATAACTAAATAAAAATTGCAAATGCTTACATGCATACTGATTATATATGAATATTACACATAACTATAATTAACTAAATTATAATAATGTGTTTATAACCCAGATAAAATTAGAAAATATCGAAATGAATGTATTTATACAAAATGAATGTATTTAGTAAATTTATACTATATTATGAATAAATTCAAACATTTAAATATGAATTAGTATGTCAATAAAAGTTAATGGTTATATGCGGATAATGAACCACATACTTAAATAAGTTGAAAGAATATCATTTTTTTTTTATTTTTAAAAAGATTTTATTTATTATTTAAAAACTCTGAGAAAAGTAATATAAACACAGAATTAAAACATGTTATATATACAAGTTGAAATATATGAATACCAAAACAATGTGTCATGGTTAAATGTACAATGATATACCTGGAGTTATTGATGCATATAGGTTATATATATGTCTTATAAAATCGGAAATACCAAATAAATGCATTTGCAAGATGAATTGATATCTGGATAGATGGAAATACATACACTTATATTTTACCTGAATAACCAATGGATACAAATGTGCTTATATCGACCGATTCAAACCCTGAAATGGATAACCAATTAACCTAGGCTACATGTGCTTATATTATGGATTCAAATCTGTATTTGGATAACAATGAATAGAAATAAATTTATTATGCTTTGACTAACTTAAAATTAACTGGAATAATAGAAATGCTCTTGTCAGTAAAGAATATTTTCATACATGAGTTAATTTAAGCCACATTACATGTGACAACTACCTAAAAGACTACAAATCAGAATTAAGTGAAACTCTGAATTAAATAAAATGCTATCAGTTATCTTCATTATTATGTCTGTAAAGAATATCTTCATACACGAGTTAATTTAAGCCACATTACATGTGACAACTACCTAAAAGACTACATATCAGAATTAAGTGAAACTCTGAATTAAATAAAATGCTATCAGTTATCTCTGTTGTCTTCATATATTGCACTCCTCTCTGTGAATTAACTAAAAATGTAAATTGTTAAAGAACTTGCATTCTTTAATTCATATTGTACTATTATTGGATGTATACCAAGATACACAATGGACTGTAAATGAAATATTTGTTTGAATTAAGTGGAACTCTGAATTAAATGCTAACAGTGGTCTTCATTATTATCTGTTGTCGTTATATATTGCCCTCCTCTCTGTGAATTAACTAAATGATTAAAGATGTAAATTGTTAAAGAACTATTGAAAGAAGGACTTTATTATACTCTCAACAAATTATATTCTTTAAGTCATATAAAAATGTTATTGGAAGTAGGCCGAAGAGATACAAGGGACTGTCAATGAAATATTTTGTTTGATGGACATTTATTTAAACCTGTTCTTAAATAAAATTATTGTTACTTAAAATTAATTTTAGTTATCCAGTTGTTCAGTTCTATTATTTTTGCATCACTTGCCTCCTGAGCTATGTCTGGCATAACTAGATCTACATAAGTCAGGTTGTAGTGAGATGGAACTCTAGTGGTGCCATTTGGAAAACCAAACAGTAATGTCTAAATACTTCCAGTCTCTATGGTGCTAACATCCTCTGATGAGCAGGAAATATTGTTGTAGGAGGGGGGATAACATCTGCATTGGGGAATGCCAATCGATAGTTATTTCCTGCAACATGCTCAGCAGGAAATTGTTACAACCAAGGTAACAAAGGGGTTGTATGGGTCCGGTTACAATATATTTTGTAACTTTATCTTTGGGCATCAAAATCCAATAAAGCCAAATCCAATACACAGCCTGTAACCTCAACACTTTAGACTAGATAAGATGGAGACAACTAATAATAATGTAGGTATTTTACCTGGCTGCCAAATTGCAACTGTAGCATCAACTATAGTATTTACCCGAGATCATCATCGCTTAATAAATGGGAAGTCTGTGGAGGAAGCAAGTTATTAAAACTTTTCCAAAAGAAAAATACAATTTTAACTATATTTTAAATTATAAATAATATATTGAGTTCCGAGTTTAAACTCAGTAATTATTACGCAAATAAATTCCCTATATATTATTTAGAAATACACCTGGGTCTCTTTTTATGCGGATTTATTTAACACAATTTTGAAGTTATGCGATTCATGTTTCACCGGAAGTCGAACTCCGATAATGCGCTATTACTTTAAATAATAAATTTTGCGGACCTACGTCATATTGAAAGTAATAGCACATTATTGGAATTTGACTTTCATCTTAGTAATTTCAATATTTTCAGTGCTTTATAATAGTAAGATTTTATGCAATAATGAAATTAAAATCATGATTTCCACATTTTATGTATACACACATTAAATTTTACAATAATATAATGTAAATTTGTTCAAACATTGTGCGTGTTAATTTTGCATTTTAAATCACATTCTGTTTTTGCTTTTTAAAAAAGAACGTAATCAATTATTAATCATTTAGTGTCCACACATTTATTTTTAAAAGGTGAGTAATAGCAGTGGGCACAATTAAATTTGACAATTAAAAATTAAAATCTGATTTTTAATTGTAATTAACAATTTAAAAATTACTTATGGCGACTTGAAATTAATGTGATGTGAAATTTTATTTTTAAACGGAATTGAAAATTAAAGACAAAAATAAGAATTTAATTTTTAGTTGTTAGTTTCATAAACAATTAATAAAATCATCGTCTCAAAGATTAATTACTAATTACGTTGTCACCAAAAAAACATCGACACAACGTGAGTGTGAAGTTGGCGCTAGTTGTATTTCCTCTTGTGAAAAATTTGATTTTTTACCAGTTTGCAAACGAACATATTTTTTGGCAAATAGCGATAATAATTAAAATGTGTATATAAAATGTAAATTACTGTACTGTAAATTATGCATAAAAATATATTATTTTGAATAAAATTAAATATTATAGTTAAAAAAAGTTTGTCTTGTATCAATTTTGTTCAAATTTGAAATTTTTTATTAGTCATATTTTATTTCCTTATTTTTTTTTTTGTGTGAATTTTAAAGTAATTTTACATTGTGCTTTGCTTTTATGCGAATTTTGAAAAATCACAGACCGCATCCCCCCTTTTTCAATGTAAATTGCGTCTTTCATTTGTACGTGTTTTCTGAGGAACCTATCTCGCGAAAAACGAGACCCAGGTGTATTATCAAATTTCCTCCACAAACCCATATAGCTATATGATCTCCAGTGGCAACTACAATAATGTTCTTTATGTTTCATGTGTAATGAATGTAAATGGATCAGTGATCCATGCAGAGAACTCATAAAATTATACTCATAAACCATATTAAAATCTTATGACTTAATGAACACAGTATAAAATTTTACTCTCCTCCTCTCTTACAAATAAATTAAATAACCTTTTGTTCTTCGCATCGATCACCCTCCACAGTTACAATTATTTTAGTCTTAAATATCAGTGTCTAGGTTCCCCACCCCATCTTCCAACTTATGTCTCCTTAAGGCTATACCACATGCACATACAGAAATGGAACATACCAGTTTTCAACTCAATCATTCTGTATTCTTTACCACTTTGATAATGATAATCTTATTCTTTAAACTCTTATAATTATGAATGCTCTTGTTCTCAGGGTCATGACTTGTGGTGAAGTGCAACTGATGTATTCGTTTGCTGAGAAATAAATAGCGAAGTTTCGAGGAACAATTTACTCCAGAAGTTTTCTCTTATTTTATTTGAAAATAAAAACTAATGTAAAGTCAAAAAATTATAATGGAAATAATTATAATTCCAAACAAAACTGCAGAGATTTATTTTTATTAAAGATAAAAATAACTAATTAAAGTTAAATGATTATAATGGAAATAATTATAATTACAAACAAGCTGCAGAGATTAAAAGTTAAGAAGAATCAAAAATGGGGTTTTGGAAAATGTGATAAAGAATTTGGAGAAATGTAGCAGATAAGACTTAAACAAAGAACACAGAGGGATATAAAAACTGTGAGTGGAAAAACATTGGGTACTTGTTACAATTTTGTTTACCAGAAGTAGTTGGATACGTGTATCAAGCTGTTAGAGCTATTTGTGTCACAACTGTTTAATAATTGGTTTTAGCCGTGTAGATAAGTTCCATATATTTATCTAAATTTCTTGTCCTCGTTCGTGTTTATATATTGGATTGTATGTTCTGTTCTATCCCTCTGAAAAACTTAGGGGCAAAGACATTACAAGATTGGTGCAGTCAAAATGTTCATCTAGGGAAGCTTGAAAGAATAGGCCAGATGAGATAGTCAACTGATATTTTTTGGAACAAGTAAAATGTCATTAGGACAAAGCAGTATTCCTGAATTTAGTATTGAAAATGCCGAGGAATGGCCTCTCTATATTATGCAATTGGAAAATTTTTTCAAGTTGAATGGGATAAAAGATAATGAAAAAAAGTGGCCGCATTGTTTTGTTTAGCAGGACGTAAAGTCATAGAAATTGTGAATAAATTATGGGATGGACTGATAACCAAAGGAGTACAGTTTGAAAATATAGTTAAAAAATTAACTAACTATTTTAACCCTAGGCCATTTAGACATGTAGCTAGATTAACTCTTAGAAATAGAAAACAAGCCAGGGAGGAAAAAATTAAAGACTATGATATAGTATTAAAACAGTTGGCAAAAAACTGTGATTATGGCAAATTTTTAGAACAAGCTTTGCTGGATCAATTATTGTGGAGAATATACAATGAAAGATTGGGACAGATGTTGTTAACGGAAAGTGACTTATCATATGAAGTGGCTATTAAAAAAGAAAGAGCGTATGAAGTAGTAATTGAGCAAGCCCTAGCTTTTAGAAACAACTCAATAAGAGACCAACAAAATGTCAGTTTATAAAATAGATCAAAGGCAGCAGCCAAAGAACGAAAATATAAAGAGAGAGAGACAATGTTAGCAGTGAAATGTTTCTGCTGTACTAAAACTGGCCATGTATTTAAGAATTGCAAATGGAGAAAAAACTGTTTTAACTGCGAATTTAAAGGGCATTTAGCAGCTGTATGCAAAAAACCATGTCAAACAAAATGTAATCCAGATACAAATGGTAGAACATATAGTATTAACTATATAGCAACTAAGAGGCAAAGCATGGCCATGAGAGATAGGACCATTTTGCAAGGAAAAATAGGTCACTAAACTACAAGAATTGGAGTCAAGGAACCAAGAATTAGCTACCATGCTTGAGAAAAAGACGCAATCTGAGCTACAACTCAACTGGCAGTTCCAAGAATTGAAAAGTTATAATTCCAAATTACAAAATGAACTGGAAGAATTTCAAGGAAGATTGAGGGTTTCTAGACAATGAGTAACAGAATTAGAATGTAGTGTAACCGATGTGAGCATTTTTAGTCAAAAATATGAAGTGGACAAATTAAAACTGGATGTTTATAAATTAAATAAATTAAAAGAACTTGAACAACAAAATTCAGAACTTAGTGAAAAATTACAAAGCAAACTTTCAGAATGTCAGAATTTTGAAAGATCGAATGAAGATTTAAAAAGTGAACTCGCAAAGTCAGAATTATTTGAACAGGTAGAGAGTTGGCAGCAGTATGAAACGGAACTACAAGAAAAGATGGCCAAAAGTGAAAATGAAATGGACACTTTCGAAGATTTTTTAGAAGCATGGCAATCTTTAGACAGTGAGCTGCCAGAGACAAAAACTGAAGAGCAAAAGGGAACCCAGAGTTGCTCCGAGCGGGAGAGAAAGCACTCGGGAGGGGGGGGCAAGGAAAAAGAAAAGTTTACACACATTTCAAGGTTATATCAATTAATCGAAAAAATCAAGTGTTTCTCCAAGCTGAAAAAGAGAAACCGCCCAGTCTTGTACGGGATAAAAGGAAACCGCGCAGAATGGATGATTATGTGTAACATAAATAAACTCTAACTTCTGGAGCAAGGGGAGGAAGTGTATTCATTTGCTGAGAAATAAATAGCGAAGTTTCAAGGAACAATTTACTCCAGAAGTTTTCTCTTATTTTATTTGAAAATAAAAACTAATGTAAAGTCAAAAAATTATAATGGAAATAATTATAATTCCAAACAAACTACAGAGATTTATTTTTATTAAAGATAAAAATAACTAATTAAAGTTAAATGATTATAATGTAAATAATTATAATTACAAACAAGCTGCGATATTTATTTTTATTAAAGATAAAAATAACTAATTAAAGTTAAATAATTATAATAAAAATAATTATAATTCCAAACAAAGCTGCAGAGATTAAAAGTTAAGAATTATCAAAAATGGGGTTTTGGAAATCATGCGATAAAGAATTTGGAGAAATGTAGCAGATAAGACTTAAACAAAGAACACAGAGGGATATAAAAACTGCGAGTGGAAAAACATTGGGTACTTGTTACAGTTTTGTTTACCAGAAGTTGGATACATGTATAAAGCTGTTAGAACTAGTCGAGTCACAACTGTTTAATAATTGGTTTTAGCCAAGTTCCATATATTTATCTAAATTTCTTGTCCTCGTTTGTGTTTAAATATCGTATTGTATGTTCTGTTCTACCCCTTTGAAAAACTTAGGGGCAAAGACATTACAGCAACACTCAGTTATTTTTCAATTCATTGCTGACCCTTGGGCACTCTTCCAACAAATGCAAATTGAATAGACATATGCTTATTTAAAGCTAATGCCTAATTTCACTAACGCTAATAATAAGGCTCATAATAATAAGGATAGTAATAAATGTGATATTTTAACTATTTACTTAATAAAACAATTATTATAATAAATTTTGAATATAGTTGATCAACTGGGAAGGCATCCAAATATCAAGAGTGAGGAAGGGATTTTATGTCCACTTGTAATATTAGTCGGAATGCAATAAATTGAACAATTAAATATTAATGTTATAATGAAACCATTCTCTCATCTGTTTGTCAAGTACTTATTAAAATTTTTTACATATATGCTATTAATTCAAATCTTAAGTGAAAATGTATTACTTTACTTTAGCATTAAAAATTAATAAAGATATTTATGGCCAATCTGTACCAGAAATATGAGTAATTGCAATTAATTCTTTCATGTTATACTTCGAGTATTAATGACTATAATAAATTTATATATTTCTGTCAATATTATGAAACTCTAATATTGTAACATTTTGATATTGTGTAGCTCTGGACATCCAAAACACTAAGACACCAGACACAAGTTTAAATTTTTAAAAATAACAAATATTTATTAAACAACTATATAAAAGAAAAGACTACAATTCAATTCAACATTGTAGCGATCCCAAACTAAGTAAAATAAAATACAACTAAAATTATTCACAATAGGGATCTACACTGGCTACAATGACAGACTGTATAAACTAAGTGAAACAAATCCACAGCTTGTCTCAGTAATAACCTTTATTACAAATAGTTTTGGGACTAATCCCTTTTCAACAATATAAGTAGTTATAGTTCTTTTGACCCATAATACATTGTTTAATATTTATTTGGTTATATCTGAAGTGGTGCTTCAGTAACATTCTGTAAAATACAAATATTGCTAACCATGTTAATTAGCTTAAAGCCCATAAAAATTTAATGTATGAGGTATTCAGTTTAGTAAGATATTTATATTTTCAAGATACTAAAGTTATGTTACTTAAGAAACTCATATCTTAAATGCAATAAAAATTACTTCAATTTCTACTTTTTAAATTTAAACGCATTTCGTGAACTATTATTCCCATAACTTAGTATTCAAATTCCCTCTAATAATTATGCAATATGTTTTAATAACTATATTAATGCACACATACACATATCTATTGCTATAGCCGAATGTGAGTTTATTATCCCTTTCTTACCAGTCCCGTGATGACTTGATTCTACATGAATCTGGTATGATGCGTACTGCTTGCCTGAATTCAAATTTACGAAGATAAATTTAGAATAAAGATCGATTGTCACACAAGCTAAAGCAAAGCTTAGCTACTCAGTACATCAATTTATGAATATGATATAATATTTAGTCCCTAAACAAGTAACTACTTTTCACTAGCATGCAGTGACCTAACAAGCAATAAACACGAAATTATCACACACTCCTGGGTACTGATAAAATGTTGCTTTCATACGAGGGAATAAGTTAATAATAACTTCTTGATGCTAGCATAGACCTAGGAATTTGCCTTCTCCCTGAGGCTAAAAGTATGTGAGGAACTCGTCTCTGCACATAATAAGAGGCATGCTAAGAACACCTCAAAGTACAAACATAAATATTTCTCTTATGAAGCAATAAAACAATATGGAAGCTGGGATCAAGTCCTTGATCTCCTAAAATACTTTCAGAATTATTTAATCGTGAGAGAGCTACGCTCCATCTTGCACTCTCATATAGCATAAAAAGGGTATCGTATTATTGATGCACAAACCGATTAGTCTAATACGACTAAGAATTAATTTTACTTAAAATAATTCTCGAGGCTAAAAAATAGGCATCATTTCATTTTAAATAACTCACACACTTCCGAGCATAGCAACAAAATACGAAATATGAAAAATTATTAATTTAAATTACTATCATAATATCTTGTAAATTCTCTCATACATCATACTCCCCAACATTTGTAATACAGAAAAAAAAAAATACGGGCTCAAGTAATACTACAGCAAATCAAATTATTTGTAAACTTTAAAGTTAGATTGAATATGGGGTCAAAACTTTTTTTTAACTCTTAACTAAAATATAAATAAAATATAATGTAATGCAATAATAATAACAATTTTATGCATTGTCTCTTTCTTGGTCCGCTGGCAATTATCTTTCCGCAAAATGTAAACTGTCGAAGAAAAGACACATACCATTTTTAACTGAAAAAAATAAAATGCATGCATAGCCATGGTAGAATGTCATTGAAGCTGTCCAAAATATTAAAGTTAATTTGGTGCAACAATGAAGTTAAAACACACTTAATATAGTAGCTAGCTACCTTAAGATCCGGATTTCCATAATATTATGCATAATAATTCACACATTTATTAAATTACTTCTTTCCTAAGGAATTTTCCAATATGAATTTAATTTTCGTTATTTACGCAGTACATTATCCTTTTCTTTTCTTCCATGTGTCATAGCATCGGCCGGGACGCGAACCCACAACCGTCTGCAACCAACTACTTGCTTGCATGGCGGCTGCGATACCTCTCGGCTAACAACAGTACGTTATCCTTTGGGGTTTATTTCCGTTATTTCAAGATTACATTTATCCTAGACACTTAATATATTTTAAATTTCTTTATATAAAATTCACGCACAATTTATTCCATTGGAAATATTTCATAAGACTATATCTACGTTAGTAATACTTTAAAGAAATTTTTATTTAGATTTCTTTGTTCATCACATTTATTAAAAGAATTGTTTTGACTAGAATTTTCAAACTTAATTTTATAACTATTCTCTCACGAGAACTCAAAGGTTTACTGGGAGAATCATAATTACAGTAAGTATAAGTTATTCTTTTAACTATATTATGTCTTTAATCAAACATGAAATAAAAATAAGATTGGCATTGATTATTATTATTACTCTTTCAGCCTTTTTTTCTTTTTATAATCTATTTATTCCAGTATTAATATTAAATATTTGAAATAGTATAAAATATTATTAAAGTTTGTAATAAAATTAAATATTCAAATATTAAAAATGACTTATTCCATATAAAATTAAGATTAATAAAAGTTTGTAATACAATAATCCATCAATTTACTTATTAAATTATTCCACAAAAGACAAAATTCTGTGCCTGAGATATTCTCATATTCCGAATTGGACACGTTGACATTAGCATGGTGTATGGATTTCCTTGTAGATTGGTAAAAATTTCGGCACCAATTGACTTAATAGAGGAGTACAAGTATGCCTATGAATCTTTTAGTGCTCCATTATTAAGGTATACAATATACACTTTTTAAATAAAAACTAATAACTTTAGTCAGATGATAGATTGAAATGGAATTTATTGCGTGCTCACTTAGCACCAGATTTTTAGAGAAAATCCTCATCTCAAATATAAGCTTAATTTTATTAAACCTAACCATCAATCATTCTTCTGTGTGTTTGAGAGATTTTTCCCGCCCTGAACAACAACAACAAAAATGTAAAAAAAAAAAAAAAAGATAGAAAATTTTATAAAAAATTACTTCAATAAAAGTGAATAGACTAAATTTTGCTTAAAGATTTTGATTGAAAACCTTCATGGAATTCTTTAATACCCATATAAAATAATACCCTCTCAAGACACTATCGAATGGTACCCTATAAGATGTATAAGACCTTCGGATTTTCTATATAATTAAAATTATATATATCACACACACATGCATGCGTGCACATAAAAATAATAATGACTAGCAATGTACTTACTGTTACTTTAATGAACATTAGACTGATTTTATAATCTTTTGAAATTTAAAGAGCTATCTTTCCATATAACTAAATATTAATCAATCGCTAAAATTAGCAAGTTAAAATTTATTCATGATATCAACTTTCACTTTTGAAATATCATTGGTTCAATTTTATTTTTATTATGTTCTTAATTAACTTTTAAAGTTTTATAATGCCATAAGACAATCATCTCCCTTCCCTCTCTATACTTATACATTGTAATATTGAAAAAGGATAAACATGCTTTTATTTATACGCTATAGATTTGGAATTTACGATGTTATAATTCTAAAAACAAAATACCAACTTTTATTAACCTAAAATTTTGATAAAAATTTTTTTTTCTTCTTAGTCTATGTAAAAACTAAGGTTACATTGAATTTATCCCTCGTTAGTTTCTCCATGAAAGAAATGAATGGTTACAATATATATATTACAGGCAAAAGATGACTAACTTTAGAATTAATAATGAAGATACAGATATCAACAGTTTGTTTTCTCATAATATCTATTAGCAACAAAGAATCCAAGGTGAAGGTATTCCTTGCAAGCTAATTCTGAACAGAATTGCAATGAAAAACTTTAAAAGGATTTTTAAGTGTTGGAATACACTTTTAAAAACATAAATCAAAATTGCACATGCAATGGATTTTTCTGTGACTCTACTATGTAAATTGCATGCTAAGAAGAAATCTAGAAAAATATCGATAATTTGATTAAGTTTCTGATAAAATTGACATTAAGAAAATAAGTGAATATTTAACTATAAGATCTATGTTTCTGATTGAAATACAAGTGGGAAAATTAAGAGATTGTCTTATTTTAGTCATATTATGAAATAGTTTATTAAAAATCTAATTTTTTAATGATATGAATAATTAGTTTAACAATATTTTTTCTTATGTTTTTATTTATTTTGTATATTAAAAGAAATACTAAAGTTTTTGTCGTGTATTACTGAATGTCATTTAAAATGATAACAAAAAAACACACACATTACATACACATTTATAGCAGAATGTTTATCAAATTGTTAATTACTCAATAGCACATTAAATTATTTTCATAGTTTATATTTAGATTGCTACTTTTTTTTATTTATGTAAAAGCCTTTTTATTACAATTTTATTAATATATATATATTCTTTTTTCTTTTTTTGCTTCAGAATGATTGGATAATTTATAAAATTACCAAGAATATACATTTTTTTCAGTTGATTGTATTAGTTTCAATGGTTATATTTGTTGGAATTTCTAATACAGAACTAGTATTATCTCGTAATGAGTGCAGATCCAAATATTCATAGAGGTAGCCTAAGGACAAACCCTTTTTTGACAGAGAGTGGTGAGTATGATAAAAATTTAATGTTAATAAAATAATAATGAAAATACAATTTAAATAAGATCTTAGAAAAACTATAAAATTTCTATAAAATGATGTGTTCAGAACTTTATTCAATCATTTGCATTTTCTCCCCATCTCCCATTCTTTGTTTTTAAATCTTTTTATTGAAGTTGGAAAATCGGTTTGTTTGTTTGTTAGTTTATTTATTAAGTTCTTGATCTTTTTCAAGTTTGAATGAAATTTTAAAATCAAGGTTTAATATATTTAAATGATACTTATATATTAATTAAGTCAATCCCTATTTGTTATAAGAAGGGATTGACTTAATTAATTTCTGAACCTCCATGCTTTTATTTCAAGTTGTGGTTGAAGAAACATTTTTTTTATTTTTTTTATTTAATATAAAACATTTTTTATCTCAGTTATTTTATTATTCAGCAGTTTTAATTTCAATTTCAGATCTTGTGATAATGATTTTGACATAAGATTTAAACCTATAATCTTGATTTTCATCAGCTAAAACACTGATCATTGTTTATATTTTATATAAAATAAACTAAATATTTTTTTTTATATATTTATAATGATTTAATATTTATTTTTTTACATATTTTATTATGAAATATTTTTTGTTAATTTATTTTTTATATTTATTTTAAAAATTCATTTTTTTTATAGCGATCTAAGCAATTTAACATTATTTTGCCTTATGTTTTTGTGATATTTTTAAAATGTCAGATTTTTTTTAAAAAAGAAAATGAGATTGTCTGATAGATTAAAATAAACTTCTCTCAGTATTTTCTAAACATTAATTATAAAGGAATGTTTTAATTTTTTATCTTTACCTTATAATGGCATTTGTTCTCTTTAATGGTAAGTGAGAGATTTTTTTTTTGTCAGTGTCAAAAATTTAACAATTTAATTACACCTACAAGTAAATTTACTAAAATCAATATATATATATATTTGACTTTTATTAATTAAATGTCTGTTAAATTCTCTCTCATCAGGAGTGATGGTTGATTTAATTTTGATTGCTAATCTCTTAGAAAAAATTATATTTAAAGCTATACTTGAATCTTTACCAAGTCTGATATATAAAAGTTCATTATTAAATAAGGAGCTCTTACATTTTCAAAATGTTATGAATGGATTATTTTAAAAATTACTATACAGTTACATTTTTGCTAAATGAAAAATTAGTTCTATTATTTATTGATACATTTAAATGTGAAAACCAAGAAAATCCTCATTAAATAAATAAAATCAATCTTTCTATGAATGTCTTATTTTATGCCAAATTGAAGATGAAAAAAAAAAAGTTAACTGGAAGTATTATTTGATAAACTTTTTACTTAATGTATTTAATATTGTTTTATCCCTTTGTTTTTTGTTTATCTGCATAACAAAGTGGTTTCTTTCTTTTTTATAATCTAAAACTGAGTGCACTTTCAGTAAAGTTCACCATAATCATGTACACAGATAAACAAATGTATGTAAATTTAAATTACTGTATTTAATGTATTATAAAATATCGATCACATCCCACCACTACATTTCTTTCAACAAGTTCTATTTTGTAAACAAAGATAAAATCTGAATATAATGACACAAGATAGAGCTATTGAAAAAAGTGCAGTGGTGAGGCATGATAGATATTTTATATTTGAATTTTCAGCTGATGGTACTGATTCTATTTCTTAATGCATTATGTATCAATTGCATAATCCCAACTAATATCTTGCAAACGTATATATAAACTTAAAAAAATAAAATCAACAATTACCTTTTTTGTCATTGCTTTATATTTTATAATGACTAATTCATAATTTTTGTTCAATTAACATATACAATCTAAATGTTTAAATATTTCAGCTTCTTCTTAATAGTTTATATAAGTTAGTAAAAAATATTTCCAAAATTTATGCGGTGTTTTTGATTATTATTTACATTTCAAACAATTGTAAAAAAGTGTGAACTATTGTAGCTCTGCTGATAAGAATTTTTGATTAATAATTAGTAGTTTAATATGCTTTGCTTTTTATATGTTTTTGGAAGTGAATATTTATTTAATTGAAAGATTATTTTACTATTACAATCCAGAAAGTTTTGCAATACTTATTTTTAACCTTAAGAAAACTGGTTGAATTTGTAGTTTTTAAGTATTTTTCTATCAGAAATGGTATGAAATACAGACATATGCTGATCAAAATGTATTTTGTAATCAATGTATTTTATTAGTCTTTGTTTATTTATTTGTCTTTGTCTTGAATATTAGATTGTTATTTTTTTCTGTTTGTGGATATCTCACTAAATTTATAGATTTTTCTTAATCAACTGCAGTTATTTTAAAGATGGCATAGTTTGTATGTATATATGAAATCAAATTTATGCAACTTTCAATTTAATTTACTACTGCAGTCTTATATTTGTAATTTTCATCAGAAATGATTTACACCCTATACACATGCACTGTAGTGATGTTTTAATACCTCAGTGATGTATTGTTGAGTATGAAGGATAATCTCAAACCAAAGCACGATATTTTGAAAAGATAAGAATGGTCATCTTATCTTTATATCTAAATCCACTTACATAGGGCAATCTAAAGCATTTTGGAATAAGAGCATGAAGTTCTTCTATTAATTACTTTACATTCATTAACTTTATTCTATCTAATAGCTATCATGACATCTTCTGATTTACTGCCTGTTAATATTATGAAATATTAGAATTCTTGTAACTTTCTATTTAATTTACTAGCATAGCATTCTTATGTAATTTTTATTAAAAAGAATTTGCATACGAATACTGCACTAGTAAATTAAATAGAAAGTTATATAGATTCTAATATTTTATAATATTAACAGCCAGTAAATTAGAAGATTTTGCAATAATTAATAGATAGAATAATGTTAATGGATGTAAAGTGATTGATGGAAGAACTTCATGCTCTCATTCTAAGACACTTAGATATTAGACATTTTATATATTAGAAAGAAAAAAATTCTATTGAAGTTTGTTTAGATATATTCTATTTCTAGTGATATATTTGGATTTAACCATGTATATGAGACATAATGTTATTATGAGACATTTTGAAGTGTATATTGTCTCAGGTGCTGCCACAACATTTTTTTATTTTTCAAATGATTTACTCATTCACCTGTAAGACCCAGAGGAAGTAAGGGGCAGTTTGAGTTTTTGTTGAATTTAGCAGCCTCTTAACACTCAAAATAGAGGAAGGCATTATTTTGAAATGCTATATCCTTCAGTCTCTAAGACTCAAAAGGAAGCAAGACATTTTCTTTTGATATGCTATCAGGAGATTAATAAAAGTCAAACTGAAATAATCCTTCTTATGTCCATGATTCATCATATATCTTAATGTCCAGTAATGTAATTTTTATGAATTCTAGAGCTGAAATCTTATACATTCTTTATGCATTAAATGTCAAACAAAGCTGTGCACATTATGGACACACATATTATATAAAACACTAGTTATAAAAAAGACTGAAATACAGAAATAAGTAGAGAAACAAATAAAAGTTAAAAGTTTTATAGTAAGCATACAAATGAGAAAAGAAAAGTTACGTTATTCCATTGTCTCATTTTAAGGGAGGGAATTTATAACTATTACAAATTCGAGAGCAGTTCAAATATGATTATATTACAAAGAAATTAATAGTTTTTATAAAGTTCAAAAGTTTTATCTCACTGGTTTTCAATGGCTATAATTAAAAGTTTGAAGATAAAGGAAAATAAAATGATTTTGCCTAGGATTTGAACACTGTAATATGCACAATAGGGAAACATAGCTTCTGCTGATTTTGTTGCTTCAACCGGTTGACGATTCCTCATAGGCTTTTTATTTTTTTGGTGATTACTTCTGGACATGGATGAGGATTTTTCTTCAAACTAACTGCAGGTGTTGTTGCAGCAAAGGTTCAGGCTGGTCACAAGATTCAATGGGTTCAGCAACCCATTTTTTTATTTAACAGGATCAACTTTGGTTTATTTTTCAATATAATATAATACTATTATGTGATATAATAATAATATACTAATACTACTAATTAAGTAATGCCAAGCTCTCCCTTATATATCTTGTGTTTCCTTATCTTAGGATCCATCAGACATTCTACTGCATTCCTATTGGGTTTCTGTTCCTTTTCTTTTAGCATATAAGATTCTTTCTTTTAGTTTATATTTGAATTAAATAGTAGTAATTAATCCTTTGTTTGTTACTTATCACTAGCCGTTATAATTATATTTTTCCTTTGTTTTGTTTTTTAGTTTTTAATTATTTTACTTGCATCACCTTTCAATTGTATTATTTTGAGAAAATTCCTTTCTTTTTAATATTTATTTTTATATATGCACACATTCCATTACTTTAATATTATAAGACAAGAATGAAGCTATTTATACCATAAATAAATAATACTATTTATATTATAAATTAATAATAAAAAAAAATGTTAATCACTTTCCTTTATCTATTCTTTATTTCTGAAATCTTTTCCTCTACTTTCAATCGTTTATCTCAATACAACCCCCACCCCTTGTCCTTTTGTTCTTTTTTTTTCTTTCAAACTTTTAAACTTCTTTTTTTTTTAGACATAAATATACATTTTATTTTTGATTAAAAATTTTTTTTTTTGAAACAAATCTTTTTCAACAAATTTACGCATGATAAATACCATGTAACGACATCTTCTCCATGCCCACCTTTGAGAATAAAATGTCATTCTAAGCATTTTATCTCTAATTTCCAAAATTAATAAAATAATACAAAATCCTGTTACTTTATTATAATTGTGATCCATTATTTTCCAAACCCTATCTTTTCCCTTTTACTAATTGCAAAGATTGAGCATTGAATGTTACCCCTTTTTTCTGATCTTTGAGTGATAAATGCATTGTTCCCATATTCTTGTATGATTTTATATGGCTCTTCATATATTGGTTGAAACTTTATATATATTCCCTTCTCTGGATAGTTTATTGGATTTACCCTCACCATAACTTTGTCCTCCAACTTGAACGCGCATCCAACTGTCCCTTGCCTCTTTTGTCTTATATTACCCATCCTTCTGAGCCTATGGCATGCTTTGTCAGCATTCATTTTCTTATAAATGTGTGGTGCTTCGACTGGCAAAATGGTTTTAAATGGGTATGGAATATATTTTCCCTGGTTGGAGTCTGATGGCATTCGTTCTTTGACTAATTTATCATATTAGTGATGGCATTCGTTCTTTGACCAATTTATCATGTTAGTGACTTTTGTTGCCTCCTTCACTCATCTTTGATGATCTTTCTGGAGGTACATTTGAAATAAACAACCCCAACTCTCTCTTAATTCACTTGCAGGGATTGGATTATGGATTTCCAACTGAAGTGACATATGCCTTATCTTGTGATGTTCTGTCTATCTTTTGCATTTCTCAGACAAAAAAGGCATTCCGTAGTTCGATATTATGTGCTTTGGGATTCCCACATCTCAAAAATGCTAATGTTCAAGTACTCTTATAGTCTTTCTGGCATTAGCCTGCACCACCGGGTAACCAGCCACGAATTTGGAAAAAACGTCATCAGCCACTACAAGATATTTCTTTCTATTAAACTGGGGCAAGTGTCCATAGAAGTCTATTGCCAACAAACTGTTGGGCTGATATGTATATATGGGTCTCAATGGCCCCATGCTTGACATGTTAGGGGGTTTGGTTTTTGCACATATGGTACATCCATCAATGACATTTAAGATACTCCTATACATCCCTGGCCAATAAAACCAATGGCCTATTCATCCTTCAGTCTTGCTCACCCCATAATGTCCATATCTTTTGTGTATGTACTTGATCACCTGTTCCTGCATGGCCACTGAAAGAACGACTCATGTATGTTTGCCATCTCATTCTGCACTGCAAAAGTCCATCTTTTAAACAATACCATTTTCTCTCTTTTCATAATGAACTGTTTATAGGTCTATGCATAGATTGATGGAGTAAATAACATACCATTTGTTTTCACTTCATGTTCTCCTCTTGCAGATCCCTTAGTCTTTGTAAACTGTATTCTATCTTCTCATCTTTATGTACTTCAGCAGTGGATATGTATGCGTTGTTGCAATTCAGATGTTGTTGCTTATGTTCTATTGGGTAGTGGCTTAAAGCGTCTGCTGCCATATTGTCATTGCCTCAGCAGTACTGTATACTATAATTGAACTCTTGTAGGAATAGACTCCATTGAATCAGCCTACTATTTGTGAGAAAATTGTGATTGAGTAACTCAAGGCTCCTGTGGTCAGTCATCACTATCATCTGTGATCCTATTAAGTATTGCCTAAACTTTTTAAAGGTCCATATGATCACGAAAGCTTTTCTCTCAGTTATGGTATAATTCTTTTCTGGTCATTCAATAAGTGACTTACAAAGAAGAGCACCCCTTGTCTCCCATTGTCCTGTACTTGAGACAACATGGCCCCTAATCCGATTCCACTGCTGTCTGTTTGCACAACAAACAGCTTACCAAAATCTGGATATGTCAGCATGATTTCCCTTAGGAAACCTTTATTTACATTTTCACAAGCTGCACTGATTTTGCTCTTCCCATGCTCATTTCTTCTCCTTCCTTAGTAGTTGTAACAGAGGCTCCATGTCTGAGGAAAGAAAAAAGCACCCCTTGTCTCCCATTGTCCTGTATTTGAGACAATATGGCCCCTAATCCGATTCCACTGCTGTCTGTTTGCACAACAAACAGCTTACCAAAATTTGGATATGTCAGCATGATTTGCCTTAGGAAACCTTTATTTACACTTTCACAAGCTGCACTGATTTTGCTCTTCCCATGCTCATTTCTTCTCCTTCCTTAGTAGTTGTAACAGAGGCTCCATGTCTGAGGAAATTTTTTTATAAAAATGATTGAAGAAATTGGACAATCCGAGGAAAGATTTAATGTCTTTTTTCTTCCTTGGTCTTGGAAAATCCTGTATAGCTTGGATCTTCTCTGGATTTGGAGATATTCTTGCTCACTATTAATGTGTCCTAAGAATCTTACCTCTGGGATCATTAAATGGCTTTTGCCCAAATTCATTTTTTTAATTCGCTTATTTTTACATTCACAAAACAGCTGATTCAAATGTTTGAAGGGTTCTTCCATGCTTTCTGAGGCTAGAATGATATCATCTACGTACATCATAATCAAGCCCTTGATTTCCTCTGACAATACATGGCTCAGGCATTCTATCAGTCCTGCCTCACAGTTTTTTAAACTAAAGAGAATTCGGTTGAAACTATATGCCTGTCTGTTATAGCGGAAAGTGGGGTACATCTGGCTTTCGGATTGCAATCTGATCTGCCAGTAACTGGCCATTAAATCAAAAGTCGAGAAATTTCATTAGTAATTTACTTATAGGTGGTTATTTTATTCAATTGCCGTGCATCTAGGCATAACCGGATAGACCCATCTTTTTTTTTACTGTCACTATCAGGTTATTGTATGGAGAGGAGCACTTAGAATTTGGTTGAAACTATATGCCTGTCTGTTATAGTGGAAAGTGGGGTACATCTGGTTTTCGAGATGCAATCTGATCTGCCAGTAACTGGCCATTAAATCAAAAGTTGAGAAATTTTTTTTTTAATAAAAATTTCATTAGTAATTTACTTATAGGTGGTTATTTTATTCAATTGTTATGCATCTAGGCATAACCGGATAGATCCATCTTTTTTTTTACTGTCACTATCAGGTTATTGTATGGAGAGGAGCACTTAGAAATAATTCCCCATTTCAACATATTATCTAGTTGTTCTTCTACTGCACTTCTGTATTGATGCAGGAAGGGATATGCTCAAGCTTGATAGGGTTGATTTTTTACAAGCCTAATGCCTATTCTCATACCCCTCGATAACTCCAGGGGTTTCTGAAAACACACTCTCATATGTATCCAACAACTCTTTCAACCATTTCCTTTCCTTACTCCACCACATCCACCTTCCATCATCTTTTTCTCTATTCCTATCACTGCACTTTCTGCACTGCACTCCTCCATATTATCATTTGCCTTGCAGACCTCAAATGAAATTTTCACCTTGTTGATCCTCACCTGATGATGTTCATAATCTAACATGCAACCTGCTTTGCACATAAAGTCTGATCCCAGATAGCATCATGTATTAGTTTCTCTAAGACTAACATGATGTGGTTGTATTCCTTTCCTGATATACTCACATTCATCCAAGCTTGTTCTGATGCCAGCTTAGCTCTTTTCTCATTCTCCAACATTACGTAAACATTCTTTAATGATAAGGTTTTAATTTTTACCTTGCTCTGACATATCTCATTAAAGGTTTTCTGTGACATTATGGACACATGACTTCCTGAGTCAAGTAATGCACTAATCACTAGTCTTTCGATACTTATTCCTATTTTAAGACAGAACTGAGATGCCATTCTCAGCTCCTCCCTTTCTTCATTTTGTACTAAGTTTGCTATTTGTACGCGAGTATCCTCAGAATTCTCTTCCTTACTCTGACTTTTCTTCATGCTGTCTATCACTGTTTAGCATCATGAGTATCTCTGCTGTTTGTTCTACTGTATCCTTCCTCATTATCATCTCTTGAATGTTTTCTTGAAAACCCCACCTTACTAAATGTAGAATCTGTCATTCAGATATCTTATACGCTGTCACCATTTTTAATTTCACCACTTATTTATGAAAAAATGCAATCATTAACTCCCCTGTTCTCCATTTGTCCTGTGCTACCTGATGTTTAACATTCTCCTGAAGTTCCTTCCCCTAATAGTTTGTTAACAGCACTTGTTTGTATTGCTCAAAGTTTGTCATTTTACTGCCATTGACTCCCACCAAATTTGAGCCTCATCCTGTATGTAGCTACTGGCTATGCTAACTTTAACTGATTCACTGAATTCATTACATGAGAAAAACTATTCCAAGCTCTCTAAGTGCCTATTCAGTATTTCCCATCTGTTACCCACAAAAGTTTCTATTTTTATAACATGGCTCGCCGCTTCCATTTCAGAATTGAATGGACTATCTACTCTTATTTAAACAAAAATTTTCTTTTTTTTCTTATTTTACATGAATGTACAACCAACTGCCACCTTCTTAGTTCTATTGTTTGTTCTGCTTGTCCTTCTATTGCAATTCACCCTGAGTATCCTTTTTCTTTTAATCATGTTTACACAGTCATATGCAATTTCAACCATCGTCTATTGGTTGTGCCGATTTGACACAGTCTGTTAAACAATATTAGTGGGCTCTTTAAACCTAAATTAGTTATTTTTTGACATTCTTTCCCACTAACTGTCACCTGTGTCTGTTAAAGCCCACTTTGGCTACGCCTTTGTACCACCTGACTTCTTTTTAAATTTAAAAATCTTATCATTTTCTCTTTTTAACTCTCACTGTCTTTGAAGGCTTCAGGTTCATCAGGTGGAGACACTAATATCATTAGTAGCAAGCTATTACTAATATCAACACTCTGCTACTAAATTATAACACTAGCCATCTAGTCACTTTATTTATTTTAAGGAAAAACCTTTTATGGCCAGTCAATTACAATGTAATTAATGTGCTTGCTCGACCAGCAATGAATTTAGTACCTGCCCTCCCAGCCAGTTCATCAGATTCTCCACCCACATTATAAACCTCCATTTCTCAATCTCAATATCATAGTTATTTACTTATTAAAACATTGGCATTATTCAAAATCTATTTCCTAAAACTTTCTCTTTCTTTTAATATTGGTTTAAATCACTAATGATAATTAAATATTTCTATACCTTGCTCTCTTTCTTTAACTTCTCATTCATGTCTCTTAATAGAAATGCGTACATACATTTTTGTAATGCATTAGATATTTAATACATTTTATGATATACATTTAAATAATACAAGAAGTAAAAGCATATTTAATTAAAGTACACATACATCCTAATGAGATTTGATTTTAATTATCTGATTATGAATGCTAATGTACATAATAATAATAATAATCTAGAAATTAATATTTTTTATAAAGTCAAAAGTTTTATCTCACTGGTTTTCAATGGCTATAATTAAAAGTTTGAAGATAAAGGAAAATAAAATGGATTTTACGTAGAATTTGAACACTGAATATGTGCAATAGGGAAACATAGCTTCTGCTGATTCTGTTGCTCCAACCAGTTGATGATCTTTCCTCATAGGCTTTTTATTTTTTGGTGATGACATATGAACTATTCCGAACATGGACACTGCTGATTCTCAGGTTCAAACGAGTATTTTTTTCTTTGAATTAACTGCAGGTGTTATTGCAGCGAAGGTTCAGGCCAGCTGCTTGATTCGATGGGTTCAGCAATGCATTTTTTTATTTAACAGGATCAACTTTGACTTATTTTTCAATATAATAATATACTATTATGTGATATAATAATAATAATACTACTAATTAACAATGCCAAGCTTTCTTTTATATATCCAGTGTTTCCTTATCTTAGGATCCATCAGACATTCTACTGCACTCCTATTGGGTTTCTGTTCCTTTTCTTTTAGTGTATAATATTTTTTCCTTTAGTTTATATTTTAATTAAATAGTAGTAATTAATCCTTTGTTTGTTACTTATCACTAGCTATTGTAATTATATTTTCCCTTTGTTTTGTTTTTAATTCTTTTATTTGCATTAGCTTTGAATTGTATTATTTTGAGAAAATTCCTTTCTTTTTAACATTTTTTTTTTATATACGCACACATTCCGTTACTTTAATATTATAAGACAAGAACAAAGCTATTTATATCATAAATAAATAATATATCATTTATATTATAAATTAATAAAAAAAAAGTGTTAATCACTTTCCTTTATCTATTCTTTATTTCTGAAATCTTTTCTTCTACTTTCAATTGTTTATCTTAATACAACCCCCACTCCTTGTCCTTTTGTTCTTTTCTTTTTCTCAAACTTTTAAGCGTCTTTTTTTTAGACGTAAATATACATTTTATTTTTAATTTTATTTTTTGAAACAAATCTCTTTCAACAAATTTATGCATGATAAATACGATGTAATGATTGCATCGGTACAATATATATATGAAAATAATAAATATATCAACTAACTCAAGGAAATATAAAAAATACTAATAAAAGAAAAAATATACAATTACTTCTCTATAAATATGCTTTAATATTTCAACCAGCGCAGTGATTTTCATTAAAAAGCATAGCAAAATGGCTACTTCCAGAACTTAAACATTAAAAAATTACAAACATTCACAATCAGATAATAATGTAATAATTAATTTTGTCATCTGATATGTGAATGTTTGTAATTTTTTAATATTTAAATTCTGGAAGAAGCTATTTTGCTGTGCTTTCTGATGAAAACCAGTCTGCTGGTTCAAATATTAAAGCAACTTTATAGAGAAGTAATTGTATTTTTTCTTTTATTAATATATATATAAATAATATTTAATGTTTTTATGGCTATATGATGTAAATAAAGTAGTTTTGGGGTCGAACTGTGTATTCTTTTTTCTTATTTCCCAACATTTTGCTAAAATACCATCCACCATTATCAAAGTTAACTTTTCAAAGAAAAAACATTAGATTTCAAATAGTAGCAAGATTGGGTGTAAGGCAACAAATGAGATTAAGCATAAAGTAATTAAGCATTCAGATTTTATGAATTAATAAAATGTTTATTTTCTTGTTTCATCATTAATTGTTTTCAAGTTTATATTAGAAGAAAAATAAAATAAGTGGTCTCCATAAAGCTGCAATACGTTATGCTACATCAGCTCTATTAACTGTTTTAAATAGAGCTGATGCAGCACACTATATTACAACCTTAGGTATATCACTTATTTTTATCTCTTTCTTCTAATATAAACTTAAAAACCATTAATAATAGAAGTGAAGAAAATAAACATTTTGTTAATTCACTTATTCTGAATGCTCAACTATTTCATGCTCAATCTCATTCTTTGTCTCACACTCAATATCATTCTTTGTCTCACATTCAATCTTATTACTATTTGAAATTTAATGGTTTTTCTTTAAAAAGTTAATCTTGACAATGACAAATACTATTTTATTGAAACATTGGTAAGCAAAATTAACACACAGTTTGACCCCAAAACTACAGACACACATGAATATTGTAACCTTTGGCTTTGCCAGTGAACTAGACTTTTAGCCATTTAATGTATTTAGTATAAAAAAATTATAAAGGGAAATTTTTCATTAACATAATTTTATTGTAAGTTAACTTATTGAAGCATTATGAGTATATGCCAAGTTAAATTATAAATTATTTGAAATGCTTTTACAAGTCCTGAACATTATTGAAATTCATTTTAATATTTTTACTATATTAATTAAAACTTGTCTATGGTTGAAGTAATTTTAACTGTTTAACCTAAAGATATAGTTTTCTATTTAGCAAGAAATTAATATTAAAAGGTCAAGATTCTTTAATATACTTCTTTGGTATCTCAAATTTTAGTGTTTAAATAAGCAGTAATAGTAATTAAGTCTAAAATTTTAGTGTCAGATGTTAATGTAGTACTTCAAATAAAGTATTTAGTTCAAATTAACTATCAGCTATTGCTGATAGTTAATTTAAACTAAATGCTTTATACAGTATATTCATAAGCTAATATCGTTAAGACTAAATAGATAAAAATAAAACTAGATTAATTAACTTAAAACACAGAAAATTGGTTTATTAGTATTAAAACAGTTAATTTTTAATTGAAAAAAACTTCAATATATATGTGTATGAGTGTGCATACAGTTATTGATTTTAATTTACACTTTTATTTTATAATGTTGAATATCCTTTTTTAATATCCTTGATTTAATTAAAATATTGAATTAAATTCTAGTGAACTTCTAACTTATTTATCTACTTTAGTTATTTAAAATAGTTATAAAAGAGTAATGTGATATTTTTTACCTCAAAACAATATATATATATTATATTTATTTTATTTTACTGTAATAATAATTTTGATTTTATTTCAGACAACACATGATAATTAAAACATCTGAGAAATATGTAAATGAGTTTCTGTTTTTAGTTTAACTCTACAGATACAAAATTAATCTTTAACCCTAAGATAGGAAGATTAAAAGAAAGATATTTTTCGATCAATCAAAAAAGTTGCATGACTAGGTGTATAAAAAGATCCACATACATGCACACTAGGACTGAGCTACATTGACTGAACTGCTGAACTATGGAAAATTTTGAACTACAAAATTTATAGTAGAAAACAGATTACAAAGGAGAAAGAAATTTCAAAATTTTCCAGCTATAGAATTAATTATAAGTTATATTTTTTTAATTATTTATTTTAAAGCACCATGTATTCTTAAAAATCCTTAAATTCAAGTACCAGAGTTTTAAACTGAAATCACTGGAAATCTAAAAGTTAACACTATTTAAAAAGAAAGAAAAGCATAGAATTGAAATGTCAAACAATGAGAATTATGTATAACTTATCTTTTGCACATAATAACTGTTCATTATTTTCTATCTCATAATTGTAATAAACTATTATAAATGTAACATTCCTTACATTCTAGAAATAAAGTTATAGAAAGGTCATATTTTGTTAATATTTGTAACAGTACATTAATATTTAAAATGCATTTTTTATTAGCTTATTTGAGAGAATAATAATTATCAAGGACTTTTGAAATGTTTTATTTTGATAATATATTTGAAAATATTGTTTCAATAAATGGTTTCTCTTGGATAAATTTATTTTAATAAATGAATTATGAATTTGAGAAGAATAAATCATTTATATTAAAATTAAAATGTTTAATTGCTTTTAATAATTTGCTGATGAGAAAAAAAAATCACTCGTTTATACTTGAACTTTATGCTTACAATAACTTTTTACTTACAATAAACCAAATGAGAGGAAATCTATTATAATTAAAAATTAAATGCCATTAATATAATAAGACTTATTTATTATATGATTTGCAATTTTTATTATAATGTTCAAAATAGGAATATGTAAACCTGCACTCTCTCTTTCTCTCAGGAAGGAAACCTGCTTTGCTTTAGGAAAAAATACTTGCTCTTGGAACTCTATATTTGAATATAATTCTTAAAACATGCAATGGAAAAACAGCTTAATGCTATAGTATAAATTATTGAAACCCCAACTAACTTATATGTTTAAGTATTTCTGGAATTAAATGGCCGTTATTAATGTACTTGTGTGCATTTCTGTTTAAGAAAATCTTATAAAATAATTTTCAATGCTTTGCATCTATTTTAGATTGTTTTACTTACAACAAACAGAAATATCATCTGCTTGTAACCTTGTCTTTTAGAAAGTTATGAAGTCTCCAAAATAAAGAACTTTAATACTTTTAAACATTTTGGTAACCTGGTTATAATTTGGAATTATAATTTTATGAATTTGTAATTTATTATTATTTGCTTGTTTTATGTATTACTTAGTATATTTTATGCATTATAGTTCATAATAATATTCAGAAGCTCACATAATATTAAGTGTTTTATTAATGTTATATAGTGATTTTAGTATTATATCATTTTAAGATTTTCTTTGTTCCTTGTTGTAAATAATTTATTTGTTTCAGTGAATACTTATATGTAAGCAGTAAAATGATGTTGTATATTAATTATGTAATGCCATATTTTATTAAGTCACATTTAACACAAAATAATTATCAAATTTATATATCAATTAATAATTATTATATTTATTAAGAAATTAGAATTAGTTTTTCTCTTGTGTATTTAAGTTTACCTTGCTAAGTTATGTTTTTAAGGGAACGAAGCCTTCTCCCTTTCTCTCTTGTCAATAATATTTTCCTTGAGTGGCATGTATCCTTATATTTCATGATTGTATAAATTTTTCAGGCAACCCTTACTGTCCTTAGCATTTGTGATGGTCCATTCTCACTCTTCTCATATGTTGAAAGATAAAGTCCTAGAATATTTATTTGTCCTCAGAATGTAGGTGCCTATTTTGAGTTCATATCATCAATAAATTCACTGCCTTGTTAACCTTTTCTCTCAGAAGTATCTTATTTTTGTATTGTAACCATGTATGATGTATTAAATATTTTTATTATGGTAATTGATATGGTTGTTTGTTTTTGGATAGCTTCTTCAGGTGCATCTTTGACTACTCTTAGTGATCTGTTCTAATGTGCTTTTTTAGCATTGTTGAAAATAAAACCAATAATTATTACATTATTCAACATTTCAAATTGTATTTCTTAGTCCAAATAAGCAATATATATCATCATTATTATCCAGTAGCAAGTCATTACTGGATTAATAAGACATGATTATTTAGTTTTACTCATTGTTTAGGACAATATTATGATGTGATTATATGCAAATATGGCACTTTTTGAAATAATTCATAAATTAAATAAAAGCTTCTTCTTTTAGACAGCTATAGAATTATTAAAATAATGCATAGGTTTATAAAATTTTAACAGGTTAAGAAGGTGTAGAATTTGTGAAATAATATTTATGTCAATAAAAAACTTTATTATGCAGGAGAGTAAAATTTATATAATAATGCCTATGTTAATAATACTTTATCATTTAGGAAGGTATAGAAGTTTTTGTAATAATAATGCCAATACTAATTTAACTTTTATTAGTTAATAAAGGTAAAACTTCTTATAACAATATCTGTTTTCATGAGGTATACATTGATCTACTGAAATAAACAATAATTAGTGAACATTTTTTTCTTATTAAAGTTTAAGCTACAAACTTTGAAAGTATATTTCTCTAATGGGACAAAATGAATTGTATTATAATTAAACAATGCATTTAATATTTGTGGATTTCCTACAGTGTTATTGTTGTTAAATTATTTTATTGTAAATAAATGTTATATTTTATTGTTATATCTTGTTTTAGAATTTCAATGATATCTTATTTACAAATCATTTACCCAGAAATCTAAATATTGTATAATTCATGATGCAGTTATATTTCATTCTCATTATTCAAGGTACATTCACATAAATTAAAGATAATACATCAGTTATAATTATTTACAGATGTTTTGAATGTATCTAAAGAATAAAATATTATTTTCTTGAGATTTTTCTGATCACTACAATTTAACTATAATTATTTAAAATAAGACTGCTATTGGAATAGAATATTATCTGCTTCATTTAAGAAAAAATGATTTAAGTTGTTAAAAGAATATTGTGAGTGGCCATAAAATCCCTTTTCCACTCTTGATATTCAAAGGTTATTCTAGGAGATTATTATATTATTCAAAATCAAGAGTTTTTATGCATCTTATTTTAATTAAAATATTTTTCTATTAAAATTCATTATTATTATCATTATTGTATAGGAGATAGATATTAAGTTTGGAATAAATATGTCTCCTTACATCTTTCATTAGGATATTATTCATTAGATTAACAACTTATAAGAAAAATAAGTCTGAGAAATCTATACTAAGAATATTTGTAATGAACCCTGAGATCTTAATATCATAACTCAATAATAATAATAAACTATATTTTTATGTATAAGAGGTTATTGTAAAAAGAAAAGCAAGTGGCACAAATAGACAAATAAGATTTAAAGAACAGGATTATTTTTATCTAAATCTTGAACTGTATATCTGATCATGGCAATAAGATGTTAGAATAGTAGCTGTGAGGTGTATGATTATGTATTGGAGGGGGATAATAAAAAATTTGATTATGGGAAATATATTATAACCTAACTACTATATGGTGTACACTGTAAGAATGAGTGAATAATTCTCCTCTTAAAATTTATTTTTAATTATAATTAAAACGTTTATAATGTTTAATAATTATTATTGTCATTACTACCTATATGGTTTTTTTTATTATTGGCATAAATCATATTAACAGAGAACTCTCAACTTAGTCCAATGTTTGTTATTAGATTGTTATCCCCATTACTTTCGATATTATAATATATATATATATATATATGAGTAGATCTATATAATAAAATTCAAAATTGCATAACAATCACTAAATTTAGTGGTTGCAATACAATTTTAGCTATGATCACTCAAAATTAGAAAAGTGAGGGTTTAAATATTTGTACAGATAGCTATGATCAGTATGAGCACCATAAAGAACTTTAGATAGACAAAATGTTATTTCTTATGTTAACCAGTGTCTAGTATTTTAAGGTGCATTTTCAATAGTTTACATTATTCATAAATAAAGTGTCTGTCTAAAAAAGGATATGAAAGTTTTTTGGCTGATGATCTCACAGAAAAATTGCTCATACAGGCTGTTTTACTTCTTATCAAGAGATAGACAATGTATCTTTTCAAACTCCATTTTACTTAGCTTCTTCAGAAATCTTGATTAATGTGCCAGCTCTACCCAACAAATTTTTTGTGTGTTTGCTAAGTAATTCTGTGATCAGAAAAGAATGAGTCATGGATAGTGTTCTATTAGATAAGTTAGATCTGCATTTTTATTTATATGTTTATTCTTTTCCTGCATGTTTATAATATTTTATTATTTCATTCTGTATTGTAATAAATATATTAAGCATTCAACAATGCAAAATAATAAAAGCTTAACAGCAAAAACTTTTAATGCAATATGCTAAGCATGCTTTCAATATCTTTGTATTTACATTTTAAGTAGATTCTACGTAATAAAATAAATCTTTTTCACAATATGTAAAAATAAAACAGATAATAAAAACTGCATCATCATCATCATCATTATTAATTTTATATTATATTAAATCTAAAACTTTTCTCCTTTCACATCATGCATAGAATCTGAGCCATTTACAGTCTGAAAATTTATTTATTCATCTCTGTTACTTTTTCTTCATTCAATATATGCAAAACCCTGCATAGAAACATCTCTTATGGAGTTTCTTTGAAAAATGAAAGGTGTCAATAAGTATATTTTTATACTACTTTGTAGTGATGGATTGTCATAAGTAAGTTATGTTATATGTCATTTTATTGGAAATTTATAAGGAATATAATGAACCTGTTAATAAAAAAAAATAACCTATTAAAATTTAAAAATTTTGAAGAAATATAAAAGTAATAATTTATTTTTTTACTTTTGAAAGTTTAGTGATTATATATTTTTTTAGCTTTATTGCATTCCTTGATATTTTATTTTTTTGATAACAAACTGAATGATAGTTTCATAATTTAAAGTGAAGTTATCTTAAAAATTGTATCATATATCAATTCTCCAAAAATCCAATATGGCGTTTTTTTACCTGAGCAAGTTAAACAAACTCATACTTAATTTAATATTTTTTTTTACAATTATCTTCTTTTCTAGATTTTTTTTATTGGGATAAAAACTAAAAATTACAATTTCATCTATTCATTAAACTTTTATGATAATTGCATACAATATATATATAAAATAAATTGTAATTCCTTTTAATCATCTTGTTTTAATTTCCTATTAAGCTAAAATGTAAATGCTTTAAATACTTTTTTAGATCGATTTTTAAATTAATATTCCTAATCTAATTTTGTTGTTATTAAATAAAATGTAACATTCTATTCATTCAAAGGTTTGCCACTATCATTATTTACTTAAGCACATTCCATTTTTATTTAAAATTCTTTGATTGTTAATAACAAAAATTAATAGTGTGCAGTATCTTTTTTACTGTATATATTATAAACTATTATCATTATTTAGTAGTGTTTTACAGTATTTTAAAGTTATTTCTTTTATTTTATTCTACTTCATAACTATTTGTAAATCAACATTCTTATGTGTGGTATTGCATGGTTGTCCATAAATTAGATACAAAATATCTATTCCATATTTTGTCACTTTAAATAAAAATGAACAATAAAAATGGAAACCCATTATTTTTGCTCATTCTTAAAATGGTTTCAGGTGTTTGGCATTATATAAGTTGCCAAAGATAGCATTGTTTTCTTATTTATGTAAAATTTTATAAGAATTATCTCACAAAGTTTTGATTAATTTTCTGATCTGACCACTTAGTCATACTTACAGAGCTGCCTTACTGTAGTATAGTAACACCTTTATTTTGTGGTTCTATTCACTGTAGTGACTTGGGAAAAGACTTAATTTTAATGTGATTCTCCCTTTAAGTGCTGAATAATATCTATGCCTTTGTCGACCAATCCAAATCTTGTTCAGTAATGTACATGACAATTATACTTATCTGATTTATTTCATGATACTTTATTTTTTTATTTAGTTTTGGTTTCAGAATTTCCATATCTACTATTCATAGCAAATCACCATCACTTCAATACCCTTTCAAGAGTTTGATAACATAGTCTGTTAAAGATTAAGGCTAAGTTATGCATTATGATATACACAATACAGCTTTCTAGCAAAGGAAAAGCAGTAAGTATCCTTAATTTAACCACTTGTCTCAATTGGGATAAATTTTCTCCTGCAGCTATCCTTACACGTCTCCTGTGTTATTTGCTGTAATAAATCATCCCACCTTTCTTTATACTTTGGAAGATCACCTATTTATAGTCAGTAGATATAGCAGGATAGTTGTATCTGGATTTCCACCAATCATTGGTTTCACCACATAAATAATTGTTATAATTTTTTTTTTTATCATGGAAAGAAAATAACTTTCCAAATGCATGATGATATTCCAGTGGCTTTTCACCTTGCACCATCTTGAAGATTTTCACTTTTATCAACTTGAACAATAAACCCACATCATTCTTCACCCTCTCTGCTAGTTTTTTGCCTTTGTTGCACTACCACATATTGTTGCTTAATTAAGATCAATATTATCTTCTATTTTCATTACATCTGGAAAATGTCTTATCTCAAACCTCTTTTCTCGCTCCAGTATTTTTTGTTTTATGGATAGTACACTCATACAGTTTTATAATTTTCACATATTTCCTTCATCTCCAATGAGTGTAGCCTTGGATTTTATAATTTGTATATCAGATTGTTTTGCATAAACTGAACATACGTCTTTATAATTTCTTCAATTTCTAATTTGGGTTTATTTATTTGCAGTAGTATCCATTGCTATCATGACTCGATTTCTTTTTGTAATTGAATTTGGTTATTTTTTATATTATATCTCAACACTTTCAGCTTCCTATAATTTCAGACATTTTATGGATTTATACTTTTTGTTCTATTTTGATTTTTTGTACTATATAATATTTCTGATCTATTCACCTCATGTTCCAGTTTTTTTAGTATCTACTGATTACTTACTTTTTCAATTCTTGCCTTTTGGTTACCATTGTCTTTTGCAATTTTTCTAGAATTTTTTCTGTGTCTTCTCTATTTTTCTTGACTTTCTCACAATTCTCCTCCATTCTATCTTTATCTATATCTAATTTTTTTTCTACATTTTTCTCTATCTTTTTGTTGTGTTTGCTTGTTTCTGTCTTTCTTTTAAATTTTGATAAATCAACTTGAATTGTAAATGTCCTTATATTTTCTGATTTACCTGTTGAAATATGAGTTTATTTGTTTTATACATCATTTATCTTTGTTATTAAATGCACATTTGTTTGCTTTTGCACATCTATCTTTTGGGTCAGCTGCAAGTTTGTTTGCTTTTGTGCACCTTCTATCTTTTGTTTCAATTACTTTTGTCCTCTTTTCCTTTTTTAATTCATTTTCTCAAAGAATATTTTGATAATCTGTATCAAAGACCACTTGTTCTTATGTAGTCATATTTTCTTCAGCATCTTTTCTGATCCTTCATTGTCATATTATTGACTATGTATTTCAGAACTCTTACCCCCCTTTTTTAAAACTATTTCTTTTCTAATATGTTTCAGGTCTCTTTTGTAATACTCTTCTAATCTCCTTCATTCATATTTTCTTGATCCTGAATTTTTATTTTATTTTGATATATGTTTTCTCAATAACTATTAAGCAACTGGATTTCCCACTGACTGTTTTATCTCTTTTTTTGGATCCCATTTGCAACTTGATAAACTTTTATCATATTTTTTCCTATTTTAATTGGCCTTTCTCTGTTTACCTTATTACCCTGAAGGTAAATATTGTTTAAGTTATTTATCCTATCTCAAATTGTTGGATGTTTATTATTCATAATTGCTTTATATTTATTAAAATTTCTCAAATTTATTTAGTATCATGTTGAGCTTAATAAACCATATTAGGCACTCAAAATTTTACAAATTGATCAGTGTATTGTGTAATGGTCAGTGAGTGAGTAGTGTTATGAATGTTAATAACATAAAATAAGCAAAATTATATTAAAATACAAAAAGTACTTACTCCAGATTTTAAAATTTTGTTAATAATTATGATGACAATACTTCTAGATTCATTCACTAAGCTGGCATATCATTTCCATCTTCTCTCTATCCAAGTCTCTTACTGTGATTCTGTCTATGTTCAGAAACATAATCTGGTTATCACCTTGTGAATATTATCAGAAAAAATTCACAGGCATAGCTTGTCTCTGTGATAATTTATCAAGATTTTTTAAAATAACATTTCTAAGCTTCTTGCTAATCTTCCATAAAATTCAATGATTTATCTTGACCATGACATTACCCCCCCCTCTACCATTTATAATACATGGCCAAAACAATGATTACATAAATTATTTCAATTGAAAATTACCATTGAATTATTAATCTCACCAGACAATGTATCACATAATAAACTGAACTCTCACAATGTTTAATAAATAACAATAAACAAAATGATTCATTTATAAATTAATAATCCAACAATTTCATGTATTCAGTTCCTTATTTTAAATCTTCAAGAAAACATTATACAATCTATTAGTTGAATTTTTATACTTAAAATGGAACATTTAACATAAAACAATTACTGATTCATTTTTCCCTATCTCAAGCTCATGAGCTTCTAATTAATCCTTATGCTACTACTCCTTTTAAATTTAGCAATAAGCAATATATTTATTCAGTAATCGTATTTCTAAATTCTATTTTAGTTTATATTTCACAAACCTATGTAGAAAGACAATATGCAACAAATGGAGCATTCAAACATCCCAGACAAATGTCCAAGGTTTATACATTACCAAACTCTAAATATTATTTATATAAACCTCAGCAATTAATACATTGATATTATGAAGCAGTGATTATTGTTAACAAATATCCAATAATAATGCATTTAGGATATAATTCCACATATTAATGACTCTTAGAAATATTAATCCATTTACATGGTCACATTTAGATTTATAATCATTGCTCTAGAAAAGTATCCAAAGCTTATACATTATCAAACTTTTTAAATATTATTATTTATATAAACTACAGTATTTTATTGATTAACATTAACAAAAATACTCGAGATCTAATACATTTTGGATATAATTTCACAAATTAATGGTTTCTAGGAATATAATTTATTTACTTAGTCACAATTAGATTTATTGTCATTATATTTATATTTAAAAATAAAGTTTAGTCTACCACAATAACTCCAGTGTAAATCTTGATAAATATATTATATAACTATCATAATTTTATTGATATCTTCCATAAAGCTAATAATAATTCCTAGAAGTGATCGGTCTTGGATTTGTATCTCATATTTTTATAATGAAATACTTTTATTCTTAAATATCATATTGTTTTTTGAATATTGAAAATATACTTCACTATAAATAATAGCTCTGCCATAATTGCCATTATATAATAAAGCTCACAAACTTAAAAGCATATATCATCATTGCTGATTAGTGCAAGAGTCTAAATTTCAGTACAATGCAATACCATGATCATATTTGTGATAATAAGATAATATATTCTTAATAAAAATTAAAATGATTATCATGATGTCTTTTATTTTAATTCTTGGGTATTTTTCATATACTCATACATGTTTCTATATACACACTCACAGTGCATTTGTCTAATCTTCTTATTAAACAGGCAAAACTTTCCATAAAGTAATGCCACTCAGTGCAAGCCAGAGTAATCAATGGATGCCAGAAGGCTTGTGCATAAAATTACTATCTAGGGTCTACTCATCAGGCCATAAGCCAGAAACTAGTCTTGGGATATTGGATGAGTAGGCACTAGATAGGGGTTTTATGCACAAGCCTTCTGGCATCCATTGATTACTCTGGCTTGCACTGAGTGGCACTACTGTATGGAGAGTTTTGCCTGTTTAATAACAATTATGAGCAAGCGTAAGAAACAGTGATCATGTGATGCTATAATATACTTATTGCTAAATTACTATTCTACTTTTATGACGATCTACCTAAATTTCAGAATTATACTATGAACTAAAATATTATTATATCACATTTCTTAAAATACAACTCTTTTCTGACATCTTCCAGATATCAATTGCTTATATTTAAAAAAAGTAAGGATATTGTTATGGCTCATTTCTTTAAATAATATACTTGTTCAGATCACAATCTTATATGTATAGATAAAATGTAACCAATGAGAGAAACAGTCCAATAGATGAAGATGCTCAATGAATCTAATTTCCAATAATGAAGGGGACCTGTCTATTAATTGGTAATCCATTTGGAGGTACAGACAGACAAAAATGGATACTATACTGGTGACTCCATATTTGAATGTAAAAGCAGTTAAGCACTTTTATGGGTAAACCAGAAGTTGAAATAAAATACTAAATGTAACATAAAGCATGCTGCTACAGTACAGCTGAAAGTGTTAGGTACATCTACAAGGGCACACAAAGTCCCTTTCTTAAATAAATATAAAGCAACTAGATATTATATTTAGCCAATGGTATAAAATATGTTTACGTAAATATATAAATATATATTGGATATAAGTTCTTAATAAAATATTTAACTTGTGTTTATTATGATTGCATATAAACACAACAGATTTTTTAACACCCATTTTTAAAAAGAAATATTAATTAGAGGTAGCAAACAATTTATGTTCTAGAGTCTTTCAAACCATGATTAAATATTAAAATAAATTAAACTGTGATGAGTTATAAAACAAATCATTTGCTTTTCTAATAACAATAAAAATAATAAATATATGGTAATTAACTATTATATACAGTATCTCAGTCTGCAGAAATACTTTTGATTAATTCCTTAACTCTTCTTAACTATCATTAAATTCAAAAACCATAACAGAAGCAAACGCCATCAATTCAAATCTCATGAATCCCAAATTTAACATTAGCAGCTTGTCTATTAATTAATAAATAGAAATAAAATGAATATAATTAATAGACAGGCTGCTAACCTTAAAAGTCTGGATTCATGAAATCTGAATTGATGATGTTTGCTTCAATTATGGTTTTTGAATTTAACAGATGTTGAAAAGGATTAAGGAAATAACCTGAAGTACTTCTGAAGATTAAGAGACTGTATATAATAGTTAATTATCATTATTTTTATTGTTATATATATATTTCAATCATTAATATTCAATATATTTTTTCTTAATATCAAATATATGCAAAATCAATTCATAATATTCAATTATACAGATATAAACATCCATGCGACCAAAGGAAAATTTATTTAACATTCTTAAAAATAATACATGCCAATTTACATCAAAGCAATGTTAATGAAGTTATGAAAAGATTTTTAGAAATTTATTAAAGAACATCATTAATTCAAGTGATTTATTTTCATGTAACAGTAATGAAAAGTAATAAAAGCAGTTTCTTGGCAGAGATTCTCAAATAACTTCTTGTGAGGTTTACATAATTCATATAATAAGATTTCCATCATCAGTTTATACATATACATTATTAAAACAAAGCTATAATGGACACATACTCAAAATTTTTAAAATTGTTTTTAAAATTTGTTGAATACATATTTGCCATTTTATCATAACAGGATTTCTAGTAGCATTAGGTATTAAAATTTATTTCAGAATAGCATATTTTAAAGTTGCAAAAATGAGTTTTAAGGTAGATTTCAAACAGTTAGTGATGGTTCCATACATATTTTACCCACTGATTAATGTTAATGTTTCTATAAGTTCTAGCTCCAAATTTTTTTCATGAGAAACATGTAGCTTATATATATATATGATCACTAGATGGAGCTTTACCAATAGCTCTAAACAAGCATTGTTTACATAAGTTCCAAAAGAGGTAGAATTCAAAATCTCTATCATGTATCCCCACCTCCAGACCAGCTGGTTTCAAGCTTATTGGCTCACATCAGTGAAGGGTTGGGAGTTTCTAGTCTCCCAACCCTCCACTGATGTGAGCCAATAAGCTTGAAGACAGCTGGTCTGTCAGTGGGGATACTCGATAGAGATTTTGTATTTCTACCTCTTTCGGCACTTATGTAAACAAATCTTGTTTACAGCTATTGGTAAAGCTCCATCTAGTGATCATAAAATGCAAGCTTAAAGGTAAGTTATGGAATTTATAACTTGTTTTAATTATTATATATATATATAATACCCTTATTGATGAGACACCCCGATAATTAACCACTAGCTCTTAGTTAGCTCACCAACTAATCAAGTCTTTAATCACAACTCACTATTTCAAACTATAATATAATAACTAGTTCATCTGAATATAAATAATATTAATAATACATCTCTAGTAAGTTAATAATCTATCAATTAAATAATATTGATTTAATCACTAATCAACTAAAAACTTAATTTAAATAATAAGCAATTAAAGATTAAATTTAAATACTAGCTCATTTACAATTACATTAATTTAATCTATTAACAAATGGTTTTATTAAATATTAAAAATCATGACTCGTAACTATAAGCATCTAGTAAGATAAACAGTAAGTTTAATATTAAGAATATACTCCAAAGGATACATTCCCAATATCATAGGAATATCACCCCTAACTACTTTCATAAATTATCAGTAATACTCCCATGACTCACCTATTACATAAAATAAACTATAATTAACATTACTAAATTTAATTATATCACTAAAATATTTGACACTCCTTTACTTAATACAATAATACATCATTAAATAATATCTGTAACAATCTGTAATCTTAATCTAAATCTTAATCTCAGGTTAATACTATTCTAACAATTACTCATTAACTAATATAGCTACATATAGTGAGAGATTTTACATATACCTAGCTATACCATAGCAATAATCAATAAAATAAAATACTTCAGAACTGTTACTTTTTAAAAAAAATCATCTACTTAATTCACTCATCAATAAAAACAAATTAAAATTATTGACTATTGCAAAAATAAAATTTATAATATTAAAGAAATCCAAAAATACTTACATTTTATTATGCATTACAGTTCTAATTATATTCTTTATGGGGAATAAAAAAATATTAGTTTTGTTATCATTATCAAATCAGATTATTAATAAATTTGCATTATACACTTCTCCATATTTAATAAATAGCATCTTCAATAATTATAATGTAATAATCATACTGCATCTTCTATAAATCATGTGCAATTATATGATTAAATGATTATTTTTTATAATACATGTGTGTAGTTAGGAAGATCAAACTTGGACACAACACGAAAAGAAACTCTCAAGACATAAGATTAATTTAAAACAAACACTGACAATTTATTATGACAACTATGATTTCAAAATATACAAAAGATAATAGTTAAGAAATTTAAATTATTCAAAATTCAAAACACTTATATAAAAAAAAATATTTACATACACACAATAATAATAATAATAATTATTAAATAATAATAATAATAATAATAATAATAATTTCCAATTCGACTATTTTTATATCATAAAGTAGTAATATGAAACAAAAATACACTTTTATAGTAATCATATTACTTTTTCTAAATCTATACCATTCATAAACATTAACATTATTATTATACAAAAACATATCCATAAATAATTGTAGGTTTGTTAATAAAATATTCCTAGATAATGAAATATTTCTTTGAATATTTCCATGAAATCTTCACATTCATTATCTACATAGTTTATATTATTATGCATTAATAAAGAAAAACATATTCTTTAATAGTAATAAGTTCTCCACTCATAATCTATCTAATATAATATAATGATATAATAACTCTGCTTATGTTTATTTTATCTACTAAAATAAATATATAATTATTTTAATGATATAAAATCAATTAAATATATGGTATTTACTTACTCCAGCTTTTATGAAGTTAATAACTTTCAAGTTTCACTTTCATTCATACTTTTTGTATAATTAGAATATGCACTCAATAAATTTTTTGATTTCTTACAATATTTTGGAATATCAAATCATTTCATAAAACTTTATTTTATATTAGTTAGATATCATTTGTGATACATTTTCTATTCTTACCTTCAAAAAAATTCTAACATCATTTAATAGTCTAGCTACTATTCTTCAAATATTTTTTTGTCAATCAATTATGATGTAGGAATCAGTGATGATAGGAGTGATTGAAAGTGAAGGTTTCAAAACTACAAGCAATAGAAACATGGATGCAGAGCTTAAGACCATATATTATTATGTCTACCTTAAATTCCTACCATAGCTCTTCTTTGAGGACTTATTGATTTGCAGAAAGAAATGCTACTGACCATGAATCATAAAATATACAGAACTATGTTAACTGTATTCTACTTAGCATTCACAAGATTATATTCAATATTGAAAAGATACTATTTTATATTCAAAATATCTTGCACTACAGGATTTCATCCACACTACTTTCCTGAACCACTGTCTATTATATTTACTCTGTATACCTCCTTCAACATTACAAAGAAATTCTAAAACATCTTATCATAAAAATAATTTCTAAACTTCATTTTAGAGTATTCTTTATAATATCAAAAAGATTCAATATAGTATCATCAAATGATTTCAAATATTTCACTACAATAAGTACTTTCATTCAAATTCTTTATAAAAATAATTCAGAGATCAAATATGCAACTCATATCTAAACTGATACTGCTTCTAACATTTTATTAATAATTATCTATGGTATGTAAAAGATTCAATATATAACATGCATACTCATAGTTTCACATAGTGTTTAAATAAATTTACAATAACATATATTTATACATGGCATCTAAAAAAAATTATTATAACATACCTAAACAGGATAAACATATTCAGTTCACCTGATTTATTATTCTCCTAAATAAATACATACCCATGTTAAAATTTAAAAACATATTATTAACATTTTAAAAAATCCTATCCTTAGGATTAATACAGTAATGCCACCTTTTCTGGTTGATGTCATTTAATTTGAAAGTTCATAGACTTATTACCATTACAGAAAAATATTAATTTTTCTGTTATCCTTTTTTATATAATATCAAATATTCAAATAAACTTCACATATCACGTAAGTATTAAATTATATCTTAAACCTAGAAATAAATAATTATTAACTTATATAATTATATTTCATTACTAAAAAATAAAATACTAAAATGTTCTTCAATTTTTCTCAAAGTTAAACTTTAGAGGGAAGCATGGTAACCATGATAACATTCAGTTAACTAACAGAAATTTTTACCTTCTCTGCTCTCCTAACTACTCTTAACTCCATTCAATAGAAATGCAAAATATTAAAGTAAAAAATTTTCAGTTGAAGTATTGTTTATCTATGCAGAACAAAAAGTACTTCTAAATAAAGTTTGTTCCATTTATCCTAAATGAAGCAAATTTCATTAAAAATTAATAAATAAAATGGGTTATTTAATAAAAATAATTTCCTTATTTGAAAGTTTCTTTGTCTATCCAGGTTCAATAACTTATTGTAAAAATATTTCACTTTAAAGAATTCTTCAAAATTTTATCTCAAAGTATTATAAATAACTTTAACTTTATCACTAGTGAGTTCTTCATATTTTCAAAATTCTTCTTTCATGTATATGCATTTGAGTATTAATAACTTGCTATATTTTAATTACATTATGCATTTAAAAATATTCTCTGAGTTAATATCCATTTACCAATATTTATAGTTGACTTATTACATATAAAAAATCTTTGGTAAAAGTTCACTATAATGGTCTATGGTTGTTTGCCCTCTATTGTTTAAAATTTAAACTAAATTGCTTGAGAATCTGACATGTATGTTATTATATTACAAATAAATTAAAATTTAATCAAATGTAAAAGATAATAATAATAATAAAAAACCTTTTGAATGTTGGATTAATTACACGACATTAATTAAAAGAATTACTTTTAATATGTTTGAAAGTTAAGAATTTAAGCTGTCTACAACTTAAGAATTTAAAATAAAAAAGTATATGCTACTGTCTTACAATTACATGAAAATTTATTCAAATGTAAAAGATAATAAAAAAAAACATTTACCTTTTTAAATATAATTATGTCCTATACAGACTAGGAAGTTGGAGACTGCTGATGTTATTGTACGCAGCTTAGCCATCTGAAATAATGTGCGTACACTGTCTACAACTTAAGAATTTAAAATAACTACATTTATAGCACATGTTGCAAAAAAAAAAGACACCTTATGTGTTCAACAGCGCGAATTACACACATACGCGTACAGTTTTATAGTTACAAAAGATGTCTGTTACATGCTTAGTACCTGATAGTGAATTTTTAAGCATTGCTGCTATTGTGGCAGAAGAATGGAATGCCACCATCGCATCTCAATCAGAAAGGGGTCTTTCTTTTTCCAAAGTCATCTGCCTCTGGCTGGGTTGTGTACAATAACATCAGCAGTCTCAACAATGGTGTGTCGTCCATCAGGAAAACTTCGTGGATCCCGAAGACCGAGACATACACACCCAGAATATTGAAAACATGTGGATGAGAGCAAAGCGTAAGCTAAAATTCCAATGTGGCACTAGCAGAGCTTTGTTTTCATCATACCTGCACGAATTTGCCCTCCGGAGTAGATACAGCAATACCGCTTTTTTCTCCAACTTCCTAGTCTGTATAGGACGTAATTATATTTAAAAAGGTAAATGTTTTTTTTATTATCTTTTACATTTGAATAAATTTTCATGTAATTGTAAGACAGTAGCATATACTTTTTTATTTTAAATTCTTAAGTTGTAGACAGCTTAAATTCTTAACTTTCAAACATATTAAAAGTAATTCTTTTAATTAATGTCGTGTAATTAATCCAACATTCAAAAGGTTTTTTTTTTATTATTATCTTTTACATTTGATTAAATTTTAATTTATTTGTAATATAATAATATACATGTCAGATTCTCAAGCAATTTAGTTTAAATTTTAAACAATAGAGGGCAAACAACCATAGACCGTTATAGTGAACTTTTACCAAATCTTTTTATACTAGTTCATATTTATTTTTATACTCAACTTGAAAAAGATTTGAGAAATATTACATAATCATTCTCTTCTCTTTAAGATTAGTAGACATGTCATATTAAAAACATTTGCAAACAACTTATAATAAATAAGTTGACAATAAGTTCAATTTCACAAAATTATTAGTTAGCATTCATCCTGTTTCTCAAGTGAAATATAAGTTCTGAAACAGTTTTTAATAACTTTCCAAGAGTAAAAATTGTTATCTGTATAACATAAAACTATATTCTTTATGGTTAATTATTAAAATTAAATAAGAATGTCTTTTCATGTCAAACATACAAATACTATTAAAAAGAAATTCTCTTGACTCCTTAATGTTACTCTTCAGTCTGAACATAACCCTCTTTGGTATAGTCTCCTGATTATTGATCCATCTGTTGGATAACTCATATTTTTGCCACTAATTATTATAGTTTCCAGTTGTTTTCTTATGTAACACTGATGAGGAATATTTTCAGGTTTCACTCCATTTTAAAACAACTCAAAATAAACTTCTTAAATGACTATTAATAATTTTAAAATTACTTTTAATATTTTACTAACCAAATAAAAATATTTAAAAAAAATATAACTTATAAAATTTTTGATTGATTGGAAAGGAAATTTTTAATAGACAATTACAGACAATTACTTTTATTTATAGCTTTAATTAACCCTAATCTGTTGGTTAATTCAATCTCAGATAAAAAAAAAAATTATGTACAAATTAATTTTTGTCTGCTTTTTTCTTAAAATAATTTATTTAATTATTCTTATTAAATAATTTATTTGAAACTCTACTTAAATATTATATGAAATATACTTTTAATATTAAAACATTTTTAACTTAAATTTGAAATATAAAACTATTGTTTAAGCACTTATAACATTAATTTTGATACATGTTTAAAATAAATTGATACAAAATAAGTTGTCACATAAAACCAATACAACTAATAAAATTAACTTTAGCAACAAGGAACTAAATTTAATCAATTTTTTCAAAAACGTGTGTATACAGATACACACACATATTACATACCAGAATAGTTACATTACTATTTCATATATTTTAAAATAAGTAAATAAGAATTATTTAAATTAAACTGGTAATACTTTTACAATATGGAACTTTTATAATTAAAATTATTATTTTAGCATTGTGTTGCCTAATTCTAATAATTATTTACTAATATGAGACTATAAATATTGTATTATAAATTAATTTTATTAATAAATTTAAATAATATAGCTTTAAAATAATTTAGATTAGTTTTTCAGTAAAATAAACATTATATTTTAACTTGCTTTTTCAAAATAACATAATATAATAATTGTTATATAAAAATTTAATTTTTTTAAATAAAATTTACTGTACTATACATTTATAAGAAACTGTAGCAAAATAACAAAGTTTTGTAAAGATTTAGTAAAAAAAGGAAAGGAAAATAATTTTAATTATACAATGAATTATGATTGGAATGTACAAATAACTAAATATAAAAAATTTACATCTGATAATAATCTGGTTTGTATGAAAAATATAAAGGACTAAGAATATGTGTAATGCTAAGATCTGATTATGATGATAAAGCTATTTCTCAAATGAATAATCTTAAATTTAAAAAAGTTGATAAAGTAAATATGGAAAATTTGCATATTCAGTTTAGTAACATTTTAAAAAAAGTCAAAAATAATGTGATTGACAATAGTATGTACTATAAGATTTATCCTTCTACTGCAATATGTCTCAAGATCTTTCAAATATAAAATGGCATAAAGAGAATGAACCATTACAGATAATGTGAATTGGGGGAGGGGGCATTTTATTATGAAACATGTCAATTAGTGGAGAAAATGTTTTAGGAAATTCTTGGGTTTGATAAGTATACAATATGTTCATCATTTGATTTTGTTGATAAAATTTGTGATGGTCTTTTTTTTAGATGGACATGAATTAAAATTTATATACAAAAAACCTTGATTATCATATATTTTATTAAACTTGATTTAGTTCATATAATTAAAAAATAAAACAGCAATTTTTGTTTTCTTTTAAAAATCTTTTTTACATATTACTAAATCAAACAAATCATATTACATGTAAAAAAAAAAATCATTCTAATATAAGAAGCATTTAATGATTTTTTCAAGGGTTTAAATAAAAAGAAAATAATATGTATGTGTTACAAAATATTTGAAAATTTTTTTTTTTTACAAAAGGTTATATATATTGTAACTTTGGTTTTGACCAAAGATGATTGAGTTCAGGGCAGATGCCGTTCTTTAATTAATAAATAAATTTTCTCATAGAAGAAGTCTAATTAAGCAAACGGTTGCATGAATAACAGTAATTTTAAATGATTAGAGATATCAGAAAGTTTCCGGGTAGTCGTATGATGTGTAAAGGTATTGTATCTGTAAAATATTTGAGAGGAAATAATGTATAAGTTTGTTTTAAATGTGTGGAGGTAATTTGAAGTTTAACACACAGTAAATTTTAGATCTGCTTTAATTGTCAAGAGTTGAATATTGAGATCGACAAGTAATATTTATTTAATAAAAGAAAGTAAATAATTGGAAAAGATCGATGTAAGTTTAGATCATAAAATTTAGCTTATTCATAATAGTACTCATTTTAATAGTCAATTTATAAGAAAAAGCTATAAGATTTTAAGAATGGTGTGATAGGCTTAGCGCTACTTGGAATTTCTATGATTAGCTAGCAAGATTATTAGTGTGTGGGCACATGTGATATGCATGAAATTTTAGTTATTGGAACAATTATAGAGTTTTTTGTCTCATGTAGGATATCATTTGATTGTAAATTGAAAGAACAATAATTTTATATCGAGTTTAGATAAATATTTAACAACATTCAGTCATAAATTTTAAATTAAAACTTAGTCTATTATTTTCTATTATAAAATTTTCTTTCGATTTGCTACAGATTTTTTTTGTACAGTATACCAACGGAAATTTTTGAAGCAAACCATTGACCATGTGAATAATTAATATTAAAATTATGTTTAATAGCCAATCAAAAATTTAATACCAAAGGTGAATGGTCAAGGAAATGAGTTGGAAATTGATTGACAACTGGAGATTATAATAGGAACACGCATTTTGGGAGTGTTCCTTTCATTGTTTTTATGGATCTTAATCCATGTCTCCCAGTTTCTGTTTCATTTTATTTATTCTAGTGAATTTTATACTTTTCGGCTTGTTCATCTTCTGACTTGATATTGATTTAAAATTGTATTGTATTCTATAAGAATGTGTATGTAAAGCCACCAAATCAGGCACATTTAATTTTGACTCCTGAAGTTAATCATGGATCAAATTCTCAGAATGGCAAATTTCAGTATGACTATGCAGAGAATGAGATATCTAAGACAGACTTACCAATTTTCCGCAAGTAAAATGTTGCAGGTATCAATTTTTGTTAATAATTCTTTCATTAAAACAATTATGATGTAGAAAAGATGGTGTTCAAGAAAGTATAAATAAACAACTTTGAATTGAAATATAATAGTAATTATAAATTTATACTTCGCAAATCTAGTCCAAAGTATGGGCTAATTTACCTACATATCTTATTAAGTTTTATCATAAAAGAAAGACTGATTCTTTGTGTGAAAGAAGTTTTTAAAAAAATGCTCAAACTATTATTATGTAATTGTGAATGAAAAGTCAAACAAGTAAAATTGAATAAGATCATAGCTTTAGGATAAAAACAATAAACATAAACCAAGTACATATCCTATGGAAATAGTGAATTTGGAATGCTATAGAAAGTTTGAATTAATTAAGATGTGTTTAAGCTTGTGACTAACTTTGAAGTTTTAACCCTGGATTATATGAATTTCTTACTTTGAATATTCTAGAATAAGAAAAATGCAGCTGTTGTGTCAGGATGTAAATTGTGCAGAAGGATACCATAATATCATGAAACAATTATAAAATGCTAAGAATAATCTGATTTCTGAAAATTTTGGCCATTTTAAAAATATTACATTTAGATAATATATATGTGCTCATAATACATGTGGATGAATTTAAAACAGTTGGGTGGAGGAGGATAATGATAAGTGACGAACTGTTCTAAGAAAGAAGTCAAGTATAATTTTTTAAAATTATTTATTGTTTATTAATTTGGTACATGTTAAAAGGTTACTTTATTGAGTATATTAGTTAGACATAGTGCAAAATATACCTGGTGTTAAATTTAGGCAATGGTAGGAAAGTATGCTTTTATATTATTATTATCTATTGATATCGCTTAACCCTGATGCTATCGTGAGTCTATGCAAAAGTGTGGAATGTTTGTCTAGGAAATTTACAGATATAATTTTATGCTTATAGTTAAGATTGATATTTTAATGCTTTATTTTATTCATGTATTTTGAAAGTTTAATATTGCTATGTCCTAGAGGTTGAGAGATTTGAAATCCTTATATGTTAAAGAAAATGAATGATGTGCATTTCTTATTTCTTTTTCATAATATTTAATGCTTAGATAATTTTTTTTATTACTTAGTCATATTAGACTGTTATTAAATTATCGGTTCATACATCAGTAATATAGGTTTTTTTATGAGAGGCCAAACCCTCTTCTCTCAGGATTATGGGAGATTATGACTGACCTTTGTTTGATCAAGATATGCAAAGTTCTCACTGCCTTGAAGGTTGAGATGAAGCATAGCTCGGTCATGATGATAAGTGTTAGGAATTTTAAGGTGTTTGGAGATTGAGGGTGTAGCCCCAGCTCCATTATTAATTTACTCCATAAGAGGTATTTTTATAGTTCATGTCCATCTTCATATGTGTAATGACTAGGTCCAACATATTTCATAGCCCTCAGGTAGAAGGTGCACTGTAGGTTCATGCCAACACTAATATGTTATTTCGTGAATTTCTTTTCCTTATGGATATATATTTTATTGCCATATTTTTATATGAAACTTTGTTTAATTTTATGATGGGTCATTGTGTAGTTTTGAAGTGTGTTATCTACTTTATGGTATTTTAGATTTAAAAGTATAGCTTAAGGAATTGATGTATAATGTTTAGCTGAGTTTTGCTCACAATCATCTCTAGAACCAATAATCCATCAAACTTTAAATTTAATTATTATTGAGAGCTTAGTTAAGCAATGAGCATCATATCCAGCCCACAGCCAAAGCAAGTTGCTGCTGGACTGGTAAAACAAATGAGTAATACTCATGTTCACATAGAAAGCATTAAATGGATGTATGTGTGTGAATGTGACCTCTAAAATAGCCAATCATTCTAGAATTAGGAGTTGAAGAATTTAATATGTGGATAAATAATGATTTATTCAAATAATTGTAAGTGTCAAACGTACACCTAGGCATAATATTAATTTTACCAAGTCAGTAGCATTAAGGGGTATGTTTATCTTATTTATTAATGTTAACAAGTCAATTTCTAGTTGCTAAGTATAAGTATTATAATGAATATTATTGAAGCTTGCCTCCCAAGAAAGGGTTGCCAAACCAGCAAAACATAAGTGGTCAAACTATTTTTTTTATATTATGATTACTTACTTTGTTTCAGTTATCTAAATTAAGGTCTATTTGTAGAAAGAGAGGCATGTTTGTAGAAATGTTAAGCACAGGGGAGGGATTATTTTCTGTAATGGCTGTAAATCCCCATGTAAATATTTTATTTTATTATCATTTGGACAGCTATGAAGATTTGTTCTATTATATGGTTGTTATAGTTTATCATTTATTCTGTTAACAAACTACGTGTTTAATTAAAATTTTGGTGTCGAGTCTTAATGTTTTTGGTACCCATAAAATCCAGAAATCTAATCATATGCAATTTTAATAAATATTTAATGCTTATTTCAATACAGATACAATACAAAAATTTAAATATTAAATTAATATTTTATTTGGAAGTTTTAGAAATGCTTTGAAAAAACATTCTCAACTCATGTAAATTATTATGGTTATATGGCAAACATCTAGAAGTTCTAATTTTAAGTTGTCATTTTCATAAATTTATTGTGTTATAGCAAATATCTCGAGTGGACATAAAATCCCTTTCCCACTCCTGGTATTCCAATGTGTTCCCAGTCGATAATAATTTCATTAAATTTTAAAGTAGTTAAATATTTTATTCTAATTAATTGTTTGGTAATTTATCAAGTTTAATATTATCATTATTATTGATTGATGAACAGTAAATATTGGCTTAGATAAATCAAGTGAATATCTACTTGAATTATAATCACTGGGTTAACATTAATTAGTCAATAATAAATTTTGAATCGCCAACAAAGCTTCACATTCTGAATTTGAACCCTGAGATTATAAGATTTTCAATTATAAGAGATTTGATTGGAAGATTTTTAACTGTAAGATTGGAGCTCATGAATTTGGCATTACAGGATTCAGGTGACAAATAAAATTAATTGAATTGATCTTGAATTATGGAATACAACATTGTGGAGATGGTAAAGTTTGATGGCAGAGGGGAGACTGGAGAAAACTTAATATTAGAAATAAATTAATTGTAACTTTGGTTGGAAATTTATGTGAGGGGATACCAAGGTTGTTAATGTATTATAGGGGTGAGTTGAGGTTTCTCCTCTTTCCTTAGTTTAGTAGTAATAATCTGTAATATTTATTAGTGGTATAATTCTCTGTGTTCTCTGCATGAATTGCCAAATCATTTAAACCCCCCTAGGTATAGAGATAGGGGTTGGTTTTTTTATTTTCTAGAATATGAAAATTAATACAGCTGTGGTTGATTTGTGTGACTTATTTACAAGTATATGATAAGCAAGTGAGTCCATGCCCTTTGGTGAGTTGTAATTTGGCTGACTTGATTTTAAGAAGATACTTAATTCAAAAAGAGAATAAACTCTTAATATTTATAAGTTAAAATTATTTTAGAATTCATAAGTTGCTTTCCTTGCAAATTCATAATTTGTAAATCTGTGATGACATTGAATTGGTACAGCAACTGTTCCTTCAAAGTTAGTTTGGCATCCTGGCATATCTTATTTTTATTCTCCCCTTCTCTCCACCAGTAGGTTACAATATATAATTTTTTAACATGTTGGTAATATATAATATCTAATTTTCCTGTTCTTTCAGACTTTTTATTATATATTTATAATAATATTTTGTCTAAACATCACATGATCACTATTTCTTATACTAGCACATAATTGTTATTAAACAAGGCAAAACTCTCCATACAGTAGAGCCACCCTGTGCCAACCAGAGTAATCAATGGATTGATGCATAAAATCCCTACCTAGTGCCTATCCATCCAATATTCCCAGACTAGTTTCTGGCTTGTGGTGCAGTGCTCTCAGATTCAAGGCTCCTCACTTATGAAGGCCACAAGCCAGAAACTAATTTGGAGATATTGGATGAGTAGGTACTAGATAGGGATTTTATGCATAAGCCTTCTGGCATCCATTGATTACTCTGGTTGGCACAGGGTGGCACTACTGTATGGAGAGTTTTGCCTTGTTTAGTATTTTGTCTCTATTTAAATTCTTTAAAAATATCAAACTAAATGTTTGAAATATCAGGATGGTTTTTTATTGTTCATAATATTCATTTATACGAGTCAGTAAATAAAAAATATTTTTTTAAAAGCAAATGCTTTATTTTTATTGCTTTATTTTTTTAATGGAATTGATTCTGATTTCTTAATTATAAGACTTATAATTGGCTATTCTAGTGTAATGATTTAAAAATATATATTTTTTTGTTTTTGAAAATACACATTGAGAGTATCATTTTATTATTTTTCTAATGGTACCAATGATGTGTGTATAACAATACTCTTTAATATCCCTTCCTCAGTTTTGCCTTTTGATGATGGAGAAATTGGGTGATTATTCACAAGCAGTCAATAGGCACAGATTATAGTAAATATTTTATTTTTTCTATATTTTTTCTTTTAATAAAGTGTGAAAGTTTATGAATACTTTAATGAATTATTATTTCCAAATTATTTTTTAAGCAATAATATTATTTACACTATCATCATTTAAAAAAATGAAAGATTGGCATTTGTGTAAGTAATTACTCTAATATTTGCATGTGCACAAATTGCACACACAAGCATTTAATAATATATTGTAATGGTTGGTCAAATATACCCAGATGTCCCAATCCGCAAATACATTTGAGCACAGATCAACTTCATCAATCAGCTGTTCGACTACAACGTATAATCAACTTACATCAAATCTAAAAGTGCTGGTACACCTATCTTTCACATCCTAAAGTTGATAGTGTCAAATGCAACAGTCCGGTCCATCCATGTATATAGGAGAAAGAGAGCAAGATCGCATCTAACTACTGTCGGACCTAGGGTCTTCATGCAGGATGCTAGAGATAACACAATGAAATACCTGGCTCATGATTACATCTATCTTTAACAGACTAGCCTAAGAATTATCCATCAAATCTACATGTAATTTAAATCAGTTCATCTAACATCTCACCATTCTTTTTCAGATATTCGAACTCAGGAAGAATTCACGTTCGACTCTCTTAACAGGATGTATCGATGCAAATTGTTAATCAACAATTAAAATAACTCATTATATGTATTAGAAAGAAATAATATTTATTTAACATTTTCTCACATACCTATCAAACAATAATATGGGTGTGTGCAGGTATAAAATATTGGTTATAAGATGGAATGTAAATGCTGGATTGAATGTAAATGCTGTATCAACAAAACTACAGAGACCTTGTCAATTAACAAAACTTCATAATATTTATTTACAAAACAAAGTATATTCAAACATAAAATAAATTCTCAATGTAGAAAAGAAAAATTTCAAAAAAGAAAAATATTTACAAATGCCCATAAATTATTTGGATATATCCCTATGTACTTACAGTTTTTATGTCTATGATGAGTATCTATCATTTCTTTACTTAAATAATTTAAAACTATTAACCCTTACTTTACATGATAGACACCCATAAGATAGACATCTATATATCCAAGATAATGAAAAAAAAATTATTAATTAAAAGTGAGATTGCTAACTCAATGAAAATTTAAATTCAACTTCAGATGTAGTGTGCAATTTTAAGTATGGAAAAGTACAATAATAAAACAACACAAGATATGATAGAATAGAAAATTATAAAGAATATTAATTTAAAAGCATGAATCATTCATTCATTATAAAAATCTTAAGAATACTGTTAGTAAAACATATACTATAACTATAAGTAAGTCATTGATTATTTCAGTGATTTTAAAAAAAGAAAAAACTCTTACCGTTTAAGTATTCTATTGGAGCACTTAATTTTATGTTCATAGCTGAAAATCACATATATTGGTAGAAAATAAATCACCTAGATTTTATTAAAAACAAAAAGAAAATAGACTTTTCAACCTCCTCCCCCTACTCTCTTGATATTTTCTTATGTTGGACTGTTCCAGGTTGAATTATAAGTTGTACTTCCCAAATATAAGATGAGATAATAAAAATACAAATCTATACAAAAGAAAATGAAACATAATTTTACAATATTTTATGAATCAATATAATCGGGCATTACTATTTTTCAGAGTCCTTCTTTCATAAACAGTTCTTACGATTTATGCATTTTTTTTATTAAAGATGTTGAAAAACTCCTGATTGATTTTATATAGCACATCCTGAATTTACTTAAGTTGGCAGTAAGTAGCTTTGTGTTAATCCTTCATAGATTTTTATCTTGTGTGGATCCAGCTTATCAGGCACTTAAATTGTAGACAGTCAAATATTAATTTTCACATGGCCGTAGTGGATAAATAAAAATACTCCACCCCAAAGACAATTAATTTTTCTAGCCAATGTATCTCATATTTTAACTATATATAGAGGTTTATATAAATATATATGCGGTTTGCATTTAATAACAATATATTTATAGAGTACAGCTATTTATTGTTTGTAGTATTGGCTATATAAACTTTAAATTAAATAAACTGTTCTGATTTCTTTTTTAGTTTCTTTTAGACAAAAATCATAATACTTTTTTTTAAAATTTAAATTGATAAATTACTTTAACTTTTCTGATTATTAAATTAGATAATGTTCTATTCATTTCCTTTACTTCTTTTTCGAATGGTGAATTAACTAAAAATCATTAATATTTGTTGAGACACTGCTTTTAAAAAATGTCCATTTTGCAGAGAAATATTAAAATAATAGTTCTAATAAAACTTGACTTTTCAGATCAAAGACAGAACAAGAAAGAAAAAAAGATTTTTAATTGTTTTCTTTTTATACCAGGTTATTCCTATTGTTTAAAAACTAGTGTTCCTAATGTTGTATCTTTTAAAATATTTTTTTTACATTGATTCATTTAAAAAAAAACACATTATAAAATAAATTTGCTATATTATTATCTCTCTTACATTCAGATATTACAATACTTGATTTATTTTCTACTATTATGATTATTTTTCATTTAAGTCATTGTCTGTTTAATATAATCACAATACAATGATCAACATATATATTGTAACAGTAGCTGGGTTCAAACCCTGTTACAAGAAAATGAAAAGGGCGTACACATTACCCTCAAATACAGGCATATATTCAAGCGGGTGATAAAGGGTTAAAAATATATATAGTTATTCATATTGTACCCTTTTGTTTAGGTTAGAATGGATTATTTGTAATAATTTACTAAAAAAATTTAAATTTTGAAGTTGGGTAAGAGATGATGTATGTTGTGTGTTAATAATCTTTGAATAATTTAGTTAAGGCAAGTAAAATAATTGATGTATAGTGTTGGGTTGGTATTTGTAAGAAAACAGATAACTAAAAATCATTATAAGATTGTATGGTTGGGAGAACTGGCCATAATAAATACTGATTTAATAAGTCTTATAAATAATAATTAGAGTAAATTTTAAAAGTAATGCTTTAAAGTTAAACGAATAGATTTAGTAATAATAATTGAATTTAATGGCTATATTTTTAAAATCATTTGATTAAAAAATAATAATGTGGAAGAAAAGTGTATTTTTTTTTTTTTTCTACGATAAATTTTTTTTACGATAAAGTGTATTTTTTGGTTTTATAATTTTAAAATAATTATTTTAAAATTGTGCTATAATAGTGATTATGTAACATTTTATAAATTAAATTATTATTTTAGTCTTTAAATTATTAGCGCCTTATTTAGTTTTGCAAATCACGTGACACACACCTGCGTTTGAAAATAGAATAATATTATGTTATAAATGTTAAATTGTATTTTAAAAGTGAACATAATAAATAAAATCAGATTTATGTTTTTTGTTGAAAACAAATACGTTAAGTTCAAAATAAAGGTAGAAATGGTAATAAATATTGAAATGTGATTTTTAAAAATTATTTTAGTCTATAGTAAGTGTAAATAAAATGTGAAAATTAAGTAAGAATTGAATAATATAATAAAAATAAATATTTAGTAAATTATTATTAACTTTAACTTTAAACCAATGTTCGTGGTCCCGGATAATTTGAGGCCAGGATTGTTTAACGGACCAATCAAAATTGGAATCAGCTGGAGTATTTAAGAGCTGTTTACATTTTGGCAGACGATTATTGAGCTGTTATCTCATTCTACCGACGTGCTATTATAACATCGTTAGTATTTCAACAATTTTGGTAAAGTATTTAGTAGTGTAATAATCCATTTTATTTAAATTCAATTTTTGTAAAAGTACAGTAGTCTATTATTATAAGCTCGTGGGATATAGAAATGTTTTGCTAAGAATTAAAAATTATTCCTTACTTTGCCAACCTGCTTTGTTCAATTTGTCATCAACTTAAACACGAAGAAGTCATCACTAAATATAAAAAATTTAATGGAAGTATTCAAATATTATTATCGGATAAAGTATATAATTTTGCCTATGTTGATAAGTCATTATTGATTTACGACTAAGTTTCATAAAAAGAACGTCACGGAAAAAAATATATATATATAAAAACCATTTTCATTAAAAGATATAAAGTTAAATGAGATAATATATTTTATGAAGAAAATTTATTTAAAACACAATGGAAAAATACTTTTAAAGGAAAAAAAAACTTTTAAAATGACAGAACAATTATTTTAGAACGTGGAGATATTACTTTCTGAAGAAATATTGGAAATATTTTAAAATTGAATTTTTCCTAGAAAATATAAGATCATTTGTGAGTATGTGACTTATATTCTATTTTAAAAAATATTACAAGTTAGTCATTAAGGTAACATACAAAAGTTTATTTAAATTATTTGGGAAATAATTTAAGTTATTTGAAAATATTGGGAGAAGTGTTGGTTGTATCAGAAGATATTAAACCTTAGCAAATGTGGAAAAGTTACAAGATTTTGGAAAATTATCTTCACGAAGAGTAGTTAAAATTAGATATTTACCTAACAATACCTGTTTAAAGTTTTGGAGATAAGAAAAATATTAATTATATTAGTGTAAGTCTTATAGAATAAAAGTAAACGTACCGTATTTAACTTGAACTGTCGGTTTGGATTATATTTTACAATGTTAAGAACCGGAGCATGCGTGATTGTTGACGTCAAAAGTGTGTATTAATGTTTTTTACCAGGAAAAAAGATACTTCCTGTAATGAACTTATTATCAAGAAAAGAACATTTCATCGTAAGAAATTCTAATAAAATTTTTGTAAATATGGTTTTAGAATTAATTTTTACTAACACAATTATAGTAATATTTATTCATAGTATAAATATAGCGTAGAAACAGAAAACATTAAACTATTTACTAACTTAGTAATTAAATTTTATTAAAAAAAAAAAATCTTTAACTTAGTATATTTTAAAGTGTGATAATGTGGATACTAAACGATAATAAAATGTTTATTTAGATCGTACTCCAGATGACATCACTAAGTAATTGCCAACAGAAATTACTTATGGTAATAATGTAAATTATTAATAGTTTTAAAATGTGTTTATTTTGTACGGATGGATGCCTATATAAAACACACACCTACACATAATTTATCATATGTTTAGTTATTTAAGAATATGCATAATTTTAATGATATCGTAAAGATATTTAAACATAAAAGAAATATAAGTATATGATTCTATTAAAACTGAATTGAATGTTTTGTTGAATAATTTAAAGTGTTAAAAATATGACACTGATTCTGATTGTTTGTGCTAAAGTTTGAGAACTATTAAAGAATAAAATAATCTTGTCTTATTAGTTAGTTAGACTGTTATTCTAAAAATGAATTCATTTGTTATTATAGAAATGAAGATGAATTTAGCGATGTAAATTGGTGAATTTTAAATGCTAATATCTTAGTATTAGGTTATATAAGACCAGGATAATATTGTATGTAGGTTTTATTTATATGGGAAGAAGAATATACTATATTGATGTTTATACAAGTATAGCTAACATAGCCCTATATCTTGTTTATATTCATGGCAGTGTTTATTTTTCTATGTGTTAAAGCTTAATGTGCCATAGTGCTGAATGAATAGCCTGGACATTATACTTGGTAGAAGAGGTTATTAAACAAATAAGTTATACCTCAGTTCATATACACTATGCCCATGATGGTTAGTTGATAAAAGGTTAAGTTGAAGTTATAGTTTACCCCATATGCCTACTAGTTTATGTGTTATTGAAATTTATTGGATTACATTGTAAAAGATGGTTGTTTTAAAATTGGAAATAATAAATGAGTTTGGAAATAGAGAATTGTTAAATTGGATAAGATGTTATGTTGCTTAGATTATAATAAGTGTAAAAATTATAAAAACATAATTTCATCAGTGAAAGAATCAAAACTTTTATAATTAAAAATAATATTTATTTTTTTTTATAAAATAAATAGTTGATAATTTAAAAGAATTTATAATGATATTATTTAATTATTAAGAATTTTTTTTAAAAAGACATACTTATAATGCATATTTTTATTTATGATTAAAGGTAATAAACTGAATCGTGTTGAATGAATGCAAGTAGTCATAAGTTTTACAAAAGTAATTTTATAACAACACACTAATCCATACATGATATTTAAAGTTTAAAGTAATAATTAGTAAGTAGCTTAGTTTGATGGTATGCTATGAATTAAGGTTGTTCACATGAATATACAGAATGACTATACAGAAGAATAAATAATTTTTAAACTAAATAACAAGGATAAGTTCATAGTAAAAGTATTACCTATATATTTTTTATATTTAAAACCTGTAAATTAATAATATCGAATAACTGTAATAAAAAAGTTATATAATGATATTTAAAAAAAAAAAAAAAAGAAATATTTTATTGAAGAAATGTTCTGTATCTTATATTTTAAGTCATTTAATTTGTATTGGAGAAGTACCTGAATAGGAATAAATAGAATTCTATTAGAATGTAAATAATGTAAATAATTTTATTGTTAAGTTTGTTAATAAAATTGTTAAATGTGTTTTATAAGTCTTGGTGTTGACTCAATTTCTTCACATTACAATTACATAATCACAGATAATTATAATGAAGACATAATATTTGCACATCATAAATAAAATTTTATGTAGGAGTTATATTTTATTGATATATTTTTTTTAAGAAGTTTTAATTATGATATTATTATGATGGTCATGGAATAATTACCAAAGATTTACATTAAATTATCTTAGTAATGATTGCCACATATTCTCAGATTATAATATCATACTAAATATATTTATTTAAGATGCCATATGGATAATAGAGAATTATATTACAATTTTATTATGAGATATACAAGAATAACATTATAAATAAAAAGATAGGAGAGTGAATTATAGATTAAAGATTAGTATTATTATTTGTTATTATTAGTATTATTAAATTGTAGTTAGGAATGATATTAAATCCCTTATCATACTTGATTACAAAAGTTATAATTAATTTATCATTATTTTAAGAGAACCTGAGATAATTTGAGTTAAATTAGTTTTGAAAAAGATATTAAATTAATTTGTTAAAGGTAATTTACTTAATTAGTTTTGATTAAAGACATAAGAGTACTATAAATGTAATATTTGAGTAATAGGAATAAGGATAGTATTCTTATGCCTTTGAGGTGATATCCAGTGGGAGATTATCTTAATGTATTTGCTCTACCACTTGTAAATTCACTTCATAGTCTCATGATTTGATTAGATATTCATTTATTTCATTTTATAAACCAGAACTATATTATTATTTATTAATTAAGTTAATTTAACCATTGATATTCTTAAAAATATAGTTATTATTAATTTAGATACATTTTAGATAAACATAGTTATTTATCTGAGCTAGATCAAGTGATTATAATTATATATTTCCGGGAAGTGAGGGTACAATATATATACGTGCGTGAAATAAATTTTAAACTCTTTTTCTTTATTATTCTTTTTTTTTTTTTTTTTAGAAAATAAATGGGGGATTGATTAATAAGCATTATTTATTTTAGGATGTTTTACTTTTAAAATATTACAAATTAAACAAAATTACAGTTGTGCGCAAATATGTTATATATTGTTTAGAATATTGATTTAAGTTTCAATTATATTTCAAAGTAACGAGGGTAACGAAAAGGAAATATTGTTTATGCCTTCAAGCAATTCTGTGTTTGAATCACAATCGCTAATTACTGCAAAAATAAAATTCCAAGAAAAAGCCAAAGAATGTTTGACCAAAAAGAATAGATACCCAGAATGACGGCACCACCAAAACAATGTAAATGTAAATTTAAAGAAGTAAAAATAATTTGGAAAAGAAAACCTATTCAAAGAAAAAGAATTAGATTGGAGACCCGATAAAAAAAAATTCCTTGTCTGAGAAATGAAAATTAATTAGACAAAAAAATTAATTAATGAGAATTGGAGAAAGGAAAAAGACAGTGATTCAGTTAGATTGTGACCACCGAGTGAGACAGACTCATAAAGATATAGAAAAAAAATATTTAACATGACGGGGTAAGGACTACACGTAAAGGGCTTCATCACCCGCAGCCAATGCGAACTGACTATAAACTGCCTGCCGGATTGCTGAACATAAAATGAAATAGAAAAGAATCGTACATCCCAAAATATGAATTTATTTGATGTGAAAATTATATTAGACAAGAATCCACCTACAGCTCCACCATTACTTATGGACATCTAAATATCGGACTCTGTAAAAAGAAATTATATATTGCGCTTTCATAAGGCAACTTCAAATACTACTAGATCATGGAAATCCACTTAATATGCTTCATTACATTCTAATCCCATACCTCGAGGTTTCATCAGGTAAAGTGAACTATATTTTTATATAACTCAGAATTGCTTATAGCTTTGATAACATTTCAATTACTACCAGTCTTGAAAATGTTTTAATTTTCAGGAGTAGGAAAAGCAAATAATGCTTCAAATATGGAAATGAAACAGAAATTATAGATAAAGTATTTTTTTAAAAAAAAAAGTACTGTAACTGTTGATGTTGCATTATAAACCTTATTACAGGAAATTTATATTTATGCTAATTTTTATCAAGTATACTCTTTGAGTATTTCTTACATTTATTCGGTATTTTTTTTTAATGAATTTTAAAATGCTATCATAGATGGAGCATTTGTATAAATGAATCAAATTTGATAGTCACATCAATTCTTATATTAAGCTTGTGTTCTATTTGATTGATGCACTAAACTAATTTTATACTTTAACTATATATTATTGATATTTGTTGCAATTAGCACGAGTTTCATATTATTTTGGTTAACTTTGTTAATGCATTCTAATTACAATATAATGCTATTTTGTCTTTTCAGTACAGTGAATAATCTATTATAAAATTATAATACTTATATTGATAACTTTAGCCCTATCATTAATATATCTTAGAAAATGACTATGGTGCCACTTTTATCTGGATTAAAGCAATGCTTTTCTCTTAGTTTGGTTATTTTTAAATTGTCTTGAAATTATATTACATCTTGACTCATTACTATATTTGGGCTACAATAATGATCTTTAATGCCTTTTTAATAAAGATTAATGCCAAACAATTTAGGATTAATATTCAAGACAAAAAAATGTTTGTGTTTAAATATACATATCAATGATTAAATAAAGATAATTTCTTTTTCAACCAATGTCTTATGATGATTCTTTTCTCTGAAGTTGATTTTAACAATGCCTGGTTGTTTCCACTAGTTCACACCAATAGGTCTGTTAAGTTTTATTAAGAAATTAGATGGCAATATCTGTTAGAGAATTATATATATAAAATTAACAATTCCTTATTTAATGTTAACCATCTCTCCAAGATTCTTTTAATCTAAGAAACAAAATAGTCAGAATTATTTTATCTTTGATAAATAGGTCACTTTGGTTGAAAACAATGGTTGAGATTTTCTGACATTGCTACAATTTAACAAAGGTATAAGGACTACTGAGCTGGAATTAACCTTAATACCAGTATTTGTGTTAAAATATACAAATATTATTGAATATGAAATCAATTTTTTTTTATTTTAGTGGTTGGAAGAGAATTTAAAATCTATGGTAGAATATTGCATTTGTCATCTAAAAGAGTGAGATGGTATGTAGAAGAGTGATTTCAATTACAACTTACATAAAAAAATAGGTAATATGATTATATTCATTATTAAATTCTTTTACAAAAAGTTTACCACCCTCTGAGCCAATAATATTTATGTTTGAATGATTTGTTCATAATCTATAAAAATTTTGGGAAGAATATACACTCTCAGCTCTATGCATATGCTGTAAGGAACTATTTTTAGCATAACCAAATCAAAGGAATGTGTTAGAGGTTGTGAGTCCTATCTCTAATCATTTTTTATTGAATTCAGATTCATTACTGTATACATCAAACTAACCTCGAGTCTATATGTGAAAATCATATTTTGTTTTTTACACAATTGTGAATCATTCTGATATTCTATTTAATTTTAAATTGAACTTGTCTTTAACTATTCATTAACATTATAATAAGTCATACATATGGTAGAATTAAACTATTTGAACATTTCACAATCTATCTCAACTTTTCAGCACAATGTTTCTTTTATCTTCATTTTGGTTTTAGTTATTTTAAATAATTCATATTTTTGACATTACCATTTTATTTGAAAATAATGATGAAATATTAATGATAGTTTATAATAAAAAGAAATTTTAATATCAAATCATTATTGTCTATCTCTTCAACAAGGGAGTTGATATTTTCTTCAATGTTATGATCTTTGTTTCTTTAAGATTTTGAGGGTCAATTAATATAATAAACAGACAATGTCAGTAATCATATCAATGGTATTTATCAATAAGTAAAGATAAAAAGTTTCTGTGAGCAATATAGATCATGGATAGATGTGTAGGCAAACAATAAGTCAGTCATATATAAATATATTACAAATAAAAAATATTTAAAAGAATTATCTGTTATTATCAACAAAAATAATGAGGGCTAGAAAAAAAAATATCAGCCAAAAGTAAAAGGTTAAATGTCATTGATTATTAATGAACTGCTTAAAATTATAATTTAACAAAATATGATAGTACATGTTAATTATTTAAAAAAACTACATTAATATTAATATAGAATTATATATAGAATGGCACCACAAACTAAACTTTTTTTTCTAAGCCCCTCTTGTGTATTAACATATATAGCAAATAATAGCTCCCATGTTGTTGATAAATTTTGATTAGAATAACATAGAACTGTTTATTGAACTGTAAGTGTTCAGTATTTTTCACACACACACACACATATATATATAACATTGATGTTTTTTACATGTATAGTATGCATATATAAATTAAGATTGTAATATAAACAAAATTTTTTAAGAATATTAATAATAAATTGAGGAGACAGATTTACATATATTTTACTGGGTCTGTTTTTATTCATTCATTCTATAAAAAAATAATAAGTAAAAATTTATTTTAGTGTATTTTTATTCTTTAAATAAAGTAAATAATGAAATGTCTGACTTTCATCAAAATTAAATACAAAATGGGTAATTTTTCTTTATTTTTCAATAACTTTTTTTTTATATAAACATAATAAACAAATCCATTTATCAAATTATGATCATTCTAATTATTTTAATGTTTTTAAGTCAGTATTAACTATATGTTATAAAATTCGTAAAACTTTTAGCATTATTCTTAGAAAGTATTTTCTTATGTGAAATATGGCACATCAAATTAGGAAAGAATAAGAAAGTGAGAATAAAATTTATGTGCCTTCATCATTAACCAAAGAAATTTTGTTAATAAACATGATTGCTTACAGTACTCTGAGATGGAAAATCAGCTATTGACATAATTTAAAATTGTTTACTAATTTTATTTTTATAAACATTAGGATATTCAGCACATAGAAATGAAAAATGGCAGCTTGACTATCATAAAATGTATTAAATTTGTGAATTTTAATGGTTTTTTTGTTTGTTATTTACATTTTTGTTTGTTTAGTTAACATTTTTTTTGATAATATATGATGGAAGTCATTTACATTGATACAGTGTAGTTCATAACTTATTGTATGTCAATTATGCAACCCAATGATAAATCCTTTGGACATTTTTTTCAGCAGTGTTTATTTTTAAAAAATAAATAAAAACAAATCTATTTTATGTATTTATTTAAAATGATGACATATACAATATTTTAAAATTATGATTTTTCAAAATGAATTGAAAATTATCATCTTTGTTTTGTCATGATACATTTTTAGATTATTAAAGTAAAAAGTAACATATAATTAGCAGTGCAGCACAAAGGTTTCTCTATCAATTCTCTTGAAAAATAGTGAAAGGTATGAGGGTTTCACAATGCTTATTATTTGCTGACTGATGAGTGAGTGAATAATTTTCCATTCTTGTTTTACCCTCAAGGAGAGCTAGATACTATACCTTTTTATTAGCTAATTAATATTGGATGATGGTTAAAAGAATTTTACTTTATTTGGATTTGAACCCACAACATAGGATGCAAATGAATGAGCTATCTGAACTATAAGGTTTTTCTATTTAGTTGATAATTATGTAAAGTGTGTATATAAATATTAAAAAATTAAATACTGTTATGTGATTTATATTATCTAAAAATATAACAATAACACTAAAAGCTGATGATTTTGAAAATAATTGACTATTAAAATTATAATTAAATAAAATAATGTTTTTAATTTAATTTATATTATTTATTTATTGATTAATACTGGATAATGGTTAAGTAAGTTAGTAATTGGCAATCTATGTGATAAAAAAATCCTAAGCCACCTGAAAATAATTTTACTTGACTGTGGATTTGAATCCATATCTTAATTTCCTAGTTAATGGGTTATCTGTGTACCATGAGATTTTTCCATTTAATTGATAATTATGTAAAATGTGTGTATATATATATTAAAAAATTAAATTATGTGATGTAATTTATGTTATCTAAAAATATAATAATGACACAAAAAGCTGATGATTTTAAAAATATTCCACTATTAATATTATAATTAAATTAAATAATTTGTTTTGTATTTATTTTTTTAAAAGAAAGTAGCATTAATAAGTTCTGCCTAAGTGTTCTTCACTAATATTTGAATATTTATATGTATAGTGTAGTATATGAATACATGTTTCTTATAGCATTTGAATATATCCAGCAATTTTTAAATATTTTCCAGATTAATCACTGCCTTTGATGGCAGTGAAGGAAAAACATACAAACAATGATGCAAGAAATAGAGAAGTACTTGGATGGTAGGCTTTTTCTATACTTTCAAGTATTTATTCTAATTGTGTTGTGGCATGTGTTTATGTATGTTTTTTTTAATGAAATACTGCCTATTTTGACCCCCCCTCCAAATTCTAATTTTATTTTAATTCGTTGGTTTTAGTTTCTATTCTGAAATATTTCTAATAATTATTAATAACATTTTAAAATTTATATTAATCATGTATAAACAATAATTTGTTAATTTTACAGAAAAGTTGTTGCAAAAATAAATTTTATTATAAACTTTTTAAGAAAAGTTGTTTAATCAACCAGCACACACACACGCATGTAAATGAATAAACAGTTAAATACATCAATACTGTAATGGTATGGATGGAAGGAGCAACATGGGATAATAGGGGGAGATGGAATAACATAATTATCCCAAATGAACAAGTAAAATGAATATCAAAAACAAGGAAATAGTCAATGAACAAATGTAGAATGAATAAATATAAAATGATAAAATATCTAAGAAGCATGTATATCAGCACTGAAATAATAATATAAGTAGTTATAAAAATTACTGTTATAAGCTGCAAGCTAACATTATACTAATAATAAGTTATATCTCCAGCATTGCAGAAGAATAATCAACAGTCATCTCCTGTGACCACCAAACATAGAGCATGATACACAGTATCTATCATAATGCTAATTATTATTGCTCAGGTCATATAGTACTATCAGTCTATAGGGCAACAATACACTAAATTTTCTTTAAAAAATGCAGTGAATGGCCTTTAAAGATATTTATGCACCACTCAGAGAACTATCTGGATATCCAAACATAAAGCACCACATATAAATTAGTTAACCATTATTGCTATAGAGCTATCTCAAGATCATAAGGCCATAGGTGCTAAAACTGTGAATAAGTGAAAGTAAAATGTATAAGTTTAATATACTAATTTGAATAGATTTACTGGGATAATTTACAACTCCCTAAAACATTGCTATTATGAAATCAAGTCACACACACTGTTGGAGTAATAAAAATGTTTATATCATTATTTTTTAATAATTATTTAATAAACATTTAAGAAAATTGACAAATTACATGATAATGTGATAAGTCTAACTTACATGCATTTTAACAAAAAATATAATTTTATAGAATAAATAATCTTAACTTATTGTTTAATCTTATTAGTTCAATTAATTAACCTTAACTTTAAATAAAATTATTTTGCCCTTCAATGATTGAAATTCTAGAACATTGTTTCAAAGATTAAAAAAAGTTAAAATAGCTAAAACTATTTTTCCTTTTTTTTTTTTTATGAAAATGAAAAGATCCTACACAATTACATTTTGGAGAGAAAATAATATAAAGAGAAAAAAAAAACATGTTTCAATAATTAAATAATAAAAATTATTCATTATTACTGAATATTATTACTTTTAAAAATGATCTCTAAGTGGAGATGTAGATAAACACATTATAATATTTTAGATTTCAATGCAGATTTTTAAGCTCTTTGAGAGTTGTAATTTTCAGTTTTTTCCTGAGTTTTCTTTTTGTACCATTCTACATTAACAAATATTTTCAATATAATGTTCACAGTTAAATTTATTCACTTTTACAATAGAATATTTTCATATTTTACACAGATTGAATCTATCTAATTTTTCAAGGTACTAACTTGAAGCTTGGACTAACACACAGAATAAGACAGTCATGCATTCAGATGGAAACAAAGCTTGTTGCAGATTACTTCAAGGATCCTCTCATTTCTTTTTATTTTCTTTTAGTGAACAGGGTACATGGTGAGTTTTGATGATGCTCCGCTTCTGCTAAACCTTAGCACATGTTTTTTTCAAATCCATTTTAACAAACATTTTTACATAAGTAATGAGATGAGTCTTACCTAAGACTATAAAACTATTTCTCAGTATACTGCTGCAACTGCTTTCTCTAATAGTTGAATTTAGCAAGACTTCTGTTAATGATGTCTTCAATAGCTTGATTAAGAATAACTATTCCCTTTCAGGCACTGAAATCTATTGCTTTGAACTACCCCTATATTATTTTTTGGAACAGTCTGATCACATATTTCATACATGACCACATTAAAGTCTAACCAATTGGGTATTTTTACAAAAGGTTATTTCCATTATTTTCTCCTTTTTATTAATAAAAAAAATCCAATCATAAAAAAATCATCTGTAATTATTTTTCTTTTATGCCAAAACAAGATAATCTTTTAATTATACATTGATTCGGATATTACTTTTTGATCTAGACAGTTAAGGAGAAAAAACAATTTTAATTTATTAAAATAATTTTTTAACAAAAATGTTAAAATCATAATTTCTTTTTTAGAAACTGATTAAAATAAAATTTTGCCTATTTATTTCTCTTATCACTTTTTAAAAGTTAAAATTAAAAATTTTCTCTTAGTACTTTTTTAAAAATTAAGACTGGTTAAAAGAATTAATGAGGAGAGAGAGAATAAAATAAATTATTTATCTTATCTTATACTTTTCTTTCTCTTTTACAAATACTTCTTACTAAATTATAAACATTCACATTAGTATTTAAAAAACAATGTTTAGAATTTTCATATTATCATTTAATAAATATAAATATTTAAATAAACCAATACTGTTTATTATAAAAGGACACGTAAGAAAAGTAAATCTTATTTTCCCATTCTCACTTTATTTTTATAAGCTTGTAATATTTGACATGGCAGAATTGGCCACTGACTGTAGTATTACAATGCACCTCTTAAAATAATGAAGCAATGAAATGGAGATGAACATTTTATTTCTCAGTATTTTAAATTTATATCTTAATGGTCACCTTATTACTGGCATACATGGTTGTAGTGATGTTCAGATAAGTTCCAGTCTGTGAATTACTAGAGTTTAATCTTCATGCTATAACTCATTATCCCTATTATTCTTTTTATGAATTACTTTTTTTCCAACTACTATACATATTTTTTCTCATTCATGTTTGCTCCTGTGGATTATGCTTATTATTTCTGTTAACAGCTCTGCTATTTATATTAGTTTTATTTCTCATTTTGGAAGAGCCAAAGTCCCTCCGTCTTATCCTTTCTTGGATTTGTTTATTAAATAATTTCATTATCTGCTTTATACTTATTTGTCATCACCTATAATCATGTATTCTAAATGATAGATTATTCTTAATAACTTTTTTATTTCACTATTTAACAGAGTATCGGTAGTCAGTGTTTTCAATTGTGATATCTGACCTTGGAAATACTGAGTATAACTATCTCTGGTAGCTAGTCTGGATATCTCTTAATTCTGCTCTTTTCATATTACTTCTTTTATTTTTTTCACTATCCTTCTCAATTTCTTCCTTCCATTCTACCTTTTTTTTTGATTTATTATCATATTCTTCTGTTTATTTTTAACCTTTTTCCCCCAGTGTTTTGGTACATTTATCATTTGGTCTAATTTTTCTGGTGCATCTATAGACTGATTATTATTTCAGCTTTCTTTTGTATTATATTCTGTACATGATGTATAATATCTGTTTTTTCTCCTGTTCTTTATCTACCTCCATTATTTGGGTTATATTATGATAAAACTTCCTGAACATTTTGGTTCATTATTTGACTGTCTTTCTTTTTTCTGATTAATTTTTATAAAAATCTACCCCCCCTATTGTGTTCTAATTTTTTACCCTGCTCTTTCTTACCTTTATTTATTTTATCATAATTTTTCTATTTTCTTCTCTTTTATGCTTAATTTTTTACATTTTATCCAACATTGTTTGATTATTGAAACAGGCAAAGCTCTCTATATGTATTGCCACTCAGTGCAAGCCAGAATAATCAATGGAAGGTTTGTGCATAAAATCCCCATTTAGTGCCTACTTTTCCAATATCCCCAGACTAGTTTTGGGCTTGTGGCCTTTCTCAGTGAGGAGCCTTGGATCTGAGAGTGCTGCACCTAGATCTTAGAATCTAATGCAATTCTTAAGCAGCCTCCTTTTATCTCTACTCAACTACAAAACTATAAGACAAATTAAAAACACAGTACTATTTTCAAGCTTATCAGCTTATATAGTCATATAGGTCTGAACTCTTTAGTTCCCATACATTTTGGTGTCTTTGGTAACCATAGCCATCATTATCCTATTAGGCAGGACTGGTTTTAAGCATATAAACATCACATGATCACCATTTCTTATGCTTGCTCTTAACTGGTATTAAAACAGGCAAAACTACCTATTGCCACTCAGTGCATGCCAGAGTAATCAATGGATTCCAGAAGTCTTGTGCATAAAATCCCCATCTATGGTGTTTTTAATTTAAGTCTCATAGTTTAGTAGTTGAGTAGAGTTAAAAGGTGGCTGCTGGAGAGTTGCATTAGATTCTAAGATCTAGGAAAAGTGCTCTCAGATTCAAGGCTTGTCACTGATAAAAGTCCACAAGCCAGAAACTAGTCTGGGGATATTAGATGAGTGGGCACTAGATGAGGATTTTATACACAAGCCTTCTGACATCCATTGATTACTCTGGCTTGCATTGAATGGCAATACATATAGAGAGTTTCACCTGTTTTAATAACAGTTAAAAGCAAGCATAAGAAATGGTCATCATGTGATGTTTATTGGCTTAAAACCTATCTTGCCTAAGAGGGTTGTGGTGACTATGGTTATGAAAGAACTGAAGACACCAAAAGATATGGATACTGAACTGAGTTCAGACCTATATGACTATATAAGCTGATAAGGTTGGATTGAAAATAGTATGGTGTTTTCAATTTGTTTCATAGTTTTGTAGTTGAATAGAGATAAAAGGTAACTGCTAGAGGGTTACATTAGATCCTAACATCTAGATGCAGTGCTCTCAGATCCAAGGCTCTTTGCTGACAAAGTCCACAAGCCAGAAACTAGTCTGGGTATATTGGATGAGTAGGCACTAGATGGGGATTTTATGCACAAGCCTTCTAGCATTCATTGATTACTCTGGCTTGCACTGATTGGCAATATGTATAGAGAGTTTTGCCTGTTTTAATAACAGTTAAGAGCAAGGATAAGAAATGGTGATTTATTGTTTGATTATCTTCTATTTCTTGTCTTGTTCTTTCTTCATCTATTTTTATCAACATTTTCTGACTTTTTTCTTCATAATTTTCTCTATTTTATCTAACATCATTTGATTGGCTGCTATTTTTTGTCTTGCCCTTTTTTATTTTCCTTGATTATATCATCCCGAATTCTCTGGATCATTTTTATATTGTTAATTTTTTCTGTATGCTTATTTTCAGTTCTGTAAACAATTTTTTCTTTTTGCTAAATGTTTTCTTCTATCATCTTTAGCAGTATTTGAGTTTTTTACTCAGTTTTTATTATCCTCCTCTATTTTCTTTGACAGGATTTGCAACAACCGGATTGTAGTCATTTTCTTTATTCTCTGTGTTCCTTCAGTTGTGTAATGATTTTTTTTCTTGATTATGTTCTTTCACATTTTTTTCAATTTTGCTCTTGTCACATATGAGTGCTTATCTGATTGATTTTAATAATAAAAAATTATATTAAACTACTTTTACATAAAACAAATGTAAATTAAGTTTTGATTATTTGCATCTTCAAAATAATGGAAATGTTTGTAAAATGTCATAAAATTAACTTCACATCATTTCACGCTTCCATGCAATCTTTCATTATTACATATTATTATTACTATTATTATCCCTAATATATCTTTCTTTCAACATGACTATCTCATTAACTGTCTTTGCTTGACTACTCCAATTTATTTCTTTTGCTTTATTCTCCAATTCTATCCTACTCATGCGAATGTGACTGTTTTCTTTATTCACTCTGATTTTAATTATTATTTTAATTTAAGTACATGTGCATATATAAAATGAACATCATAAAACAAACCCTTTGCCCAAAACCTTTTTCCAAAGATATGACCAAAATACAATAGCTAAAAAATGAATACTGACTTGCAGTTCTGGAATAGATACTGAATCCAGCAACTGGACTATAAGAACACAATGTAACATAAAAATCAGGATTGTTATCTCAATTTAGATACTGTTAGTTACCTATGTCCAAAATAGAAATAATAATGCAAAACTATTTGCAAAAGTCTTGCTCTTTTGAGGTTTAGAGACTGGTAAATATAAAACTTTAAAACTATGCCTTGGTTCTTTTTCATAGACTTTTAGAGGCTGGGGTTTAAGACACAGGACTGTTATCTATCCATAATAAATAATTGGAAATATCAAAACATGAAAGTGGATTGTATACAGTTGAAATAAAATACTTTATGGAGTCGCATGAAAATATATTTTCAAGTCAGTGACAAAATCCTCCATTCCGCAGTACTAAAAGTATACCTAAAAAAATTCAAACAGTTCAAAGCACTCTCCAATCTCCAAACTCCTGCTTTGATTTTTCTGTTCAACTTTATTTATGAACACACACACACTCTCTCTATATATTACTACAACTATTTTTACAATTTATATGCAAATTATAAATTACACAACAAATCATCATCTATCTTCATGCCAGATATTTTCACAATAGTGTTTTTAAAATTAATTCTGTATCAAAATACAGTTTTCTTTCTTCAGGTGTAATGATATTTGAGCTTAAACTTATGTTCCCATTTTGTATAGTGACCATATTAACTTAAATTATCATTGGGCCCACAGTTGAGTCAATATTTGTAATGATGTGAATGGAAGGAGAAACATTGAATAATATGGAAATATGGAAAATATCCCCAATGAATAAATAAAATGAATATCAAAAACAATGATTTAATAAAGAATCAATGAACAAATATAGAATGAGTAAATATAAAATGATAAATTATACAAGGAGCATGAAAGTCTGTTCTGGAGTAACAGTAATACTATTACTATCATACAAAAGAATAATCAATAGTCATTCCTTGTAATTGAATTTAAAAGGAAATTCAATAGTTTAAAAATAGGCTACTGATTTAGTTAATGCCAAACTTAGGGCATGGTATGTAATATCTATCATAATAAAAATATTCTGATACATAACTGATCATTATCATTGCTCAGACCATATAGTACTATGAGTGTACAAGACAATTATAAACTATTTTTTGAAAAAAATTAAATGCAGTGAATGGACTTTAAAGGTGATATGTTTGTACCATCCATAAAACAGTCTGGATATCCAAATGTAAACATAAACCCTCACATATAAATAAATTAATCATTATTGCTCTAGAGCTAGCTCATGGTTTTAAGACCCTAGGGATTATGACTGAAGAAGAGAAAGTAAAATTTATAACCTTAATCTCCTTTCATTTGAATATTTTTACTGGGATCACTTACAAATCCCTAAAACTATTACTAAAAAATCAAGTCACACACTACAAATTCATTGAACAGATACCTGAAGGAATAAAGATTTAAAAGTTATTTTTTAAGTTATTTAATAAATTAACTGATAAATAATTAAGAAAATTGGCAAATGACATGATATGATAATCTTCACTTTCATATATTTTATCAAAAAATATTTCATAGAACAAGTAATCTTAACTTATATTTAATTCTTATTAATTCAATTAATTAACTAACTTTAAATAAAATTATTCCTCCCTTCAATGATTGACATTTTAAAACATTTTATAGACAAAAATTAAATTAATCAAAACCTTTTTCTTATACAAATGAAAAGGTCCTAAAGAATTATATTTTAAAGGGAAATAAGATAATGAGAAAAAATGTTTCAATAAATAATAAATAATAATAATTATTATTCAGTATTGCTAATTATTACTTAATTTAAAAATCATAAGTGTGGATGTAGATGGAACATTGCAATATCATAGATTATCATGTTTTTTCTTTTGAATCCTCTTGGATAGTTGTAATTTTTATTTTTATTTCTCTTGATTTTTTTTGTAAGCTTCTCCATTGACATATATTTTAAGAGTAATGTACACAATTAAATTTATCTACTTTTACATAAGAATATTTTTAGGTTTCCCACCACATAAATCGATTCATTGTTTCAATGTAACTAATTTGTAGGTTGGGTTAACACATAGAATAAAACAGTCATGCTTTTCAATGGAAACAAAACTTATTGAAGATTATTTCAGAGGTCTTTTCCTTCTTCATTTTCTTTTAGTGAACTTGGTAAGGTTTGATGAAACTCAGCTTACAGCTAAAACTTAGCATATGGTTTTTTTTTCAAATCCATTGTAAAAAACATTTTAAATAAGTAGTGATATGAGTCTTACTTGAGATTACACAATTATTTCTCATTGTTCTCTTTTTAGCTGAACCGTGGCTGTTTGTTTTTTCCTTAGCTGAATCTAGAAAAACTGCTACTACTGATGTTTTCAACATCTTGATCAAGAATAACTGTTCTCTACAAGACACTGAGGTCTATTGTTTTAACCTACCCCATACTATTTTTGGAACAATCCTCTATCCATCCAATTACCTCTTATTTCATATGTGATCACATTAAATGCTGACTAATTGAGTCTATTTTTACAAAAGCTTACTTGGTTATTTCCTTCTTTTTTTATTTTCTCTTATACCAAAAAAGAACAAGATAATCTTTTAATTACACTTTGATTTGGACAACATTATTGTTTATTCTAGTGAAATAAAGTAAAAAAAACAACTTTAATGAATTAAAACTTTCTTAACAAAATATTAAAATCTTCTTTCTTTCTTTTTTAAAAAAAAGATAAACTAAATGTGTCTATTTATCTCTCTTATTACCTTTCAATAGTTAAAATTAAAACTTTTCAATAACTTACTGAAGAGCATTTTTTTTTCTCTCCAGTACTTTTTTCAAAATCAAAACTGATAAATAAAATTACTGAAAAGAGATAATAAAAAAGATTATTTATTTTATATTATATTTTTTCCTCTTTCATATATACTTCTCACCAAATTATGAATATTCACAATATTATTTAAAAAAACAATGTTTAGAGTTTTCAAATTATTATTTAATAAATAAAAAATATTTAAATAAATCAATATTTATTGTTATAAAAAACATATAAGAAAATTAAATCTTATTTTCCCATTCTAAGTTTATTATTATAAGATTGTAATATGTGACATAGCCAGATTTGGCCACTGTCTATATATTACAATATATAGGCAAATCCAACAACTATCTCATTACTATACATTATCAGAAAATAGCTATTTATTTACATGCTTATGTGTTATTTGATGAAATAATCTTATTTCATATATAAATTTAAACATGTTTTGATATAATATATTCAGTATATTATTTATGTTACAGTGTGTTTAATAATTATAAATAAACAGTTTTAATAATAAAATTATATTCTATTTTATTCTTTTCCAATGATTAGGGTTATTAATATTTTAAATTCCCCCCCCCCCATCTTCTCCCACCTTTTTACCATAAATTTGTTATTATTTTCATGATAATTAATGTCATTTTTTAAAAAAGTTTTTATTAAATGAAGCTTTTTTCATCACATTTTAAATTTCTTATTTTATTCCTACTAACTTATTATCAAATTTTATATCTGGTATACTTATTTGTAGTATTTGTAAAAATACATAAACTAGTAAACTATTATTAAAGTGATCATTTCTAAATCAAAAACTCTCATTATCTAGAGAAAATTAAAGAATTTTGCTTTGATTTATCATTTTAATTATTATTGTATAAAAATTTTGTGCTGATATTTATATATAATGCATATCCTATATTTTAAAGTGCTTGTTAGATTGATGTTGTTAAAATATATTTATATGGTGTACAATGAATATTAATAAACTGTATATATATATATATTAAGTCATAAATAGTAAAATTCCTGTTTATATTAATTTTCAGTAGATTTTGGGCTTATAATGAGGGGACATTATTGCTGAAATTTAAAAAAAATTCACAAATTCAAAAAAAATCCTGAAATTCTACTTGTGTTGTATGTAATTTTCAAGAAGAGTAGTAAATTAATAATTAAAACAGCATTGAAAACTGAAGTAAATGAAGTAGGATTTAAAAAAAAAAAAAAAGAACACAATTTACTTTTAAATTTTCTATTAATTTTCTTTCAAGAAATATGAGCTAGTAAAGTAATTGCAATGATTTTATGTAGAAATCAAAATATTTAAGTTGTTAATAGATGTGTTAAATATTCATTAATTTTTTTTATCCTTCCTCTTTATTTTCCTTTTTTCAACTTTTTTTATATTTTTGTTTAATAAAATCAAAATTTTTTATCATTTATTTATTGCACTATTTTGTACTATATATTCAAAAATTTATAGAAAAATATATTATTAATACATTTAATTTAATATATAAATACTAACATAATAATTTCTTTACACAATAATTGTTTTAATAAAACCAATGCTGCATAATACATTTGAACAGTAGTTGTTTAATCTTAATTATAAATTAAACAATTATTTTTGAAGATAATAATTTCACTATGCAATCAATAATTTGTTTTGTGACTTAGTGATATTTTATATTTAATTTTTTTCTTTTGGATTTTATTACTTAAAATTTATTTATTAATTCTTTATTTAAAATGTCTTCAGTGTTTTTAAAATTTTAGAATTCTGTCATTGTCTAGCAAGTATTAATTAGCACATTATTGGTTATTTAAATCCTTTTAGAAAATGATAATAATTTTTGTGTGACTATTCACATTGCATGATAGTTTAAACTAAATCACATTAGAACACTAAAAGTTAGTTATTGAATTATCAATTTAGAAGGTCACAATTGTCAAACTGCAACCTCATATTATTTGGGAGATTGCATAGGATCTCTAACTAAAATTACTTCTTTGAGTACACAATTTAAATATTTGTGATAAGATAGGTTTTATTGGTATAGAAATTGAGAATAACAGTATTACTACTCTGAAAGATGCATTGGGAAATGAGTGTCATATGAGGTAGTCATTAGATAAAAGTAACTTTATATATATACACACACAAGTATACTGTACTGTTTATACTGAAATTAATGTAATTTAGAAGGGATTTGAACTCAGAGTTTAAAACTCCCTACAGCTATCTACTCTTATCTTATACAACTGACATACATGACCACATACGTGTGAAAAAGATAAATGATCATTTATTTTCTGTGTGTTCCAGTGATAATAAGATGGTGTAAATGGCTGTAGAGAGCTTGAAAGTCTGAGTTCAAATCCTTATAAATTATGTATATTTATAAAAACTTATATAAATTAGCGTTAATATGCCTTAATTTCTTCTTAGATGAAATTATTATGTTGGATAATTTGGGATGATGAAAGAATATTATTATCAGTTGTTATACTTCTGGCAAAAGTACACATTTTTACTACGTATTTAATGGATTTAATAAAACAATTCTATCTGTTAAATAATATATTATAAACTCTATACATTTTATTTCTTTTTTAAAAAATTAATTTAATTTAATTAATTAATAAAATTAAATTAATAAAAATGAAATTCAATTAATAAAATTAAATAATAACAATAGCATTACCTCTATTCCTGGAAATATAACAATTGATTTATTCAATATTATGTTATTTAAAGCCTGCTTTTTTCTTTGAAATATTAATTTTATGAAAGAAATTACGACAGTATTAAAAGTATTTTAAAAAAAACAGCATATAATACTTATCAAAAAATTGGTAATATCATAATCAAACTTAAAGATTGATTCTTTCTTGAGGCTCATGCAGTTTATGAAATTTCATGTGGCTTTTATGAAGTTTCTTATGTGGGTATGAGCAATTATTGCAACAGTACTAAAAGAAATGAACATACTAATGTAGTTAAGCAACATTCATCATCTCCTATAATAGCAAATAAATTAATTATAATATCAAAAATAAAACTGCTTTTCCATAATGTTTTCAAATTATTTATTCCATCCAATGTAGTAACTCAGGATATATAACAGTTTACTACAGAAATTTGTGAATTAAAATTATTTCAATAAGAATGAAATACTTGAATTTTTAAAAACTGATTTATGTTCCAATATATATATATATATATGGATTTTTAAAGTATTTTATGTATAGGCTTTTATTTAATTCCTTTAACATTGTCTTTATCTGATTCTGTCTTTTGGTTTTTTTTATCCCATGTTTTCAACAAGTTTTTACTATTATCTTTCATTTTGATGTATTTATTTTCATCTCATTAATTATACAGCAGCCTCTCTTTGGATCTCCCTCACATTTTCTCAGATCATTTTTCAGCACTGCTGCTCTTCAGACTTTTCATTTCTCAAACTTTGAGCTTTTCCATCCTTTCTGTAATAGTTTATATCATCTTTTGTGATTGAGTCTGGATTTTATCAAATCTTTTATTAAATTTCTCCCTGCCATCTTATTTTTTTTTTTTTTTAATGTCATAGCATCGGCTGGGACGTGAACCCGCAACCCGGGCAACTGCCTGCAAGTGCAAGGCAGTCGCGCTGACCTCTCGACCACCAATGCAAGCTTATTCTCAATAACTTTTCATTCCAAATGTATGTTATTTTACCTGTAACATCATATCTTCTCTAATACTTCTTGCTGCATTTTCTATAATTTGTTTATTTTTCTCTTCAGTTTCTAGCAGCCTTGCTTGAATTGCCTTCCATTTTTTATCAAAGCTTTTGCTGCATTACTATTTTTTCCAATCACATTTCTTGCAGTATCTTTTTAGTTTTTTATTGTAACATTTTAAAAATTTTCTTTATGTCATTTGATTTTTCATCTGCATTTTTTGTAACATTTTTAAATCTTTTTATGTTGCTTGATTTTCATCTGTTTTTTTTTTTTTGTAACATATTTTTAATTTCTTGTAACATTTAAATAATATATCCAGTATAACTATTTTCTCTTCTGCAACTTATTCACAGCCTCTGCTGATAGTTCTTTCATTTGTCCCATATTTGCAGATTCATTGAGATATTGATCCATTTTAACTGATCTTGACCCATTGATCATTTATTATTTTTATTTAACAGTTGACAATTATAGATAAAAAAAATTTTTTTATTTAAACAACACACTATTTCTTGGTGCTTGATATAATTCCCAAATATCACAAAAAATAATTATCAACTAAAGTAATACCAACAAAAATATTTTCAAATTATCATTAAGAAATAAGTACCAACTACTCCAATCACTGGAAGCAGCTTGCTATCTATCTAAATATCACTAATAACTTTCCTGCCTAATTTATAACTCACATAAATCTGCTTTACTATGTTACACATTTACATATTTATTCATGATCAAACCTAATTTTTATTTATATAATGATAAAATTCTTTATTTCCTATTCTATGCAACCTATATTATAAGTGTGGTCTAATTTATACCTTATTACAATATTCTGACTGTTGTTTCAGGATCTAAATAATTTTAACTATTGTTTTATAGATATTGAGTCATTATATAATTTTATTTCTATATAAACATAAATATAACTAAATGATTTGGCTCCTATATATAATACAACTTAATATAATCAGATATACAATATCAGGTAATGGATTTTATTCTTGTCCTAGTTATGTTGCCAAATGTACCAGATCAGATTCCCCATAGGCTTTACTCAGGTTTCACTTGGATAACCAGATATAACTATTAATATATTTATGATAAAGCATTAAATTAGGCCCACTTAGACAGATGTAATAGATCACTTATATACATAAGGTACATATATTCTTGTTTGCCAGATTAATTAATTTTTTATTAAAATTTTTCTGGTTTATGATGAAAGATTTGTTTATTAATGAATGCCACCCATAATAAAAATTTTGTCATCTTCAGCCTAACATGACAAATCAAACTCCATTATTATTTTTTCATTTTTTTAAAAGATCTGATATTACCCATAATGCCAGATCTTCTTTAATTAATTTACCATTATATAACTAGTTTTAGAAACTGCACATATCCCTATATTTATCTTTTGGCTTATAAGATTTTATATATATTTTGAAATACTGCAAAAAGTAATGAAGATATTTTAATAAAACTGACAATTTTTTAGAATCCCAAAAATAAAAAGAATAAATTTTTTTAATTACAAACACATATTTTTAAAGGATAGATTACTTCACAAATAAATAAATAAGCATTTTCTTTCTTTTAGACAATACTAATAAAAAACGTATGTATAATTAAATCAAACAAATACAAAAAACAAAAATACCTGTATTACTCTCAGGCAAAAATATATATTAATAATTATTACATTTAAGGATAAAAAAATAATAAAATAATATAATACCATAATTTCACCTTTTGATATTGAGCTTGTTTAACTAAAGTAAATTCAAAGTATGTATTTCTATATGTCTGCTCTGATTTTTCTATACACCCATGATTCTTGTTCTTTTTTCAAATGTCATAATTTGGTGTTCACTATGTTGTCATTGTATAAACATCACAAATTGGCTTTTATTATTACTATCTGGTAATGATTATTATAAAAGTGTTGTCCATTTCCTTGGTTCTTGTAGTAGTAATTTGTATATTTTTTAATGTTAAATTTTATACACATTTAAATAAGAATGCATTTGTCTGTACATATGATTATCTTGAAAAGCATTGAATATGAGTGCAATAAATTTTTAAGACTTCTTTCAATCTCTATCACTTTCTTTTAGCAAGTTATTTTAACAAAACATCTTATCTTAGGAAGGCTGAATCATTCTCTTCAAAGTAGACTCCCATTTTTCAGCTATGAACTGCAGCAATTGTTAATTAAAAGCTTATTCATTCATTTATATTGAAAATTACTTTACCAAAGTCAATATTTTTTTATTTCTCTATTTGAAAGCTAGCTTTTTTTTTACTCTCAGTTATAACCAGTGGTTTAAAAGCAACTTGTGGCAGCAAATGATTTTTTCCCCTTATTATAACCTGATATACAGTTTAGGTCATTCACTGCAGATCAGCAGCAGGAATAAAGTGAGAGAGAGAGAGCAAATGAAGGCAACTCATTTAGAGCAAAATTGTTCAATTATGTTACCAGATTCAAACAGATAAGACAACAAAAAATAATTACCTTAGATTTTTTTTTAGTCTCCTTTGTTTTATGTAATATAATTTTTAAGTAAAAAAAAAGTATAAACAAGTAATTTAATCTTTTTATCTGTTCCAATTAACAAAGACAACATTTAAAATATATATAAAAAAAAAATTAAAAGTGAAACATTTTAACTTCTGAAAAAAATGTTATAAGTTCACTTTTCTCTTTTTTTTTCAAGCTTTAATATATCTGAATAATTATTTAATTTTCTTATAGTAACATATATCCATGAAGTACTTTACATTTATTTGAATTACACTATTTAAACATGTTAATATAACTTTAAATTCTTTTTTTTATTAAAGGAAATGCCCCTTTATTTTAATGAGGTGAAATTGTATAGGTTTCAAACTCATGTAGCATTATGTACTACTTAAATATGTATATGTGCATATTTTAAACAAAAGTTATCCCATAAATAAATGATCTTGAATTATTACAAATTATTCACATTTTAAAACCTAAATGTGGATTTTAAACTTATTAAAGATCAAATGTATCTTAATTTTCATACACTTATTTGAAAAGTTTTCTTTATTAAACCACTGTATTATAATATTATTGCCCATATACTTATATCTCTAAAATAATTTGCATTACTACATTTACTTCAAGTCTATAAATATAGATATTGCAAAAATATAAAATGATCCCTAATATATATATTGTACCACCCTTGATTAGATTTAAAATAGAGATTGTCATATTTAAAAAAAATATTGTTATGATTCTATGTGTTATTAGCTGTATAAAATTATCAAGTGATGTTTATTTTAATTTTGGGGTTATTCTAGATACACCAGAATGATTTATTTTTATTATTATTTAAGTAATATGAAGGTAGTTTATTACATTAAATTTTATATCTTGCTGTAAAATATTTGTAAATATAAATATATATATTTGATCAGTTTTTACATTAGTATTTTACCTTATTGGATATTTTAATAACAATAGACTTAAACAAATAAATGACAAGTTATGCTTTCATATATGGGTATGAATATATGTGTGTATATGTTTAAATTATTGTTTAAATTTAAAATTATGTATGTTTTAATATAATATTATTATTAAACATATCTGAAAAATGTAATCATATGTTATGACAATCAAATACATATATATTTTTTCTTTTATGTGTATATTTATTTATTTATTTTCATTTTCTAACTTGTAATTTAATAAGAAGAGATTGAAAATCATTGCCATTATTTTTTAGTTTAAATTTTAAAATAAATAAATAAAAGAAAATATTTTATTGAAGAATGCTGGTGTGTTTGTAAAACTAATTAAGTGGAATAATAAGTCAACAGATTAAAAGGGGTAAATCTGAACTAATCATTTAACTCTGTTTCTAGGATATTGACTTAAATGTTATATTACTAAGCAGATTATATAAAATGCCTGTGACTTAAGTTAAAACTCTCTATATTTTGCTAATACTTTAGTTGGTGTACTGCACTTGCAGTAAATAAAGCTTAAAATATAGAATTTTTTTAAATGTTTAATTTAAATTGTACATTGCAAGTCTAAGATAATATATGCTACAAAAGAATTGGTCTTTTGAGAAATTACTGACTATAACAGATGAAAGAATAGAATTATTTTATGTCTATTCTAAAAATTATAAAATGTATATAATGTTTTTGCTGTATTGGATTAATATGCATCTATTGTGCCAATAAATAATTTGCCAAGATTATGGCCACATAGATAATGATTTGGATTTAATATAATAATGATCTAATCAATTTAAGAATGATAAAACAATGCTTATTATTTTGTATTAACAATAATGTTAAACATCACTACAATATGCCAAGGATTATTATCTTAAACTTCAAATTTTTTTTTTTTTAAAAAAAAAGCTTTTCGGATTATTATACTTTTGAAAATATCATTTCATGAAATTTTTTTAATGTTAATTTAAAAAACTAGGATAATTGAACTCTATGTGTATGGACTTTATTTAATATTTTATCATTTAATCATCAGGTCATATGTCCTACTTATTTAATAGTTATTTGTATTATTTTTATTTTAAGTCATTTAATGTGTATTATTTTATAGATAGATATATGTAAATAAGTAACTAATAAGAAAATTTTAGTAACTCAAACAAAATTTAAATAATTGCAGTAAACTTTTACCTAATGACTTGTTTTGTCCGTTTATAAATGGTCATAAACATAAAATTGAAATATATATAAGATAAAGAACTGATTATTATCTGGGATAAATAATATATATGTTCATAAAATAAGTTATAATAAATTGACTATTTTATTTGTAATATAATTGATCAGTAAGCAACCTAAAAATAGATTAATATTTTTCTTTTGTATATTTAGTATATATACTCTTTATTGAAGATAAATATTTTCTTTGTGGTGAATATGTGCAATGTCTTAGCATCATATTATAGCTAAAACAAGCTGAAAATTTTATAATAAACTATATCAAAGTATTAAACATATTAATTAATATCTTATTTATTTTGTAAATAAAATTATTGTTTATTTATTAAACATGAGAATTAATAATTTATTTCATTCGGTAGAGATATGATAAAACAATAATAATATAATGTGTCTTTGCAATCATAAATATTTGAGATTTAATTAATTAAAATAATATAGATTTTATACTTCACTAGAATTCAGCAATTATCAAAGGTGAACCTAATGTTTTCACAGACATCAATTAGTATTATTCAAACATAAAGAAATAGTTGATAAATTATTGATACAAACCTTAAAGATAATCATCAAATTTAAAAGATTTTATTCTTTATATAACACTATTATAAATTTTAGTATATAATAATAAAAGGGTTATTTTGTGAATTAATCCTGATGTAAATTACTCAATATATCCATTATAAGTAAGAACTGGTAAAACACTTTTATTAAAAAACTTCCTTTTCAAACACATAGGCATATTTCCTTTTTGTATCAAATTATTTCTACCAAAAAGCACTCCAACCAAGTTTAATTCTATGATTAATTTTATCCATTATGTTTCCATCTGTATTAATAATCTAACCAAAGTAATTGTAGCAGTTAATTTCTTCTAACTCATCATAATCAATCTTTATTTTCATATTTTGAGAAAATCCATTGAACATTATTTTAGTCTTTTTAACATTTATATTTAGTCCCACTTTCTACTTTCATCTGATAACTCCTGCAACATTGCAAAAAGAACTACATTATCTTCAAAATCTAAATGACTTAAATAATCTCCATTTACTTTCATTCCTTTAGCTTCCCATTTTAATCCACAAAATACTTTTTGCAGCACTGCTATAAAAAGTTTTGGAGATATGGAGTCACCCTGTCTTATACCATTTTCAATGTTGACTTTCCTACTATCATTATGCAATCTAATTGTTGCTGTTGCATTTTTATAAATATTCTTCAAAATATGACAATATCCTGGATATCACTGAAGAAATGTTTATAGAATCAAATGCCTTTTCATAATCTACAAATCCAAAGCATAATAGGAACTCATATTTATTTGTCCTTTCTATAACTTCTCTCAATACTTAGATATGATCTGCTGTACTAAAACCACTTTTAAATCCAGCTCATTCTCTTGGTTGGTAAAAATCCAATGTTCTCTTTAGACGAGTTGTAATTATCTTGGTAAAATTTTTGTATAAAACTAATAAAAAGCTGATAGGTCTGTAATTTCTAATATTTTCTTTATTACCATTTTAAAATATTAATATTAATATTAATACTGCATTCTTCCAATCATCTGGTACATCTTTATCATTTAGACATTTGGTATATAACTTTGCTAAAAAAAATTTCTATTTCTTCACCTGCTTCTTTTAATATATCAATTATAATTCTGTATTTATCATTACCTGGAGCTTTTCCTTTCTTTATAAATTTAATTGCATGTCTCATTTCTTCATTTAAAATTGTGGGCAATTCGGAAGATGTAATAGATATAGGAGGTACTTGTTCTTTATTACTATATAATTCTTGATAGAAGTCTTCTACCCATTTCATGATGACATCTTTCTTTTCAGTAATAATTTCATCTTCTTTTCTTATTGCAGATATAAATTTCCTAACAAAATGTTGTTTTACACTCTTGAGGCTTTTATTCTCTTCTACAGCTTTCCTTGCTAGTTCACAGTTATACTTTCTTATATCATTTTCAACTCTTTTTCGCATCATTTTACAAAATTCGAGGTATTCAATCCTTTTTAATGCATCCTTTTTGCATATTTTTATATTCCTTCTTTTCTTCATAAATTCTTTAGTCTCAATAGAAATTTTATTGGTCAATTGCTGCTTTTTTCTACCAGCTCGCTTTGTTGCAGTTTTTAAAAGTATATCAGTTATTTTCTTATTAATTTCATTCAAATCTTACTTATGGATCTGAGACTTGGACACTTAATAGAAGAGCAATACAGAAACTTCAGACCACTCAAAGAAGTATGGAGAGATGCATGTTAGGAGTAACAAGAAGAGATCAAAATGCAATATATGGGTAAGAGAACAAACAGATGTTACTGACCTCATTGAAAAAATTAAAAGACTTAAGTGGAATTGGGCTGGACATATTGCTAGAAGAGATGATAATAGATAAACAATTGAAATCTTAAACTTGATTCCAAGAGATTGTAAAGACCCAAAAAGAGACTACATGTGAGATGGATGGATGAAATAAAAAAGTTTGCGGGGGTGATATGGAGAAGAGAAGCTAAAGATCGGAGAAGATGGATTGAACTTGGAGAGACCTTTATCCTGCAGTGGATTGATAATAGTTGATGATGATGATATTCATTATAAATTTTAAAATAAACTATTGTTTGTTTTGTGTATTACAATTTTGGTATCTAGTCGGGTTGATATTTGTTTGAATAATAAATATTATTAATAGATTTTAACTTTATTCTAGTATCGATTTTGACTTACTTTACTTGTAGGGTTTATATAAAATTATTGCTCAAATTTATACTATTACAATATATATATATAAATTTTCAAAAATGTATATAATAATTATTATAATAGTAACTTTATTTATTACATAATTTTATAAATGTTTATAGTAAAAGATATTTAATTCCAGTCAAGGAGAACAAAAAAATGTGAAATGCAATAATTGATTTAATAGGCTTTTTTAAAATAATGAATGATTTTGTCCACTTTTTATTTTCTGTTTATTTTATATATACATTTGCTCCTATGATTAATTTTATAATTACTCATTTTACAATTTCTATATTAACAAAGCATATAACTTTCTCAACTTACTCTTAATATATACTGTACTTCAAAGAACATTTATCTTCATCCTACTCCAGTCTTCTATTATAATTTTGAATAATCAGTGGGCACTAGATGGCAGTGTTAAAACATTCATATTCTCAGACCAATGTCTGGCTTTGCTTTTACTAAATGAGCATTAAGATTCAAAGTTGAAATTAATGCACTTATACGTCTAGCAGTTTTCTTTAATACTATCTATGCATGCTAATATTTGAAATTTAAAAGCCTTAATGTTTTTAACCAAACCATTTTTTTTTGCATATTATACTGATTTTATTCTGGGCCACTAGCTATATATTTTAGTGATCTCTATTTTATGCTAAAATATGGAATCATTCTATCTTTTGTATAGAAAAGATAATAAAATATCATATGTCTTTCTCAGATTACTAAATTATATAATTACTGACCTGATTAATTGTTTTTTTTTTATTTTAAATTTTTAAGCTATGACTAATAGGGCAATAGTTCAAATTTTGAATCCTAAGTTATAAGTGCTAAAAAAAAATGCTGAATTTCGTCAGAAATGTAGATTATCATCTAGTGCCCATTGATTTTAGATTGCAGAAGATGATTCTGGAAAAATAGAATAAGTGTTCTTGGATGTATATACACAAGTTTTAAATTGTTTCATTAAATATATTTTAATATAATCAATATTTACGGTGATGAAGCCCCCCCCCCCCCCATTAATAAAAGAATTTAAAAGTAAAGATTTTGCACCAATTAAACATAATAATTTTTTTTTCTTGTTTGTGGTAATACTTGCATATTATGTTAAATAGCCAAAAATGGTGATTGTTTAAAAAGTTAATTGTGGAAAAGCAGACATATAACAATCTAATGCTGGTGTTTATTATTGGTTATTATGGTAACATATTACAAATTGTATTATTTTGCTAAATGGGTGAAACATGAAGATTGTATATGTGACTCTATTTAATAAATTTCATTGAAACTATTGATTGCAGGCATGCCAGGAATATTGATATTAACAAAATTTATTTTATATAAGAATGAGGATTTTAACTCATGTGTTATATCTGAGACAATATTGTCCTGAATGTTAATAGCATTGAGTAGATGTTTACAATTTATTTTGAAATATGTGGCATTATTTGAGCATAAAATTTGAGATTGAAAAACTAATGTTATTAAAGAAAGCAGTTATTTTTATTACTCTGAATGAAATGAACTAAATATGATACTTAGACAGATTCCATATTATGTGAAGTTGCTTAGTTTATCTTGTTATTGTATGATTAAAAATTGATCACCAAATTTTATAGAATTCTAATGAATTTTTAAATCTTGATGTTCTTTGGTATATATATCTAAAGATAATTTAATGATGACACTGAAGAAAATATAATTTCATAAAAAAATTAAGTAAAAATATTTTAAATTTTTTTTTGGTAAATCACACACACACACAAAAAAATGCATGAGAGGCATGTATCAGTTAATGAACTCTTTTAAGAGAAATAAATAAGAGAACTCTAATATTGTAATTGTTCATTATCCATATTTGTAATATATCACCCATATTAATTAGTTTAATAAATGTTTTGAGAAATAAATAAGAGAACTCTCCAGTTGAAATGATTATTAACACTTGCTTCAATAAGATAGAAACTAACTCCTTTTTAAGGATATTGATGTCATTTACATAGACAAATACAAAACAAAATCAAGCCATTAAGATATAAGATAAAAATATATAATTGACAGTACATTATAAACAAGGATTTATGTAGTTGGGAGAAAATGCATTGGACCATGGAGACTATTGCATTACATATCTATGCTTATAATAATTGTTAAGTTCTTATGAATTTAATCTTCATGCAATCAAAATAGATAATATTAGTTGGTGTTTGTTCAATTAAAGCATTGCATTTTATCAAAGGCACTTTGAAAGTCTTTCTATATGGTTATCAGACTATATAGGAGTGAATCCTAATCAGAAAATGTAGCAAAGAAAGAAAACATGCTCTATATGATAAACAAACAAGGGAAATGACTTACTATAAGATAGTTATGCTTATTATTAGAGCAGATTTAAAAAGAATTTTACATGCTTTGCACATATGCTGATTATTGGAGAAAACTATGATATTAGAATGAGCTAAAAGATAATAAGAGAATTATCTTGCTCAGTTTATTGTTGGATTTTATTCAGAATAAATGAAGGTTTTTTTTTTTGGGGGGGGGGGAGGGGGGGAGATTACAAGAAAACTCCAAAATGTATTTTGAAATAAACTTATATATGAGATATATCATGATAAATGAGCCTAATTTGAGTTTCACCAATTAAGGAGCCATCGTTTATCCTTCTGTATAATTCTCAATGTGATATTGAAGAGTTTATAAGTAAAATTCATGGAAGTGAAACAGTTTTTTGGAGATTGTGGTATTTTGAGTCTCTGTGTGGAATTTTTATTTCATAAAAATTGAGATAGTTGATTATATTAATCATTATATCTTACTGTCTTTTTTCTTTTTCTCATTTTTTTTCATTTTTTTTATTTTGTATCATTCCATTTTTTATTTTTTTATCTATCTTATTACCTAATCATTATGATTCTCTCACACTACCAATCATTTTTCTCTCATAACTTTTATAATGGTATTATCTCCTTGTACGAAAACATTTTCATTGATAAACAATAATTCTATTTTTTAGTTCATCTTTATTTTTATTTTGTAATTTTTTAGTATTTATCTTTCTCTATCATTCTTTTTATTTAGTTAGAATGATCATATTTATATATAAGCAGCTCTTATTAATAATGTTGTCTGATGATAATATATTATTGTTTATTGTTTTTTTTTTTTTGCTTTGCTTTTTCTCATTGTCTCCTTATTTTTTATCCTACTATTTTTAATCATTTAGGTTAGTATTAGAACTTGGATAGCATGAATTTTTTTATGCCATTAATTATTTCTTTATTTATATTGTGACAATAAATTGTGTTTTTTTGCAACAATATTTTTAGCCTTTTATTTCAATACTCTTTTTTGGATATCACAATCATTCTGTCTGTTTTTTCTTTTAAATTTAGAATGGCCATATTCATTTATGAGTAGCTGTTAATAGTGATAATGATAGTGATTAGTCATTAAGTAACATAATTGAACTTGTATTTTTTATATTGTAAATCAAGCTTATGCAAAATTATTTTTATTAATTGTTTAGTGGTCAGAAAAGAGATTAAAAGCATATGAGATGGACATCCTAAATTAAAAATGATGAAGAACTAGTAATTATCCTATTATTATAACAATTATGAGAATTCTGGATAGATTACTGATCACTAGTCATTTACATTTCAAAATTTGAATCAATTAGCTGGAGTCATATGATATTGTGGTTTGAAAAATTTACTGGATGAGTAACTTGTTATCAGGACAAAAAATAAGGTCATTGGTTAAAGGTCATGGTGGCATTTTTTTTTACAAAGGAATAAATATTATGAGACATAATTTCAGTAATATTTTGCATATGTTATTAGCAGGAAAATTTGATAAAACAGAAAAAAAAAGATAAAGTTGACTTGATGTCATCTATGATAAAGAATAGTGTTGGGTCTGCAGAGTGATGAAATTTAAAGAAAATAAATTGTAATAGAATGATTTTGAAGTTGAGAGTGAAGTTTGGTTATAAAAATAAGATCATATTCAGACCAGAAATAATGTAGGATCTCTCAAATATGCAACAATCATGGCCATCTTTTCATAATTATAAAAAAACTCTTTATTAAGCAAGTATATTATTTATATATTTAACTACTATAATTTTGATAAACAGTAAAAATAAATTGTACCTAAAATTTTTAAACTTAATGAATACAAATTTGAATTTTTCAGATATTTAAAAAATAAATAATAGAGTTAAATTTTTTTTTTTTTAATATTAAATGTTTTTATTGACTGTGCATTAAAAAGAAAAAAAAATGTTTCTTCAATCACAATTGAGATTTTTAGATTTGATTTGATATAAAAGCAAGGAATGTCCAGAAATTACTTAAATCAATAGTCAATCAAAATTAAAGTCATATATCACATGACCTAATTTTTTTTAAGCTTGTAAATAAAAAACAATGAGCTGTGCTAATTGCTCTAACAAGCTTTATTGATAAATGCCAGCAAGAGAAAGCATTTTAAAATCTCTATCTAGAAATCACACCCTAACCTCAGACTAATGGTTTCATGCTTTGGCACTCTTCAGTGATGTGCTAGATTAGTTTCAGACATTAGATCTAAAAATATCAACCCCAAAACAGCAATCTAAAAGTTATCTATTGAGTGGAAAATCTGAATTTTTCAGATACCTACATGTCTTCAAACCAACTATCTAACTCAGATAGCTATATAGAGCTGTGAGATCTTCAACCAAACCATATATTAATAGCCTTAGCAATATAACATTGCTTAAGACTTTACAGCAAAAGACTATATATAAATAAATAAAAATTAAAATCATCTATCACATGACCTAAAAAAAGATGATTGACATTTTAAGATTAATCAATATTTTTGATCATAATGAAAATAAACATTTTAAAATCTTTTTTTTTGAAAAATTATTACAGATTTTTTTCATCATCATTATTAACAGCACTAGTAAATGAGTAAGGATCCTTGAACTCCAAAAAAATAAAGAAAAAGATGAAAATAAATTAGAAAACAAAGAAAGGAAATATTGGTATAAGAATTGCTATATATGCAATTAAAAAATGAAGTAACTGTAATGAACAAATAGCTCTGACTGTCACAGATAGTACAAAATAGTGATTAATGGCATAAAAGAATCATGATAACTAGGTTTTACTTTAACATTAATGGTAAAGTCAGTTGTGAAAGAGATTGAGAAAAAAATTATGATAATTAATTATAAATGAAAACTTATGTAGCCCTTATGAAGATAGATACAAATAAAAAATGGCAGGGCAATATAAAAGTGTAAGCTAGGGGTAAAAAATTTAATTTCAGGTTTTGTAGTATATTAATGTATCAATATATTTTCATATGATTAGGAGGTGACTAAGTGACAAACTGAGTAAGTGTATTTGGAAAAGTATAGCTTTCAGCTATTTTATTTTATTTTTGTGTAAAAGTACAAATCTAATTATAAAACTTAAGTGGCATATTCCACATTTTAGAGAAATTAGTAAAATTAATTTTAAATGGAAGTTTATTAAGTTAATATTTCATATTAAATACAATTGGATGAATTTAATTTTTTTCTTACCTTTTCTAAAAGGGATTTTGTAAAGTATTAAAGATTTTAAGACTTCTCATTCGATAATTTAATCTACAAAATTAACAAAGCGTATGCCACACTTGAATGAGAAGCTATAACGATACACTATTAACAACAAAATCAAACAATTTTATAGGAAAATCACTGACAATAAAAACAATATTAAACTTCCATATATTACTCTTCCCCACATACCTAAAATCTCCTATCAATTAATCAAGGTTTTGGCCGATAAATTTAAAATTAGCTTTCATACACCCCTATGCACTAATCGTCTAATCAATAACTCTAAGGACAAAATTGAACCTTCTCAGACTCCCCATGTCGTTTACAGCATAGCTTGCCCACAACCTGGTTGCCGGGCCATTTATTTTGGAGAGACCAAGGCAGGCATAATCAACAGGACAGCACAACACAGATATACATATAATAGAGCCATGAAAAACAATGATAATTCATCAACATTTTTAGAGCATTCCAAGAAGACAGGACATTTGTTTGAACCTTCCAGCCCTAAAATAGTCTGTATTGAGAAAAATGACATCAAGCGGAAAATCAGAGAAGCATATTTTATTAATGGCAATAATAACTCCATCAATAGACGAGATACCTGCTTTGACATCTCCAAACGTTGGACTATCTAGTTCATTTGCATATGCTTTGCATACTGTTTTGTTTCCCTTGCCCTGTTTTTGCATTCTGCAGCTCACAGTACCGCTATGAATATGAGGCAAAAGACCTTGAAAGCGCTTAGCGTAGAATAATTTCTGTGTATCGTTATAGCTTCTCATTCAAGTGTGGCATACGCTTTGTTAATTTTGTAGATTAAAAGGGATTTTGTTTGTTATATAAAAAAATGAAATAATATACTTAAATGGATTTAAAAATAAAAAAAGGAATAAAATGAAAAGATTGATTAATCAAGAGATAACATATTTTTGGAAGTTGGGAAGGTCTTACATTTGAAAACATACTTTTTGTAAAGCAGTGATAATGAAATTGTAAAAGAAAGTTAAATAATTAAATTTAGTCAGAATATGCTTCTCAGGTGAAGTGAACACAAGAAATTAGAGCAACAAAGCAGAATAATGGATATTTAGTCACAACTTTATGCATTGAAGTTACATTCAACAAGTTATGTTTGCAAGTGTTGAGAAAGAAAACTTTTAGTATCACAAAATTACAAAATAAGAAAACAAACTACTGGTTTATATTTCCTTAGCATGAGTGGCTAATTCACTTCCATATTTGTGTTTACTTCTGTTCTGTCATGTAGTATTGTAAAAAAAAGAAAAGTTACAAAGTCCAGCCCTAGAGTGAAAAAATGCCCACCATTATCAAAGATATGTTGTGCCTTGCCAAAAATTTGTAGACAATTGCTGATGTATTCTAAGATTGCATAAAGTGGTAAGGACCATTCTGTAAGTGGATAGTGATAAAACAAGTCTATTATTAATAACCAGTCTTAAATCATGATTGAAGAAAATACTGATTTTACCATTAGTAATGAGCCTACAAAAATAAATAAAAATGACAATGATTGTAAAGAATGAAGAAGTCTATTATTAATAACCAGCCCAAAATATTGATTAGGAAACCTGAAGCTGAATAAGCTAAGTAATAAAATATAAATTAATTATTTTAGGATTGCATATAAAAAATATAGGAAATTAAAAACTCGTGGCTGTCAACAGTTGTAATCATAAACACTTACATAAATAAAAAATTTGGTAAAATTGTTTTAATATATATTACAGATATATTCATAAGATTCTAAGTCAATGGTCTTCAACCTTTTCAAACCTGCAGACCAGCAAAAATAAGGATAAGATTTCACAGACCAGCAAAAATAAAAATAAAATTTCGTGGACCAGCAGAAGTCTACAGATAAATTTTCTTAAAGATTTAAACTGTTTAGCCTTAGATGAGCATAACTATTATAACTGACCAAAACAACACACTAGTTACTGTGTATTGTAATGGTGTTGCTTACTTCACATGCTGAGCACTTTTTCTCGAGTTACGCAGTCATACTGCTACAGAAAACAGTATGTTCCTATTAATGTGCCTGTTAATTGCTATGTTTATTGTTTCATTGGTAAAACATGCAAAAATAAAACATTATTCACCTGAAGGTTGGGAAATATCACAGCTAGTGTAATTACATGACAATGATTATGATAAATGTAATATCTGTATTTAATGTTAAATATACAAGATGAAATTATATATATATGGAGTGAGTATAATAAAAAACTTTTTTTAAAAAATTTTGAATCTGCTGTTATTTTAATAACATTTTCACCCAATTAAAAAAAAAAGAAACAGAACGAAAAGTTGTTTTGATCAAGTGTCACATAGAAATAAAACAATCATTATAAAGATATCGTTTTGCTAACAAAAAAAATAAATAATAGATTTATATTCTCGATGAAGGCAAATCATCATCAATGATTTGTCTCCATTTTGTGAAGTTTACAATTTCAAAAAGAAATGTCACACACAAAATAAAAAGTTGATACAAATGCAATAAAATTTGTTGCTATATGTGACCAATAAATGAGCTGATGCAATAGAGAAATGTATAGAAAAGATGTGTGCAATTATCATGAGATTCACACTTTGTGTTTTAAAGATTGCATTTTCAGATAAATTCCTTTGATTATTATTTAGTAATTATAGTATCTAATAATTTAAATAAAATTTTGATTTATAATTAATTTTATTTAACCAATTGCTATGAAAAAAATAAATAAAAATTGTTTATATTAATTAAAAGTTTAAAATCATTATTTTGTTATTACAAACTTTCCTGCCAGTCTAGCGGCCCGGCAGAAAACTTCTGTGAACCAGTGCTGGTCCACGAACCAAGGGTTGAAGGCCACTGCCCGAAGTTATATTTAATAATACGTTGGATTATTGCCATTATATAACAGTAATTGTTAAATGTATGGAAAATTTTAAACTTTATTTACACTTTTCAAATACAAATAACTTGTTTGGATAATAATACAAATGGACAACACATATTAGTAATTACATATTTCAAGTAGTAGTATTCTCCCCTTTTCTTTAGGTGTTGCTGGCCTAACCAATGACAGTATTAGTATAGTAATCAAATTTACACCTTTAGATTCTTGAATATCAAATTTTAAGGCTAGCACTCTAACCAACTAAGCTATTCTATCAAAAGTAACTGATAGTAGACATTTTCAGATATCATATGTGTGTTTTTTTTAAATTAATACTTTTTTCTAAGAACAATGTTAATTAGAGGCTTCCATACATTGTGTATTTTCACATTGTGTAGTCTTCTTTGAATTTTTTTCTTTGCATCTTTGTCTCTCTATTGTCATTAGTACATACATGTTCTGCTACTGTAGACATGTTTTTTTCTTTTGTAACCATTGGTTTGTGTTCTTTCAATCATTTTTCAACAGGCAACAGGTCTTGCCAATATAATTCCTTCCACATACACATAAGTATGCAGTTTTTGTTCTTCAGCATTTACAGTGTAGGTTTGGTAGAAGTTAGAATTCCTTGAAGTGTGTTATGGCTTTGGAAACTTATTCTGTTACATTGACTGCAGATTTTCTATAACTTGTCTACCATTTCTGGTGTGTATAGATACACACTGTACCAATAATTGATTTTTATTTTGGTGTCTCTTTTTGTTATCTATTAAAGGTTTTCTTGTTGACAGCTGATGGAGAGTTTGTTCTATGTGAATCTTTTCATTTTCCAAATCACTGGTCTTTGAATAAACTTCCTTTGCTCTATTGCTTAGTGATAATTTAACTCAATGTTTAGTGCTTTTAGTGTGATTGGATGTATATGCCAAGTATTTGCCAGTATATGTTAGTTTCCTATACACTATTGTTTTTATTTTGCCCTGAGGAAGTCTTGTGACAAGAACATCTAAGAATGCCAGCTTTTGTTCTTGTTCTGATTCCATTGTGAATTTAAATGAATGAAATATGTTATTGATATGCATACAGAATGACTGTAATTATGCCTCATCATGCAATCATATCATGAATGGACCATTAATATAGTGAAGTCACATTTTGGCAGACTTGGAGTAGTATTTATGGCTGTGGTTTCAAATACTTCATGTAAATGTTGCTAAGCAAGGGTAATAGTCTCATGACCATGTCTTGATTTTGTTGGAAGAATTCTGAGTTACATTGAAAGTAAGTTGTTGTTATGCAAAATATTAATAATTTGAATATACTATCAATAGGAAGATTTGTTCTAGTTTGTAGATTATTATCATCATATAACCTTTTCATTACAATAGACAATGCCTAATCACATGATATATTTATAAATAGACTTTTTACATCAAAGCTTACCAATATGTCAATCTTTTCCATTTTCATGTCCTTTACTAATTCTTGAAAGTGTTTAGAATCCCTGACAAAGGATTATGCCTTGTATGCCAATGGACTAAGAACTTTAAGAAGAAATCTCAACAAATTTTGGCATGGCGAATTTCTGGAACTAATAATAGACTTTAATGGAACATTGTCTTTCTGAATTTTAGTAATCTATATAGGTGAAAAACTTTATTGGAATGCAAAGTTAATTTCCTTTTTTTCTGAATCATTGAAATACCTGTAATGCTTCTGTAGTAATGTTATTAATTTTACCTCTGTATTTGGAATTGGATTTTTTGCTACTTTTTTATATTGTCCTGCTGTGAGCAGTCCTTGTATTTTCTTATTATAATCAGATTTATCCATTACAACTGTAGTGTTACCTTTGTCAGCAGGAAAAATGATTATAGATGTATTCTGTTTGAGTTTTCCTCTCATCACATGAAATATTTGATTTCGGTTTTTGATATCTTTCAACTGTCTTTTTAACTCTCCAGTTTAATTCTACTGTTTCTTCCAGAGGCAATTTTTGGGTAATTTTCTCATTGGCTGCCATTATATTCAATATTAGGACAGTAAATGGTGAAGTTCAAACCTTTTCCAATATCAGATAATTCAGCATCAGTAAAATGTTTAGAACTAAAGATTTTTCAGTGGTGAAGCTAATAGATGTATAGTTACAGTATGATTTTTAACTTGCCCATGTAGATTTACAAACTTCTTCTGATGTTCTTTTATTTTGCCATGTAATGTACAATATGATCTTTTCACTGCTTGACAAACTCTTGAGAAATATTGAAGCAGTTGGATCTGAGTTCGATCCTAGCTTCATAACATCTAGCCATAAGCACACTTCAAACACTAGTACTAACCTTAAATTTCCAATGCAGTGGGACTTTATACGTTCAATCCATGCTAATTGCCATAAAGAATAACTTATTTCATAAATGCGTATTAAAATTAATTAGTTTCAGATTTAAATTGATCAATTCTATTAATAAATTCATGATAGAATTATTCATGAATTTATATATTATAACTGCGTGGATTGTGCATATATATTTGTAAATATTTAAATATATATAATTGTTTGAAAGTTTCATTGCGTCGGGAATGTTTGATTTTATTTTTAAATAATTTGTTAAAGTTTTATTGATTAAAAGTTACATTCTTTCGATAAGCTTTCAGATTTTCCCTTTCCAAAAACAATAGTTAAAGTTTTATTAATTAGGAAAAATGATTAGAATTTCCTAATTAAAATCATTTCTGATTTTAAGAATTCATTTTCTAATTAGAAAATGAATTCATGTTAATGAGTTTGAAAGCCTTATCAAGGGAATGTATCTAAAAACAACTATAATGAAAGAAGCGCTAACCTGAAGGCATCAGAGGACAGTATATATAGCTCTGAAAAGTTTGGAGGGAAGCCATCTTTGTTGCAGAAAAGTGCCAGTAAACTATGTGCTGTTCAAAATCATGAATTCAAAAAGTGTTCCAATCATGGTAAGGGGCTAAATATCAGGAATCTGGCTATTGTTCCTGAAGTCCCCTAAAAATCTTCAATGGAGCTGCTAAATTCTTTCCAGACCAATCATGCTGCTAAAATCGTGAAAATTCATTAAAATTACTGTTCAAGTAATTGACCGAATGCATGCCTGCATTTTTACCAACCCGGACATGTAAACTAAGGGAACCAGCCCCGGAAGAAATGGGTAATATATTTCCATAATGAACCTTAAACTTTCTGGCCAGTTTCCGAACTTTATTTTACACTTCCCTTAAGAGCTCTTTTCATTCTATAAATGTAATACTCTGTGAAACCCTTTTTATTTATGCTATTTTTTAATTTATATAAATTCTCTCAATCTCTAGTCTTTAAACCTTCTCTTTTCTTACTTGGCGGTTCATTTATTATATTATATATATATATTTGTGTGCTTTATTAATGTCATTTATTTTTAATTATATGCCAATAATCTTTCGACTCGATGAGCTCCTTTGTTCTATTTGCCTCATGCAAATAATATAATATTAATTCTAATAGTAGTTCTCGCCCATTAGAACTAAATTTATAAGTTCTATCAATCATCGAGTCGAAAGAAATTATTACATGTTTACTATTTTTATAATTGGCTAATAATAAATTATTAGCTCCGTTTCCAATCTATGCCCCAGCTATTTTCTCATGTTTACCAATATGTATTTATTCATATATATAATGTTAAAATATTTTTGCAAAAGGGCTGATAGAGAAATCAACTAAACATACTCTAATTCAAATTTCGGTTAATTGCTATTTAGATTCAGGAGGGGCATGATGTTTGGGGCATAACTAATATAATTTTATAAATGCTTTGAAATAGTTTTACTTAAAAGCTTGTTTGACTTTAGTTCATTTGATCAAGTCATCATGTAGAGCATTCTATAATTGGGTTTTAGTTCTCAAACGGTGACTAGTAAGTCATCATCTTCAACGTTGCTGATGTAGGGCAATCTTCCGCTCCGTTAGGCTGGTCGGTGGTAATATTTCTGATATTTTAAATTATCAAGGAAGAAATCACTTCCTCTCCTGTTCATATTAGTCAAAGGGCATAAGACTTGTCAGATGCAAGCTGCCATAGGACTTCGATTATCGACTAGCTATCGTCTTTCAATTTCACTTTATAGCTCATAATTTGTCAGCACCGTTACCTCTCTTTTCCAGTAAAGCCTTCTCTGATGCTCATAATTCATGATGAAGTGATTTGAATTAAAGTCCAACAAATTCTCAGTAAATAAGTTTTCCAATAAAGATTAAAGTTATGCCCTAAAATACGTATCTTGCTCTTCACGAATGGATTTGCGAATGTGAAATAAATATCACATTCTTTCGTATAAAATTAGAGTAATAATTTCCTTTACTAATGAATACCTTTATCTGCCTTTTATTCCTTGTTGGGGGCATAGACATAGACTTTCAAATATTGTGTAATATTCATTGGTATATAATAAGGACCGGCACTCTTATTATAATTATAAACTTTGTTTAAAGGCTAGAGGTGATTAATATAATCATTATTCATTATTCAAACAAAGCAAACTATTATTATTAAATATTTTCTAAACACACTTGGTTTCTTAGTTCTTAATTCTTTTATAATTATTTTAATGTTAATGCTGTCTGTGTTGGCAACCCGAACATATACATATGATTCAATTTAAAAGTATCCTAAGTTAATTAATTATCCAATATTAGTGTCAGTTCAGGGGTCTCTAATCCTCACCAACCATTGAGCTAGTTCCTTGGCGCATAGAACTATGTCGTCGATTTAGATTTCTACTAATCTGAGCTGTGGAGTTGGGTTTGAATTCAGTTTTGAACCACCTGAGTTTGGATCCTACTTGCATTCAGGTGGTGGTGTTTTTTCGACTGGTACCCTATTATCTGAGTAAAAACATGTATATAGATTCCAAAGGATTAAAGTTAATTAAAATCAACTTTTTCCAATCACATTTTGATAAAAATTTTAAGCTTGTTTTCAAAAAGATTAGACAGATTGAAAACAATAACTATGTTTTTATCACATGACCCAACCAAGATTATAAAAAGACTGATAAAAAATATCAGTTAGCTTTTGTTGGTAATTTTATAAGAGTTAGTCTGGTTTTAGTATTTTATGCAGTTGTCAACTAGGCCAACTGCAAAGTTTGGCTTTATAATTTTTGAGAAGGGTTAGTAGAAGAGCTAGCTATAAAGTTGGCTAAAATATTTTGTGAAGAGTTGGTAACTATAGCAGAGAATGGTAATAGTAAAGCTAGCTGCAGAGATGGCTAATATAATTATATAGAGAACTGCCATGAGGATGTAAGAATGCAAGGAAGTAGCTACTATTCAGTTCAGTAGTGAATTTTGAATTCACATGGATGAAAATGACCCACTTCTTTATGTTGAAATTTATAGCTCTAAAAGTGTTCTTGAAAATAGCTTGCTGACCTGAAGCTTACCAAATCCAAGTCTAAGTGGAACCAACTACAGAGAGGATAAAGCAACCATACCTGAATTATATACTTTTACCTGATGATAATAATTGCCTGGATTGACCAAAAACAGCTTTCCCAAGAAAAACACCAGTTGAATAAAGAAGTAGTTATATGTATGCTGCTGCATCTCTATGCAGAGAAACACAAATAAACTTGTATACAAAAGTGAGTTGTTTTTAAAATTTCATTTGGAAGACATTTTAAGTCTATATTTTTAAATTTAAAGATATTTATAATTAGTTAAGGGGTAACCTAATAAAAAGCTTTTTAACCTCTCATTGTTACATTAAATTTTTTATTATAAGATGAGCTGTATCAATGTTAAACCTCAGCATCTAACCACAGTTGCTGCTCTATGTTAAGGTATTGAAGTATCCATGTCAAGCAAAATTTACTCATTCTGTGTATATTTATATAAAATTAAATAGTTACTTTTATTATGACCACTAATTTCTGCTTTACCATCATTACCAGTATTGACATTACAACTGATTTTACCAAATTGATAAGCAGTGATCCAAGTATGGCATCCTACCAAGATTTTGTCAGACAGCTATTTTTAGATGACTATTTCTAGGTTTATTTGTCTTAATTAATTGTTTTTATTTGATTTTTAAATTATTAAAATCTTATGTTTTTTCAACAATTAACTTTATAATATTTTAGTAGATGTGAATGTATGATTATATTTTGACATTTATTTACTGTAATGTATTTAGCATTAAGATTGTCTTTATTATAATAAATTAGATCTTGATGTTTTGATTTTATTTCAAAATTAAAATAATAATAACAAGCCAGAATGACAATTATTTTGAAAGTTTTAATAATCTCAATAATAACACACACATGCATATATATATATTTTAAATTTTTTCATAGATATATTTTCTTACTGTTAATATTAAAATTATATTAACGTTTTGATTGAATTCTTATAGCCTTTTTTCAATAATATAGATCATTCAGGAATGGTGATAAAATGCCCAAATGTATATACACACATATATTTGTGTCATGTGTGGTATCATCTAAAAAGAATGATTGCCAGCCTGAGTAATCTAGGAATAGATTTGATTATAAAACTTGAAATCAAATTTTAATTTTTAGTCATTTCTGAGACATACCAAAATAATCTTTACTATTCAGAAAATGGCTCTAGACACTGAAATATTGGCAAATGCTAATATTAACAACATGCATAATATATCACATATGCATTTAAAAATATAAGTTTACATCTTTTACCTATGAAAATCTTCACTTTAATATATATCTAGAGAAAAAAAATATTTGAATAAGAACAATAAAATTGTGTTAGAAAAGTATAAAAATACTTTTAATTATTCAATATGTGTACAAAAGGAAATGTAATTAAAAATACTTAATGAAAAATGTAAAAAAAAAAAAAATCAATTTTTTTATTGTACAAAAGAAAATTTAAGTAATTCTGTCATAAACTGAACCTATATAAATAATATAAAAATATAAATTATATATATTATCTCATGCATTACTTAACACTCTATTAGATATTTTTTCAAAGTAATGTAAATGTGTCCATTATTTTGGACTTTATTCAATATTCTGTAGAGAAACATGTTTTCAATGCTATTTAATTATTCCTATTTCAATATACAATTTAATTGAATTTCATGACTTTCGATATCAACAAATGATTTTTTAGTTAATAAAATTGGAATAATATAACACTTATAGATACCATTATTACTACTAAATATGGCACAATGGAATTCCAACTTCATTAAGACTAGGGTAATTATAATCTATAGATTTATGATTACATTGGCAAAACATATTTAAGTTTATATAAATCAGCATTTTTATTGATAATATTTAGTTTTACCAGAGAAACATATACATGTTGTAATTTCTCAATCTAAGTGAAAATGCAAAGAATCAGACAACAGCATTTAAATCCTAAATGATTGATCTAAATCTTTATGCTGCTGCTCAGTAGACAACATATTGGACAAATTAAATTGCAACCTTATATTCTGACTTTGTTCGGAAGAAACTTGATAAGTAAGAGGTTAACTATGCTGAAACGAAAATTTGAATGAGGGAAACTGAAAAATGCATTTCCGGTTGCGTTTGTGCATACTGAAAACACATTCGCATGTGCTTCAGCCTTTATAAGACTCCAACTCACATGAACACATTCACTCCAGATTTCCAAACAAAATCAATAATCAATGTAAATATATAATTCCTAGGGAAATAAAATATTGATTGCAAAACTTTTAAAATATAATATATAATTTTTTAAACAATATTTCAACAATCACTTGTTTACGAATAAATGATTTCATATTTATATAATTCTGTTTTATCTATTCATTAACTATATAATCATAGATTTTTTATTAATAAATATTCATTTACATTTATTGTAATAATTATTTCACAGCGTTTCTTTAATAAACATTTACTACTATCAAAATGAATATGCATATCAGGGATTTTTGGGTACACCTTCTACTTTTAACTTTTGGATTCAAATAACAAATATAATAAAAATATTTAAATAACCTTAAATGAACTAGTAGCATGATGTCTTGACCAGAACTTAAAAGATATCAAAAATGATAATTAAAGAAAATAACAAAATGTTTATTTTATGTAAATAACAAAACAATATAATAATAATAATAATAATAATAATAATAATAATAATAATAATAATAATAATAATAATAATAATAATAATAATAATAATAATAATAATAATAATTCAATTCTTTTCTATTCAATTCAATTCTTTATTTATTTAATGTACATATCAACAGCATTTAGCCAATTATAGATTGCACAGTAATGTAATTATTAGATACAAATCTAAATAAGCATTAAAAAAAATTATAATAATAAAATAAATAATACCAATAAAATAGAAAAACAATAAAATGCACAAATAAATAAAAAGGCAATATATCAAATGAAATCAAGGATAATATTTTTTTTATGAGGACTTTAGTGAATTGTTTAAAATCCAAATTAAAAACATCATCATTACCAAAATCTTTATTATAAGTTCTAGGTAAACGAAATAAAGGAGAAAATCTTAATACATCAGATTTACAAATTTTCAGTTCAAAAACATTGTGAGTACGAATGTTATAATTCTGTTTCTTAATACCTAAGTTAGAAAGCAAATTAGATACAGAAATAATCTGGGAGATGAATTTATGAAGAAGTTTGAGATCTCTTGTTTTTCGTCTCAGCAGTAAATCAACATAGTGTTCACTACTTAAACTATTTAATTTTGCAAATTTGTCAAAAACAGACTGAATTCTTATGATATCTGTTCTGTTATGAGGATTCCATATAATTGAACCATACTCCAATATGGGAAGAACTAAAGATATAAAAAGTTTAATCTTTGTAAATTTATTAAATGCTTTTCCATATCTGTAAATAGCTCCTACAATTTTAAGAGATTTATTCACCATAAAATTAATGTGATTATGAAAAGATCCATTATTGGAAAATATTATTCCTAGATCTTTTTGATGATCATTTGTTATAATTTTAGAGTCCCCAATATAGGAGGAAAACCTTAAGACTTCATATTTTCTAAAGTAAGAGACAATGGAGCACTTATAATAATAATAATAATAATAATAATAATAATAATAATAATAATAATAATAATAATAATAATAATAATAATAATAATAATAATAATAATAATAATAATAATAATAATAATAATAATAATAATAATAATAATAATAATAATAATAATAATAATAATAATAATAATAATAATAATAATAATAATAATAATAATAATAATAATAATAATAATAATAATAATAATAATAATAATAATAATAATAATAATAATAATAATAATAATAATAATAATAATAATAATAATAATAATAATAATAATAATAATAATAATAATAATAATAATAATAATAATAATAATAATAATAATAATAATAATAATAATAATAATAATAATAATAATAATTAATAATAATAATAATAATAATAATAATAATAATAATAATAATAATAATAATAATAATAATAATAATAATAATAATAATAATAATAATAATAATAATAATAATAATAATAATAATAATAATAATAATAATAATAATAATAATAATAATAATAATAATAATAATAATAATAATAATAATAATAATAATAATAATAATAATAATAATAATAATAATAATAATAATAATAATAATAATAATAATAATAATAATAATAATAATAATAATAATAATAATAATAATAATAATAATAATAATAATAATAATAATAATAATAATAATAATAATAATAATAATAATAATAATAATAATAATAATAATAATAATAATAATTCAAGCACATAAGTATGCGCGTGCAACTGCTCCCAAAAAGCTGTTAATACAAATACAAATAGCTAACTAAAAATATTAAAACAGAATAAACCTCTCAACTCTCATGCCACACAGGATAAACCCAGGTTATTACTTCCATACATACCCAATTTACACAAGAAACTACATTCCATCTTTAACAACAAATATCAGCTCTGTTTTCGAACCCCTCCAAATTCTAACAATCTTATTAACAATACCAAAGATAAAACATCCACTGTTACAGACCCCCCATACAGTATATAACATTGCTTGTCCAAATAACTATTGCAAAGGCACATATTATGGGGAAAGCAGAGCATCTTTGGCCACACGATTGGCACAACACAGGTATTTGTACAATAGAGCTCGTAACGATCCGTCTACTTATTCAGTTTTTTATCAGCACCAGTGCACAAGTCACCATGAGTGCATTCCGGACAATCCTACCATCGTATGTAGAGAGAGACATGACCTCAAAAGAAAGATCAAAGAGGCTTTATTTATCTCTCGCGACAGCGATGCCATAAACAGGAAGGACACGTGTTTTTCTCTATTAAAAAGATGGAATTAGCATATTTGCATAAATTTAAACGTAAGCAAGCTATGATTATGAAGGCAAGATCCTTTGAAAGCGCTCAGCTGTTTTAATATTTTTAGTTAGCTATTTGTATTAACAGCTTTTGGGAGCAGTTGCACCGCACACGCACTTGTGCTTGAATACATACATTTCCCAAAAGTAAAAATTATTTAACTTAATCGGATTATTACGTGCATGGAGAAACAAGTTGCTGACAGGCAGATATTAAAAATCAGCTTGTCGATTTGCAAACTACAACAAAGAATTATTTTCTTAAAAAGATGCAAACAATTCCATGTATTTCCTAGATTTTGCAGCTTCAATCTCAATCGAGCAGTGTACAACTATAACAGCATTTATTGGCAAATGAGAAAACATCTTTTAGCTCTCGTTATCAGAGGTTGCCAGAGGGCTTTGAAGAAACAGAGCAAAAGGAGCCGTAGAATTTTGACACATTTTCCCAAAGACCCACTCGTCATCCATCACTGCACTAAGTTGGATAGGAAGTTGGCATTTAAATACCACAAGAAATTTGCATTTCTAGCACACAAGCAAGGAATTACCATCCCCGACGACAACAAGCAAACATTCGTGAATCTAACACAAACAATACTCCCTAAAGAAGTAAAAGATGTGCTAGCAAAAGGCCCCAGATTCGTCGGAGGGACATGGAAACAACCGGATATGGAATTAATAGCGGACATAGAGGCTGGACTCAACCAAGATCCGCAAAAGGACGAATATATAGCACAGATCAACACAGCAATGAGACACGCGGCTTTAAAACCAAATACCAAACAGTGGGACATAAAAGTAAAAACAACCAAGCAATTCTTTGAGTTAGAAAGAATCACATGCATGCGTGAAGACAAGGGAAACAGATTTGTGTTGATGCACACCCAGGAATATATTGACAAGATTAACACACAGATTGATAAGTTACAATTTCAGAAAATTGATCAGTTCAGTATTGCTAACAATAGAGACAAATTCATTTCATCCATTCTTAAAAAACATTGCAACAAAGCCTTCACAAAAGCAGAATATTACAGTCTATACCCATCATCATCAGTGCCACCCAGGATTTTTGGAAGTGCCAAAACGCATAAAGACAACACACCGGTCCGATTAATGCTGGATTTCAGTGGAGTACACTATGCAAAGACAGCCAAGTGGGTGAACAAAAAACTCATCCAAATGTTAGGCTTTGGAATATACACCATCAAGTCATCTGCACAGTTCATTTCCTCCGTCAAAGATTTACAATTAAACCCAAACATCAGACTGGCCACTATGGACGTTTCCGAATTGTATGGCTCTGTCAATAGAAGCACATCGATCCAAATAGTCAGAAATGAACTTTTGACACAAAAAATAGCTCAACCACTGGTTGACTTCATCCATGACTTTCTATGTTGGTTGGACAGCAACATTGTGGCATTCTTCAGAAACCAGTGCTTCTCCATGAAACAAGGCTGGCCTATGGGACTACCACTGAGTGGTGTAGTCACCAGCATCTTCCTAAACTATTATGAGAGAAAAATCATATCTAGTCTAAACCCACCATGCCTTCTAGCATACACTAGATATGTGGATGACCTGTTTATTGCTGCCATCCCCGAGATCATTACACAGATCAAAACCGAATTAGAAGCCAACACAGCACTAATTGTTAATGTCACAACTGAAGACACTCACCAACAAGTCAAATACCTTGATGTCAAAATAAAAAGAGAAAATAACCACTGCCATTATAGCATGGCCATCAAACCGTTGGAAATCAGATGCCATACACACCCCCAATCTCACACACCCACAGCACATAAATTATCGGGTCTAGCATCTTTTTTGCATAGAAACAGATTGTTGTGTAAAATCGAGGCAGATGCAAAAACAAATGTAGCAGAATATAGAAATGATCTACTGAATTTAGGCTTCAGACAATCCATCATCGACAAAAAAATCTCACACATTCAGAATAAACCTCTCAACTCTCACGCCACACAGGATAAACCCAGGTTATTACTTCCATACATACCCAATTTACACAAGAAACTACATTCCATCTTTAACAACAAATATCAGCTCTGTTTTCGAACCCCTCCAAATTCTAACAATCTAATTAACAATACCAAAGATCAAACTCCACTGTTACAGACCCCCCCCCATACAGTATATAACATTGCTTGTCCAAATAACTATTGCAAAGGCACATATTATGGGGAAAGCAGAGCATATTTGGCCACACGATTGGCACAACACAGGTATTCGTACAATAGAGCTCGCAACGATCCGTCTACTTATTCAGTTTTTTATCAGCACCAGTGCACAAGTCACCATGAGTGCATTCCGGACAATCCTACCATCGTATGTAGAGAGAGACATGACCTCAAAAGAAAGATCAAAGAGGCTTTATTTATCTCTCGCGACAGCGATGCCATAAACAGGAAGGACACGTGTTTTTCTCTATCAAAAAGATGGAATTAGCATATTTGCATAAATTTAAACGTAAGCAAGCTATGATTATGAAGGCAAGATCCTTTGAAAGCGCTCAGCTGTTTTAATATTTTTAGTTAGCTATTTGTATTTGTATTAACAGCTTTTGGGAGCAGTTGCGCCGCACACGCACTTGTGCTTGAATACATACATTTCCCAAAAGTAAAAATTATTTAACTTAATAATAATAATTGTATTTATTAAACATATAATCTTGTGATAAATAAATCACACATGGAGCTTAACAAAAATACATGTGCAAATAAAATAAAAAACATTAATATACAATAAAATAATTAAATAGAAATAAAAAGTTTTTGATTATCATCAATTATAATCCAGTTCATAATGAATTTTCTCAAAGTTTTCCTTGATAGGTCATTAACATTAAATCCAATGTTTCTTATAAAAATATTATAAAATCTTGGACCAAGATAACATTTCTGATATCTGCAATGAGTTTTAAAGTACACTGGTTCAAATAATAAATCAAAATCACTTGATCTAGTCACCATTATTGATGAAGAATTATTTTTATTAATTTTTTTGTATTTAATATAATAACACAAAATATTCATTAAAAATAATTGATGAATAGTTAAAACTCCAGCACTCTTAAATAATTCAAGTCTTGGCAAATTCAAAGGTTTAAACAAAATAATTCTTAATGTAAAATTTTGTAGTGTTGCTGCAGTACCACCCCATAATGTTATACCATAACAAAGTCTGCTTAAGAAAATTTGTTTATATATACTTAATAGGACAGATTTATTCAAACAATCTCTTAATCTATAAAAAAGAAAATTAAGTTTTCTTAATTTTACTTGAAGCCAAAGAAGATGTTTATCCCAACGTAAATACTCATCCAAAACCAAGCCAAGGTAAGAAATTGTTGAAGTCCTGGTAATTTTCTGATAAGATGTTTTATTAACTTAAGGCAATTGAATTAACAAGTCTTTTGCTGGAATATTTTTAAGAGAATACATTATGTAATTACCTTTATTAATATTTAGCAGTAATCTATTATTGTTCATCCATTGTGTAATTTTAAATAAATCTTCATTCACAAGTTTCTCAAGTAAACTATATGAAACTGCTGAAGTAACCAACACAGTATCATCTGCAAAACAAAAAAATGTTAGAATGAAGAGAGAGATCAAGCAGATCATTAATATAAACAGTAAATAACAATGGATCCAGGACTGAACCTTGAGGAGCTCCATATCTAATTATTTCAGAATCACTCAAAAAATTATTAATTTTCACAAACTGGCTTCTATTACTTAAATAAGATTTAAACCATTTAAGCATAGTACTCCTTATGCCATAATGGTGTAACTTAATTATTAATATATCATGTGGAACACAGTCAAATGCTTTCCGCAAATCTAAATAAATGCCTATAGTTTTGTAACCTTTTTCTAAAGATTCAGTGATAACTGAAACATGTTCAGATAAAGCCAGTTCTGTAGATCTTCCTGGCAAAAACCCAAATTGATTGTTTGAAAATAAATTATATTTTTGAAAAAACAAAACAATTCTGTTTTTTACACACATTTCCAAAATTTGAGACAATGTAGATAAAATAGAAATTGGCCTGTAGTTTTCCAAACATTCCCTATCTCCACTCTTAAAAATAGGTATAACAACAGCCGATTTTAAACAATCTGGAAATATACCTGAATCAATAGAAGAAAAAGAATGGAAACATTTTCAATTAATATTTTTACAGAAATACAATCCAAACCAATACATTTCTTATGTCTCATTTTATAAAGAGAATCTAAAATAATAATAATAATAATAATCATCACTATATGACAGCAAATATTAAAGATAAATATTTATAATCTGAATTATCTCGGCAGGACGACAAATATTAAAAATAAATGTTTTTGGTTCTTTTGAAGGTGTATGTAGTGTATTGATTATATCTACATTTGATGTATAAATTTACGGTATGTGTAGCATTACAGTATACATGCTGAAGGATATGGATTGTAATGTTTCATCCACTTTTATTTTGAACATATAATAGAATTAAGTATCTTAAAACTATAAATTTAATACTTACACATTTATAACTTTTTTTATCCACTTGAATTTGAATTCAACTTTTATTATTGTAAGGTTTATTTTACAAATACCTATGCAATAGAATATTTTAATACTTCTCCACTATACTAGTCGAAGTGGCACATAAATTATATCACAAAAGCAACTCTCAATTTATAATTTTTAAATAATTCTAGTATACATTTTAATATCTAGTATTTGATGAACCAAATATAAAAATCTTTATCCTGAAAAATGTATTACTTATTTTAGATAGTTTTACTCAAACATGGATTGAGAAAGGAACTTCAAAAGGAAAATCACAAATGATGAAATATAACTTAATATTTATATTTTAAATAAAATTAAAATAATGTTTTTAAAAAAGCAATATTTCTCCACCAACAAAGATTTAATATGTACTCTTTCTATTGAATATAAAGTATACTTTCTGGATTTCCAATGGAGCTGTTATAGTCAGACTTGGTATATTTACTAATCTAATAATTTATTTACTTATTAATTAAAACAAATAACTAATACATCATTCATATAAAGTTTACATGGCAATCCAATATCAAACATTCTCAAATTTATCAATAATAGGACTCACAAATGACAGCACCTTTAACAATTTGTAGCACTATTATTCATGTTTACTAAAGTTTAAAATCATCACAAACAAAATCCATTTTGGAAACGATTTATCTCAAATATCATCACAATCAAATTAATCTATTTTGGAAACGAATTATCTCAAATATTAAATGTATATTTTGAATTCCTCTAATCTCCTTAATTCATTTGATAGTTTTTTCCTTTTGATAGTTATAGTATAAACACATAAAATCTTCAAAGAACTCTTTGCCAAAACAAATGCTCTGATCACTATACTGCTTTCTATTCAATAACAATATATTATTTATTCCTTTATATATGAGACACTTCCTTTATATTTTCCCAAATGCTTTTTTATTGGATAAGTTCCTGGGATAATAACTTAAAAGTTTACAGGAACACTTATTAAAAGCATATTCTCTATGAAATTGGTGGATGTTTTAGAATTTCAATATTGCAAATTTTTTTACCTAAAATTTTTTTTAAAAAAATATGTTGTTTTTCTTTTTATATTTTAGTTTAAAATATATCCATTGCTGCTTTTGAGATAGATTAGAGACTTGATCCTGTCTAGGACAGACTCTTAGATGTTTTTCTATCACATCATCCTCAGGTAGGTAAGTACAAAAATGTGATTTTGGATAAAAACATGGCTAATCTTAAACCACACTGAAAAATTTATAGATTGGCCTCTCATTTTAATTTTTTGGTATTTTTAGGTGATGTCAAAATTTTCCATAATGCATCTCACCTTGTAGCTGATTTCCATAGAATCTCCATACTACCATAAATAATCAGATGAGATTCCATGATTTTTACTCTCAATTGGTAGGAATGTGTATTCATTTTGAAATGCAAAACAATAAAATAATCTAGTTCACTTGCGTGTGTAGCACAATTGTCCTCAAAGCTGTGTATTGTTATCAATTAGATAAATAAGAACGAATGAGCCTAGCACTTTTGAAGGGTCCAGCCTTCATAATCATAGCTTGACTGCTAATAATAATGATAAGCAAATTTATGCTAAATACGCTAGACATTCCATTTACTCGATAAAGCATAGCATGTGTCTTGCCTGTTTATGGTGTCTTTGTCTCTGGAGATGAACTTTCATGACTTTTCTTTTGAGGTCATGTCTGTCTCTGCACATGATTGTGGAATTATCTGGAATACACTCATGGTTGGTTTTGTTCTGGTGCTGAAAGAAAACCAAATAGGTGGAAGGATGATTGAGAGCTCTATTGTATGAGTATTGTTGATAAAGCATAGGATATGTCTTTCCTATGTATGGCATCTTGATCTCTGAGAAGGCTTCCTTGATTTTTTTGAGGTCATGTCTCACTCTGCATATGATTCTAGAATTTGATAGACTTCAGACATACCATCTATTATAATATAGGCTATTGGAGAACACAGAAAATCTGGGTTTTTTTTCTATGTGAATACAAACTCCACCATAGTGAACTAGTAGCAGTCACTGGATTTCCACTGTCTTACCTTTCTTTTCATGGTAATTCTGTCATAATCTACAAAATTCTTAAGAACTCCCTTATCTTTTTTTTTAACCTTTTTATAATCAGAGTAAAAAAATGTTTAACATCAATTTATTATAAACAAATAAATAAAATGCATTTATCTATTTATTAACAATTATTAGAGCAATAAATATTTATCAATAAATATTATTAGATTAATACAATTTGATTAATATTTTAATATCAATAATTTTATTAGATTTTATCTGTTATTTTAGAAATATTTATTAAATCTAAATGTTTAATTATTTAAGATTTCCATGAATTATTTTGTTAGTTTTTATAGCACACTTTTCTAATTTTGTGAAATACTATTAATACACACATCCACACATTTAAATGTAAATGTAACAAAAAATTTATATATATATATTTCTAATTGATAGCACCTGTTGATTTAGTCAACAATTTATTTATTTTAAATTTGCTGTAAATATTACTTTTAGTAAAGTCTAACTACCTATGATCTAACTACCTATGATCTCACTTACTGTTTATTCACAAACACTATTCTGTGTGTACCTGGATTTGTTCACTAATTGTTTGTTAAATTATTATAAAATAATTGCAATATTTAATATTTGAAAATATTCAAAAACTTATATCTGAAGTCTAAAAAATAATAAAAACAATTACCCCCTTGAACATTGTTTTTATGGAAGTTTACCTTGGGTTTACACCTATTACTTGATCTTTCTATCTGTTGTGACATATATAATCAAGAAATGTTTTTAACTTCATACTTTGTAGACCATAATAGCATTGGTACCAAATGCTACAATATGTAATTTTTAATTGGAAGTATTTTCATTTATAAATCCTGTAGATGTGAATAACATTAAATAATTGTATTAATAAATAAGAACATTACAATTAAGTTTTTAATTTACATTATACCAGTAAATTTGTATATATGGTGAAATTTAATAATACCATTTAAAATGCAATAATATTGAGAAATCTTTTACTAAATTAAATTCCACTTTCAAATTTAGTTTTTAAATAAAAGTCTGTCATTAAACTATAGTAATATGAGATTCATAGAACTCAGTAAATCATATTTAACTTTGGATGTTAAAGTGTAGAAGACATTTTTTTTTTACTCTTCATTTTATATATATTTACATGTATAAAATTCCATTTGCTCATATTTTTATGTAAAGCCATAGTTATAAAAACATTTTATGAAATATTGTTGAGAATTTCAAAGCTCAAATGTCACAAATATAATTTTTAAGAAATATGATGAGATAATTAATTAAAATAATTTAATTTATAATTTTTCTTATAAAAGATCAGTGACATATTTTATTTTTCATCAAATATAAATATTATTTCAAATTTAGATTGTTCTAAAAAATTATTTGTTATAGTCTACAAATTTTTATACAATCAATCACTGGCTATGTATTTGTATAAAATATAATGATTATAATATTGCTAAATTTTTATAAGTCAAACAAGATATTGAAAAAATAACTTATTTAGAATAAATATAATATACATTTTATAGTCATAATGAATATTATGATATATATATATCAATGCCAAAAATTAGCAGTTTTATATACATGTACATATATGTAAATTCAATGAAAGCAGTCAACACTTACACAATATCAATAACAATAAGGAATCTTAATCTGTTGTCAAGGCAACCTGTACAATGAACACAGTTTATAAAAGAAATTATTTACCATCTAATTTTAAAATAAAAATTAAAATTAACTTCACTTTCTAACAATTAGATTAATTAAAAAGAGCAAAATAAAATCAGTAAACCAATTTTATGTAACTATGAAATGAAAATCCATGTTTTTTTAATGTAGATTATTTGAAATAAAATAAAAAATATTCATTTTTTATTTCAGCATACAGTCTTCTTTAAAAAATTGCATTCAATGAGAGATTTTTGAAGTCAAAATAAGTTATAATATTTAGTAGTCAAATGGCTTTGCAATTCAGATATACAGAATCTATAATAAGAATTTTAAAAGAATTTTAATTATGACTCTATATCTATTTTTTATTAAGTAAAGTGTACTTAAAAAACTAATTAAATTAAATTGTAAAATTAATAAAATGTACATTAATTAGGAGCATTGAAAGAAAATATTTAAAATTTAAACTAATTTTGTATAATTGTATAATATATAAAAAATAATAAGAATCATAGTAAATTAAAAGTGCACAATATTAAATCACTTAAGTGACAAGTTGAACATAAAAATTTCATGGAATTAACCAAAAAAAATTTTTTTTTTACTTTTCTCATTAAAAATCAATTCAGAAACCTTTGCTATATTGTGCTATTTTACCATTGTGCTTAACTGGACTGTAGCATTATATTCAAATATGTATTAGAGCCAAGAAATAGTGATTACTTGATGATATAAGTCATTGCATTTTCCTATTGTGAAAAGTATTCAGAAAATTATTTGAGGTTTTATTAAAATTGTATTTGTAAGTAGTTTAATCCATAAGAGGTAGTAAATAGCAGTTCTTCAGATAAAGAAATTGTTTGTATCTGGTTATTCATATCTGAATTTATGTTGACTATGTGTGTCACTGATATCTTCAGTTTGGGTGTGGTTGAGCTGATTATTTGTCTATTGTGATTGTAGACTCTTTCTGTTATCACATTGTTTTTCCAGATGGTCATTATTTAGTTTGTCTATGTTTTTATTATTTTTGTTTGAATTTTGATAATGAGAAGAAGTGAGAGTGTTTCCTCAGATGGAGAAGTTGTTTTCATATTGTTGTATATATTTGGATTTATGTTATCATTGTATGTATAGTTGGGGTCTTCAGTATGTGTGTGGTTGAGCACTTCATATGTTTTTTGGATTGTGGATTCTTTTTGTTGTCACATTATGTTGCCAGGTGGCCTCACTTCCCACTTGTGTAATATATGGGTTTAAACCCTCTTATAAAGAGGCTCAGCATGGCTTCCTTATCTACAAAGTGTGTAGAAATATTGTTTGGATCTATTTCTGGATGCAACCTCAGCTTGAAATCAAAGCAATTGCTGTATACCAACACTGGTGTATCTTTCAAATAAATTGGGTTGAATGCTATGACCTTGCCAAATGGCTGTATCATTGTCTGAAAGATTTTGATGTCATATCCAAGGTATGCATTCTTGAGTATGCCAGTAATCTGATTATGTTGATCTGGATATACTGTGATGAGTGCATAGTTGCCTAAAGTTTTAATTGTGGTTTGAAACTGAGATTTTTGGCTTTCTTGATAAAATTTGAGGATTAAATATGTGAGTTAGGATGATCAGCAATCCTTAGTATGTTATCTTAAAGGCCATGTAGCATTATTGCTTCATAAAGCAAATTTCTAGGAAATTTATGTAGTGATAAATTTGCATCTGTAGCTGATAATATTGTTGAACGAGAGGAAAAATCTTTTGAATGTCATATATAGGCCATGTGGGACCACTTTTACATATTAATTTTAAATCATCATTATTGATTTTCTTGCATTTGTATATCCAGCTGCAAAATATCGTTAGTATTTATTCTTTGGAAGCGATGGAAAACTATTTTTTTCTGAGATTGCTACTTAATTGTGCTTTTTTTGTTGTGAATCATTTTTTTCCCAAGAAAAATTGCTTTCTTTTTTTTTTAATTAAAGATTTTATTTAAAGAAAATTAATTTTTACTTAGTATAAAATTATCTATGTTGTTTTTTACTTGGCTTATTTAACAACGCTGTTTCTTGTAAATTATTTTTCACTATGTTGGCATATGTTTTTGCTTTACCTGTAATTTGCATAGGCTTGGATAGCATATTGGCGCCATTCTGCTGGTCACATGACTGGGGGGGATCACAATTGAAATGTTTTTTATGTTGAGCAACAAATAGTATTGTGAAAAAAATACCACATAAAAATATATATTTTGTTAAAACACATATTAATTTTGATTGTCCAATATTTACTGTTCACATTATTATTATTATTATTATTATTATTATTATGATGATGATGATGATGATGTTTCAAAAAGGGGAACTTTATTCAATCTAGAAAACAGGTTACATTATTAATTTTCATTTACACGCATTTACATTGATATTTCCGATTGTATATATTGTGTCTTGGTCTCTTTTTTAAGTCTATTATTGAGGAAAGGCTGAACTATTAGAGATTTGACTTTTGTTTTACAAGTGACCAAGTAGCCATGAAAATGTCTGAGTGTGCTATTTTATTATCTCTGTTTTTTAATTGTGCTAACTTGTTGTGAAAAGTTGATGGATGCCACCTTGTATTATTGCCAAAAGCGAATGTGCATCGCGAGCACCAACATGCATAAAGTATGAAGGTTGCTGCTTGGATTGTTGGGGTGGATGTCCTGCAGAATGTACTGATAATATCTTGCAGGGAGATGTTTAGTCTTCTGTATTTATTTGTTATTTCATGTCGAATATTGTTTAATGCTGGGCAGTTGTAAAACATATGTTGTTGAGTTTCTTCTGCTTGATGGCATAGTGTGCAGAAGGGGTCTATTTTTGTATATAATCGTCTGTATCTTAAGAAATATGATGTTGGCAAAGCATATAGATTTAGTTTCAGAAGGAAATCAAAGAATTTGGGCTCCATAGACCATTTTTTAAATTTTTTAAGCAGCTGTTGGTTGTTTATTCCGAGCATCTGTGTTGAAATATCTGATGTATATCCTGGGTATACCATTGCATATATCTGCCAATATGAATATTTGGTTGTTGTTTGCAGTGATATTTGAGTATGTGTGATTCTGAACTGGTTTATGACAGATGATAGATAGCAATGTGAAGGTGGAGGTGTGTCTGTGGGTGTTATTTGTATTAGATACTGGAGTTCTGGGAAATGTCTGAGGGTGGCTATTATAAGGTTTGCGGTTTTTTGTATTCGAAAAATATTTATGTTGTGTAGCCCCAAACCATTGTGTATTGCTGGTCGATTAAGGTGTTTTGCAGATATTGACACTGTCTTTTTATTCCATAGAAGCTTATTGCAATATGAAGAGATTTTTGATGTAAAAGCTTTTGAGAATTGAATTATGGGAGAATAATAGATAATCTTGGTGATCACCAGCTGATTGAACAATTGCACTTTAGCATATATTGAGAAGTATGCTTTTGATAGTGAGGCAGTGATCCATTCTGCTTCATCTTTTAACTTGTCCTGGATTTTTTGCCTCATTGTGTTTGTTCCCATGTAGAAAGGAAAGCCGAGGAAAGGAGATGGTTTGCCTTGGAAAATTTGCATGCATGGCTTATTGGTGTATAGAGACCAAGCAGCAGTCTTGTTTTGATTAAAATTTTAGATGGTGTGTTGCTTGAAAGTCTTGCAGTATTTTCTGTAGTATTGGTATCTGTTTTTTTGATGGTAGGAAGACTGTGATGTCATCCATATATGCAATGCAGGCTATAGGTTGTGATGTGCCTGGTATCTGGATGCCTTTCATACTCTGCTGAATTTTGAGTATGAGTGGATTGATGTAAAAAGTAAATAACAATGAGCTGAGTGGTGAGCCTCGGGATATGGATTGTGTGGGAATGAATGACGGAGAATTTTTGCCATTGAATGTGATATGTATTTCTCTGCTAAGTAGTAGGTTTGTGAGTAGGTACAGATGAGTTCATGGAATTGTGATGTCAGCTAGCATATTGATTAATGTATTGATGTCGACCGAGTCAAAAGCCGCTTCTATATCAAGTTGAACTGCAATTGGTGCATACTTCTTTCTGTCCCATACTGAGTTAATAACTGTTTTAAGTATCATTGCAGCCTGTGCAGTTGATGATTGCTTCCTTGCAAACTGGCTGTGTGAAATTAGTGGTAGAATATGTGGCTCTAGACTGTCTTTGAGTACTTTTTCAATTATTTTAATCATAAGTGGCCCCATTGAGATTGGTCATAGATTGGATAGTGTTGATATGTGGACTTTTCTTGTTGAAGGGGACTATTGGTATTGGATATAAACCTTGGATATCGTGCAACTTCTGTGATAGATGATTTGCAAGGTCACATAAATATTGGCTAGTGAACTGGCTGAGATGTGCAAGGACAAATTTGGGTATTCCATGTGTTCCTGGGTGACATGCATTAGGTACTGTTGCTAGTTTAGTAGCAAATTCTGTGATGTTGTATTTGTTTCTGGTTTTCCAAAGACATTAGAATTATATTTGACCAGGTGGTATGCTTGCAGCTTTTGTTTGAAATGCTGATAGATCGGTTTTAACATATCTCCTGCATATGTAAGCCCTTGCTCTGTGTGTGCCATTGGTACTCTGACAGTGGTTAGGTAGTCCAAGGCCCAGTGAATGTATTTTCTTGTCCATGTGTGTTGTTTACCGAGGCAGACTTTACTCTTTTTTATTGCTAGGTAGTTTTTCAGATGGTTACAGATGTTTTTGTATGTTTGTGTAAGCCTGCATATATGTTGTTGACTGGTGTGTGTTGGGTTTATCATTGTAATCTGCTTATGTATTTCATCAGCCAGAGCTAGCAGTCTTGAGGGTGGGGGGGATTTGCATGTAATGTGATCTATATTGAATGATAAAATGTTTATGAATGCTAAGTATCTTTGAATGGGATTAAGTTGCATATTTTTGATTTTGTGAAGCATTATATATGTTTCTGAAAAAATAAATTCTGGGGTAGAAGTTGGAAGTAGAATTCTGATTGTTTTACCATGTGTAAGTGCAGTTGTTTGGATTTCTGTCAGATTAATTAGTATGGTTTGTGCAGAGTGATCAGAGAAAGGCAATGGGTTGATGTTTAGGCTGATTTGATGGTGTAGCATAGGTGAATAAAAGTACAGATCAATTCTTGATGTATGACGTCCATTGTGAAAGGTAACTGCGTCATTTGACAGAAAACCCTCTGCACTCATAAGTGGAATTGATATTTGATGCAGCCACTTTAAAATGAACTCTTGATATTTCATGTTGAAATCCCTTATTAGTATGGTTGGATGTGAATTAGAGCCAAGTAAGGAGTTTATGTTTAATATAATATTTGAGACAATTGTATGACCCGGTGAAATATACACAAATATAATGGTTAGTGTGATGATTTGATGACTAAAAGTTATTATTAGTAAATTTGCATCTATATATATATATATGATTTTGAATGAGTCAAATGGACAACTTTGTGTTATGAGCAGTCCAGTACCCCCTGAGGGAGATGATGTGTCTCTGGAGCATGCACAGTAGCCTTCTCTATTTAGCTGTACTGAGGGGTCAATTTATGAGCCACTATATATTTTAGTTTCTAGAAGTCCTAGTATATGAGGTTGTGTAATCTTTATCCATTGTTGTAGCTGATGTATTTTGTTGACTGAGTTGAGCCCTCTGATATTAAATGCTGTTATTTTTAGCTTCATTATCGTGATTGGCTGCGAGTTGGTTTCTCAGTGTGTTGAAGTTTGCATGAAGCTTTTGCATATTCTCTAGTGTCTGGGAGCAGTTACTAGTGGTTTGATTACTATCCAGCTCCATAGGTATTAAATTCTCTGCCAAGTGTTCAATCATTTCTGTTAGAGTATTGTTTTCATCTGTTTTGGCTCTTTTTGATTTATTTCTTCTTGGCCAACCAGATTTTTGGACTTCTGTTGGTGTTGTTTCTATGGTAGGGAGGCATGGGGTTAGTGACTCTAGAATATCTGTGGATGTTTTGTTTATAATTATATGTGGCATGCTTGTTTTGGGAGAGTTGTATGTATCATTAGACATGTCTGGATTTGAGTCTGACATGTTATTGATTGGTATGCCTGGTGTTTGTGATACTTCACGTATGATTTGTGCTTGATTTTGATCCATTTGATCATCAGTGCTTTCATTTAATTTATTCAAGCTATGTGTTGTAGTTTCAAGTATTTTTGTGTTTTCTTCTGCATGTTTGTTTTTACTAGCTTCATTTGTACTGTGATTATTTTCATGTTGATTGTTTGAGTTGCTAGTGTTATTTTGTGTGTTGTTGTTTTCTTCATGTTGGGATTGGATGTGCTGATTATTTGTTGTCTGACCCTGTGTGAGTTGGCTATCCATGCACTGTGTAGCTAGATGACCACGCTTGCCACAGGCATAGCATTGTGGTTTTAAACCTCTTATATATAGGCACAGCATAGCTTCCTGATCAGCAATTTGTGTTGGTATAGATTCTGGGTCAATGTCTTTGTGTAATTTTAACTTAAAATCATAGCTATTGCTGTATATTGGTATTGGTGTGTCTTTGAGGTATATTGGTTGAAATGCTATAACCTTGCCAAATGGATCCATCATTTTTTGAAAGTCTTGTTTCGTGTATCCAAAGTATGTATTTTTAATTATTCCAGTAATTTGGTTCTGTCGATCTTGATCAACTATAACAATCGCGTAATTGCCTAATGTTTTAATTTGGTTCTGAAATTGGTTCTTTTGACTAATATCAAGAAATTTGATTGCAAGGTATCTGGGATTTGGATGATCTGCGATTCTTACAATCATTTCCCACAGTTCGTTTTCAGTTATTGTTTGATATAATAACGCACGTGGAAAACGATACAGCGATATATTTGCGTCTGTGGCAGATATTACTATTGAGTTTGGTGAAAAAAATCTTTTGAATGATGTATAGAGTCCCCGTGGAATCATATTGTTAAAGTGTTCATTAGTTCTTTCTAGCATATTATCAGTCCAGTGTGCAAGGGGAGGGTCTTGGTTTACCTGTATCTTTAAATCTAATTGTTTTATGTCATTTGGATTTGTTTTTCTAAATCTTGGAACTATTTTATTATTTATTGTAGTCGTGAAATTCTTTGAACTTGTTGCTTGCATGTTAGGGTTTTTGCGACCATGGTGTACGACTTGACGGTGTCTAAATTTTTACGTATTTCAGTGGCCATATTGACGCCAACTACTTGATCATGCATAGCTGTCATCTCCATTTTTTTTTTTTAAAAAAAGAAATCTTTGGTGACGTAAATGTTTTTTTATGATATTCTTTAGCTAGGTTATGATTTTCATTAATTATAGCTTCAAAAATATTTATTTTTATTTTGTGAAATTATATATATTGTTTTAATTTTATATTGTGGCATTATGATTGGTTTTTTTGGGGTTTGAAGCCCAACTACTTTAATATTACTTACCGGAAATATCAGGATTTTCTGTGGTATTCCATTATTATTATTATTATTATTATTATTATTATTATTATTATTATTTTTTTTTTTGTTTTTTTTTTTTGTTGTTGTTGTGGTGTTGTTGTTGGTGTTGGTGTTGTTGTTGTTGTTGTTGTTGTTGTTGTTGTTGTTGTTGTTGTTGTTGTTGTTTGTTGTTGTTGTTGTCGTCGTCGTCGTCGTCGCCGCCGCCGCCGCCGTCGCCGCCGCCGCTGCTGTTGCTGTTGCTGTTGTTGTTGTTGTTGCTGCTGCTGCTGTTGTTGTTGTTTCTATAATATACTTTATTGAACAAAAAAAATGTGTTACATTTGTTTTACAAATGTTTTACACAAGTTTTTCCAGGGTTACAAAGTCATTTCAAATTTAACCAATATGATATAAATTAGAAAGACATGGCTTACAGTATTACTGGGATACGTTTAAACGATTGTTGATTATCTTTCAAAAGTAACCTTTATTAGTAAAAAGATTACAAAAATTTTGGGTACACTTACCCATTGAGAATTACAAAGTGTTCAATGTAACAAACAAGGTAAAACAATTACTGATTATATAAAGTAAATATGCTTGATAACAATTATGTCCATAAAAAAGTTGCTATAACGTTGATATTAATGTATATCTGAACATGAGTATCTATACATGGATCTACATGGCCCAGCCACTGAGAAGCTATCCATCACCCAATGATCCCACCCCTGAGACCCTGAATCGAAGACCCAAATGCTTCAGCTGAATAGGTGGACAAATCCAGCATTGCGCCAACCACCACAACAGGCAGCGAGGTCCAAGGCCCCAAGTCCATTAAATAATAAATTCTGGACCTGCAGCTGAGCCATGTCAAGACCATTCCAGATGTCTCTGTCTCCTAATTAACAGTCCAAATGTGCAGGTACCGCATTCAGTCTACCTGCCCAGAATTAGAAAGCCAACTAAGAAAAACTAACACATAGCAAGCTCAGATCTGCACTGCCCAAAACCAACCTATCAAGGGGGCATAGCAGCCAAACAGAGCAGGAATGGTGCTGAAACTTTGACCAGGTACCCTCCCAGCAGGTTTTCCAGGTAGCAGCAATAATTGTCAACAGCCTGCACCAATGAACCAGCCTCCTAGTGACCGCCACCACTCCCGGAGGAAGAAAAGAGGAGTGCAGACCCATGCCTGCAAAATTATTGTAGCAAGGCTTCCATCAAAGTTACAAAATTTGGAGGAGGCCCAAATCAGACCAACCACCTTCCAAACTCTCTAGTGCAGATCCATGCCTGCAAAATTATTGTAGCAAAGCTTCCATCAAAGTTACAAAATTTGGAGGAGGCCCAAATCAGACCAACCACCTTCCAAACTCTCTAATTTTAAAGTTAACCAAAAAAAAATAATTAGTTCAATTTAACACTGCCCTAATAAACAAGCCATCAAGGGGGTGAAGCAGCCTCCAAAGTCTGCTTCATTGTTGTTAACTCTTGATACATGTCATATATTCTAAATACTAGTTCAACTCATCCGACTGTAAGGTTCTCCAGGGATTATAATCTAGCTTATATATTTCCATTTGGTTATTCCGATTATGAACAGTGTGATTAGCATTGTAGGATTCTTGCTTATTATTTGGTTGTACAGTAGAGATGAATGGCAACCAACCTGTTATAACTAGTTTCTGTAACCACGTTGTAGACCTGATTGTAGTAGGATTCCAACTCGGACTCTTGTATTGATCCTATTTGAATTCTGCTTATCTTAATTGAAATCTAGGTCTTGATTTGTAATCAAGGTTTCAGTTGTGTAGTGTAAAAGTTTGTAATCTGTGGATTATTCTTAATAATTGTTGAATTAAAGGAGTTGAGTGAATTGCAGCTTCAATATCTTTGTTTGGGTCTATACCATCATTTGAACTTATTTTTATCTTTAAATCATTGTTTTTTGGCTCAGGAAACACTTCGTTCTAATTCTGTGTCAATTTGAAAATTTTCTACTTTTGTGGTGCCCCAATCGCACTGGAAGTGGCCCAGTAACTTTGATCTAATCATCAGAAAAATTTAACTCTTGTGCAGGGAGATGGCTTAAAACAATCTATAATGTTTGATTCTAAAATTGAGATCGAATTCATATTTAAAATAATTTCCCCCTCCTATGCATTCAGCCATGATGATATCGTAACTTTTTTCTTATGAACAAATTAACGCTGGGATTTCTTCTTCTTTTTTCCATAGGTTTATGATTACTTTTGTATCTAGTTTGATTCTTGGTTTATTTCCTGATTTGTTTGCAGCCATAGAATCTTGCTACATCTGATGCTATTGTGAAATTCTTAAGACTATCTTTATTAAGCTTTTTCTTTTTTTTTGCCGACGTTTTCAATAAAATTTGACCTGCAAACTATTTCTCAATTAATCCTATCATTAAGCTTAGGATTTCTAGTAACTTTTTTTTTTTTTTTGATTATTTGGTTTCATTTTAAAATCTTTTCCTAAGTTTTATTCTTGCTCAAATGATTCTAAAATTTCCTTGTACTGGCTTTTGCATTTTGTAATGGCAGCCATTTGCATAGAACGATACGATTGATAATTTCAAATACTTTTGAGTGAAAACTGATTTAATATTTCTTGTAAAGGTGATGAGATGATAAAACAAGTACTCACCTACATCTTGGCAAACTTTTTTCCCCATAAACTCAAACTTAAAAGCATAATGAGTCTCATTCTTCTGGTGCCAGCGAACAGTCAACTGCTCCAGCTGGCAACAGGAAGTGGACTGATGATTGTTGATTATTGTATACATTTGATTAACATAGCTAATTGCAATATAATTATATGAACGTAGATTTATTATTATTATTACAATCATTATTATTATTATTATTAGCTTTTAAAGAAAACTTTATTTGTACTTAAAAAAATTGTTACATTAATAAAAACAAAAAAATGCATACATCAAGAAACAAAAGTTTTCCATTAGTGAATTAGAGCATGATGACATTTGAATAAGTCCAGTTTTAAAAAATTGTTACATTAGTAAAAACAAAATAATGCATACATCAAGAAACAAAAGTTTTGCATTAGTGAATTAGAGCATGATGGCACATGTATAAGTCCAGATTTGGATTCAATCTCAATTGTTTTAAAGGATAGAGATCCGTGAATGATTATATTTCTCATTCAATTCAGATAGTCTGGCTCATGATGTTGTTTGCTTTGTGGTCTCATTAAAGTGTTTAAAAATGTGTAGCATAATACTCTCATAGATAAATTAAGCAAACTAATAACAAAATGAATGTCATACATATAGAAAAGTCAAAAGTTTCTTATAGAAAAAGCTTTATTATGATCAATCTGAATAAAAAAGTTCTTGTTTAACATCCACAAATTTCTCATGGAAATGTTTCATCAATTTATATTATTCAATGTTTTTGCATGAATTACAATGTGCGATAATCAAATGATCACTACTATTATATATAGATAATTGCAAAGTTTCCTATGAAAATGTGATAATTTGTAGGCAGATGATAATTTTTTACAATGGTATATGTTTTTGGGTGTCTATCAAGAAAGACATATTCTTGATGACTAAATGTTCTTGGTTGAGGGACTTGTAGAAAGATATATTTTTAATAGCTAAATGTTCTTGGTTGAGGGACTTGTAGATTGGTGGATGACAGTTAGGCTGGTTGTCCATTTCATAGTAATTTTTTTTTCCAAAAGTTATTTTTATTTGTTTTTTGTACTTAATCATTTACCTTGAAAAGTATGTTTTGTGGGACTTTTGCTGGAGTTAAACATGGAGACTTATGAGACTTTGAACTAGTATTTGTCAGGTTTATTGGAGTCATGTGTCTAGGGTTGCCATTTTAGTAAATTTTGTCTTTGAGAAAATGTTTTCTAAGAAATTTCAGTGATAAACCTCCCAAGTTTCCTCTAGCTGAATTGCACCCAACATTCACATATATTTGAGTTTTACCTTGAAAAAGTGTATTTTGATACCCATGAAACTCTAAGCTAGCTCTCATAGGATTCACTGCAGGTCACATGGTTGTTGGTCATCATTTTAATAGATCCTATCACTGAAAAAATGTAAAATCCCAGTGATCAGTTTCTTTGGAAAAAAGGGTATTTTTAAGGTCCTTTCCGGGCTTAAACGTGAAACCCAAAGCAGTTGCTGTATGGTCCACTGTAAATCATATGGTACAATGGTCATCATCCTAATATGATCTCATCACTGAGAAAATAACAGTTTTCCAAGAAACCTTCAAGATTAATTCCCCATGAAAAAAAAGTGCACCCAGAGAATCCCTTCCGGACTCAATACATGGAGACCCATAAAAAACTGAATCAGCATTTGCAAGGCTTGAATGTGGACTATTATTATTGTTTCAACAATAATCATTATCATCTAAGAGAGTTATAAAAGATTTTTACAAATTTGGTTTGCAATGGATACATGGCCAATTTGTGCCTGTAAGTGAATACATATAGAAATTGTTTTAAGTTCAATGTAACATTTCAGTAGATCTAGAAAGTTTGGATTGCTGTTTCCAAGTGTGAAATTTAGACTTGTATTTTAACATATGGTTAAGTTCTCGGGGTAATATAAAATCAATAGTTAACTATTGTTCTTCTTGTAGGACTTATTCTCCTTGAAAATATTGTTTGTAAATGGTTTTTCCTGTTAAGCATAGATGAAATTAAGAGTATGTGTTAGTTGGAAATGCATATTCCAGCATTTACAGTTGCAATTATAATTGCAATTATACATGTGTGTAATGGTTTTTATTAGTATGTTTCTTCAAGTGGGGCTAGTTGATGAATAAATGTTCACTAATGCAATATTTAAAGATTATCTGTGATCTTATGAGAAGAGTGATAAGTTAAGGACTGCTGCATGATGACTAGTCAACCCTTCTCTAGTTGCTAAAATTGGTTGCAGCTTGAAGATAGGCAAGGGTGGACAGTTGGCAGCAGATATATTGATTGAGATGATGGTACAGGGAGTTGATGAAAATATGTGGACAGTTCCAGAACAATGAACATTAATGGAATGGAGAGTGCCTATTGAGAGCCTTTTATAAATTGTGACTTCCTTATGAGGGACCAATAGTAAGAAAAATATCTGTATGTGTCTTAAGTTTTTAACTTTGTAGCTTGTTTAGAAAATTGAAAGGATGCCATCTGGTATTATTACCAAGAGTGAAAGTGTTATGCATCAGAAGGCAAATAGGATGAAAAGCAGCTGCTAATATTGTGGGTGGATATGATGTCCCAGATGTGTATGAGAGCTTGGCAATCATTAAGAAGGTGTTACTATCCTTTATGCTGCATGAGAAAGGGAGCATAATAGACCAATGTTTTTGATACAGGTGACAATAGTGTAGAAAGTAAAATGTATGTAGAGCATAATGGAGTTTATGATTATTGATATTTAGCATGAGGGATGGTCAGTGGTGGTATTTGGATGTAGTATATTGAATACATGCCAATGTGTATATTTAGTATATATTTAGTATTACTGAAGGTCATTGGGTATGTAACATTTTGAAATAATAGGAAGTTGATGGGGTGTCTGTTGGTGGGGTTATAATGAGCAGATGTTGGAATGCTGAGAAGTGATGGATAATTAATGCATCTAAGTGGAAATCATTTTGGATATGAAGTACTAGTATGTTGTGAAAACCCAGACCATTATGAATAGGTGGGAAGCTGAGTCACTTGGTGGAAATTGATAGGGTTTTCCTGCCCTGCAGTATCTTATTGCAGAGTAAGTTGATATTAGTGATGAATGACTTTGAGAACTTGATGATAGGGGAGTAGTATGTAATTTTAATAATTACAAGGAGATTAAATGGCCGAACCTTAGAATAAAATGAAAGGTAAGCTTTGAAGAGAGAAGTGGTGATATGAAATTGCACTATAGTGAAGCTTCTTTTATATTGCAAGTTTAATAGCATGCAGACTGATGTAGATATAAAACCCCAATAAGCGGCTTGCCTTGCCCTGAAATATTTGAGTGCGTGGTTTTCTTATGTTGATAAACCTTGCAGTAGATTTATTCAAATTGAATTTGATAGTCAGAGATATATATTCATTAAGTATCTTTTAGACTATGAGTAGTTTTCAAGAGGCTATGAAGAAGGTGATATCATCCATGTACACAATACATTGGATGTATTGCTAGATGTGTGAAATTTAGATGCCAGTAATATTTTAATTGTATCTGTTTCAAAAGTGGGTACAGTGGGCTATGAGATAATTCTTTTTAATTGGACTGAATAGATATAGAGGATGGGAAGTTTTTACCATTGAGAGTGATATGAATTTTTCTACTGAGCAGAAGATTGGTGATTATATATGACAGTAGAAAAGGGGGAGTATTGGTGGGCATATCAATTTATGAGATTAATAAGAATTGAATCAAATGCTGCTTGAATGTTAATCTGGACTGCAATGGGAGCATAACTCTTGTGCTTCTGGACTGAGCTCATAACTGCTCTAAGTGCATCCCTGTGCAGTGGATGAGCCCTTCTTAGTGTAACCAGTTGAGTTACATGGCATGCTGCAACATAGTTGGATGTATGCATATATATATAAAGGAAAAGTAGAAATAAACACAGACAAATTTTTATAGATGTTTTTCTACATTTCATGGAATAAAAATAATAAATAAAGGGTTAAATAACTCTGGATTAAAATAAAATTCTATTATAAAATGAATATTTAAAAAGGTCTAATAAAAATTAACATTTTTATTCTGATTTTGAAATAAAAAAAATTATATTTTATGTTTAAAATAGAATTGATAATTGTAAATATTTGTATTATCTATTCTTTTTGACAAAATCTTTTAATGAATGCTTGTGTAAAATTCTCTATCTAAGTGAAAACATGTATATCACCCTTTGATAAAAATTTCAAACTTGTTTTCAAAAGAGATTAGAAAGATAAAAAACATACTGTTTTTTGTATATCACCCTTTGATAAAAATTTCAAACTTAGTTTTCAAAAGGGATTAGAGAGGTAAAAAACTCACTGTTTTTAAATTTTGTTTTTTTAATCAGCTCAAATGAGTCTATAAAAAAGACTGATTAAAATATCAATCAGTTTGGCTTTAATTTTCTGAGGAGCTGTTAGCAGAAGAGCTAGCTGTAGAGCTAGCTGCAAAGATGATTATAATATTTTGTTGCAGCTTGTTGAAGTTTGTAGCAGTTGGTTTTAGCTGAGCAGAGAGATGGCCGGCAGATTTATACAGAGCGTCCATGAGATATAGCTGAAGTTAAGGCAGGAGATCCAGCAGCAGTCTATTGTTTCAATGGTTGGTTTGAATTATCATTCTCATGATGGAAAATGACCCACTTCTTTGTGTTGAGATTCATAGCCTTAAATGTGGACCAAAACAGGTTGCTGGCCTGAAGCTCATGGAATCCTAGCCAGAAGGGAATTAATCAATGCCAACAACCATATCTGAATTATACTTTGCTGATGCTGACAATTAACTGGACTATATTGATGATAAGCCAGTCTACCAGCTTTCCCAAAAGAAACCATCAGTGGATGAAGAAGTAATTATATGTATGCTGATGTATCTATATGCAGATAGCTGGTGTGTTAGTTATAAAATCCTTACAATGGGCTTTAAAAATATAACTTAATAACTTAAAGTAAAACAAATCAATAATTTGTTTAAATTAAACATCTACAAGAAAGGAGCAGTCCACAGATGATTATACATATATTTTGTAAAAAAGTTATTTTAATATTTTTTAAAAATATATTTTTTTAAAATCTAAGTTGCTATATTTAATTTAAAAAACAACAACATTATAATTAGCTAAATGTGGTCTGTGATAGTAATATATATATATTGAGACTGATAGCCTTATATATAATAATGAAAATTTAAATAATTTCTGTTTTAAAAATGACATTAAAAAATCTGTATATTTCAAAAGAAGGTAAGTAAAATTTTGCTGGAATGAAATGATTGATTCATTGACATTTCTAAAACTCCAGAATCTTTTAAGGGAGAAAAAAAGAACAAAAAAAAATTTGCTGGGATATTTAAAAAAAAGAAAGAAGACATTTGTAATTAATATTTATTTTCAATAAGAAAAGAACTTTTATAAACTCTCTCTCTCTCTCAAAAAAAAAAAAGAAATAAGAAAGCTGTAATAAAATTTGATAAACAGATTTTTTTTATTGATACACAGTTATATGTGTGAAATTAATGTATTTTAATCAAGAAATTAATTATGAAAATATATTATTATTGTTAAATTAAAATATGATGTAAAAGTCAGTATGTGAATATATTCACACATATATATGTAAAATTGTAATCATTTGTAGTATTTTTTTATAGATGAAAAATTTAATGATGTATTTATTATTTTATATGATGACTGTAATATAAGTCAATTGTACTGCATATTTATGTGTCTATATATATATGTCAATGCTTGTCAAATAGGACATATAAGTAAAATTTAATCATTTTTGTCATTATTGAATATTAATTGAAATATATTAATTGTATATTATAAATTTTGCATCTGTGTGCATTTACATGTATGTGCATATACATGTAAACCACTATGTAATAACCTGAATTTTGTAGTAATCATATATATATGTAAATCACAATGTGATAATTTTTTATTATTGTAAGTTAATCAAAATCAGAAGGCTCACTTAAGATGCATATTCTAGATCTTAATATCATTTTTTTAAAATTTTTATTGTTAATAAACTTGTGTTCAATTATAAAAATTATTCCAGTATATTTTTAGAATATATGCTTCCATCATCTCTTGGTCACATATAGTAATAGAGCTTGAGTTCTTCTGAGCTACATTCATGTATAATGGCTGATATATAAATGGAGGTGTATTTTAGTGCTTATGGACTATCAGATGATTGATGGATATATCCTGAAATGAAGCTAAGATTATAATCTTTAAAGTACATGCACTCCATTTTATTTTAGTTTAGTCTTATTAGAAGTTAAGTTTATAGTTGGCCTGTACAAATGGCCAGAGTATTGATGATGATCAGCATGCATTAATGCCCCAACATTATTGGTTTTTTGATTTGTTATTATTATGTATTCTGATAGATGAGCACTTAGTTTGTGCCTCTAAATTAATGGTTAAATAATTGCCCCAAGCTGACACTGGCTCAGTAGTTAGCCTGGTCTACAGAAGACCCATTTCCAATGAACTCAGCAGATTGACTTGATTTCAAATCGATGGATCATTCATGATGATAAATAATTTTTTTCTTTGTATTACTTATTATAACGCTGGATGGTGTATTAATTATATTTTTAGTTGTTCTAAGGAGCTAATTAATCTCTTTTGATCTAACTAAGAACTTAGATGGCTGATCTCTTACAGAGATTTCATGATCTCATCTCTTGAATATATAAAATTGCTTATATATTTTTGTGATAATAAACATCACATCACTTTGACATCTTTTAATAATATCATTTATCTTAATATCTATATTTTAATACCTTACTTAAATATAATCCTTTATATTTTTTTGTAAATTTAAATTTTTGTTTTGTCTGTTTACTTCGGGTTGATGATGATTTGCCATCACTGCAAATCAAATTCCTGAATGGGAGTTTGTATGGTTCTACTTGGTCTTTAATCACTCTTTCTGCTATTTCTAGAAGATCCATAGAGATGGGCCAGAGTTTGGTGAGAATGGAAATGTGTTTGGTTTGTTGGTCAACACTAGGATGGCAATAGGGTATAAACTTTTAATGTCATATATCCTTCGAGAAAAGCAATTAGCAAGATTTTGAAATTATACCAGATGAGTAAAGATGAAGGTAGGTATTCCATTTAGTTCCTGGGTCACAAGAATGGTGAATAGTGGCAAGCTTGGTGGCAAATTGTGCAGTCTGAAATGGAATATTGGTCTCTGGTGATCCAAAATGGCATGTTGGTGTTTGAAGATATTGTCTGCTTGCAACTTTTGTTTACCAAGGTGGCATGGTGGTGTTTTGAATATATTGTCTGCTTGCAACTTTTGTTTAAAATGAAGTTATGTGGAGTGTAGCAGGTCAAGCCTACATGTATGCTACCTTTGGTTTGTAATGCCATTAGTTCTTTTAAGGTGGAAGGATGGATAATGGCCCACTGTATATATTTCTGGTCTACCTGTGCTTCTAATTCAGGTATTTTTTTCTTGATGGCAAAGTATACTGGTAGGCTTGGGTGAGTTTAAATAAATAGAGGTGTGTGTGAAGAGTAGATTTAGCCATAATAATGCATACATGTATTCATCAGTCAGTGCTAAATGCTGTGAAGGTGGGGGCGTGCCAAATGTTAGAGAATAAAATATTAATGAAAGCAGGATATTTACGAACTGATCTAGAGCTATCTGTTCCAGCTTATGTAACATAATGTAAGTTTCAGAGATTAGAAACTCACTCGTGAATGAAGAGAGAAGGTTGCAGCTGGTTTTATAAGCATGATTTGAAGTAATATATAAGAAATTGGGGTTGGGAGTGATAGTTTGTGTAGAGTGATCAGAAATAGGAATCAGTTTTGTTTGAGCTCAATCAGATGATGTAACACAAAAACTAAAAGAAAATTGATGAGAGTAGCATATTTCTGGTCATAAAATGCTACTGAATCAGGTGTTTAAAAGCACTGAGCACCCATGAATAGAAATCCTATGAAGTGAAGCTATTTGGGAGAAAATGTAGGATAGTCCATATTGAAATTTTCTATTAGAATAGTTGCATGGGAATAATGGCAATTAGATTGTTGTTGTCAGGATAATATGCATAATGTTGGTGGGACCAAAAGTAATGTAGATGAGGTTGATGTTTAATGCTGTGATACAGTTGTGGAATTTGGTGGTTAAGAGATGTAAATAAATGAATAAGATTTTAATTGTTGGGAATGTGCATTCAAAGGAGATAATAAGACTTGTGCTTGATGCTACTGATGAAGTATTTCTAGGGCAAGCACAAAAGCCATGTATATAGAAGTAAGTAGTAGGGTTAATCTGAGATCTATATATTTTACTTTCAAACAGTCTAAGCACATTAGACTGTATAGTAATTTAACTTATATAGCTTTGATGATATTGTAAGACCTCAAATACTAAAATTCTATTTTCAATATATTGAAAGGGGAAAATGGCAGTGTGAGAACATGTTGTACAGAGAAGTGTGTATGAATGGATGGACTCTTCAGTTGTGACCAGAGTTGGTTCAGTGGGAAAGTCCCAAAGTAGTGAGGTTTACTGAATCATGGGCTGGTTGTTGATTGGGTGAGAGGTTTTCTGTTGAATTAGTAGAATAATATGAGGAACTATCTAATTCCATAGAAATTTCAGTAATTATCTGTGAGATGGGAAGACACTGGGATGTGCTCTTCATCAATGACCTTTGATTTCTTGAGGGGGTGGGATTTTTTTCAGATATCCAGATTTTCTCTTCATTTCATTAGAGGTGGGGGTGATAAGTATGAGTAAGATAATAAAGAGATTGCTTCCATAATTAGTGTTGTTGCTTTATTAACTATAATATATGTAATTTGTGGTGAAATCTAAAAGAATAATTGTTGCAGAAGGGGGGGGGGTACAGCTAACTGTTGTGTTAGAACACTGTCAGGCATTGGGTCCAAGATTGGCCGTGTAAAAGAGTGGAGGATTAATGAAGTTCTTGATGAGATTGGATCAGAAGAACAATGGGTAGTGAGTGTAAATGAGGGGGGGGGATTTGGGAATGAGGTGAGAAGTGGGTCAGTTGTTGGAGTTAATGTGACTAGAGTTGAAACGATGGTCTAACTGGCCATTAGAATAATACCGAGGTTTCAATTCTCAGATAGATACTGACAGCTTCTTGGTCTAATATCTGTATAGGAATTGCATTTAGAATTAATATCTGAATGAAGTTGTATTCTAAATTCATAGTTATTAGTGGCAATGGGTATGGGGGTCTTTTTTAATGAAATGAATTGAAAAGATATAACTGTGCCAAATGACTTCATCATTCTTTGAAAGTCCTGGAGGATGTACCAAAAATAGATTTTGTTAATACTCCAGTGACGCAGCTGTTACAGTTCGATCAACTGTAATTAAGGCAAAGTTATTAAGCATTTTAGTTTGAAATTGGTCTCTTTGGGTGATCTGATAAAAATCAATAGCTATGTATCTTGGATTTGGATGGTCTATGATATGGTTGATTGTATTCCAAAGGCTGTGCAGGATTATTGTATCATATAGTAATTTTCTAGAGGATTTATAAAGTGAGGCATTAAAGCCAATTGCTGATAATAACAGAGACCAGGGAGGGGACTTTTAAATGTCATAACCTCTTGGTATGGTATTACAATCATTGCTAAGGTATCTTTAGTCCAGACAGTAGCAGCAGATGGGGCGGTGGTCTTGGGTCTTGAGATCACTGGGAATAATTTTCATGAAATGTGAATCTGATTTAGTAGAGGCTGAAATCTTGTTAATTGTAATGTTATTCATTAAAGTGTTATTTTTAAGTTTGGTTGACTTTTGGACTTGAGTGTTATAAATAGTAGAAATTAAAATCTTGATAATTGTGCTATTGTTCATTGAAATATTATTTTTAATAGCATTTGCATAAGTTTGGTTGAACTTTGGACTTTCCAATTCTGTGTTGTAAACATTGTCAGCAGACACATAGTTATGTGATTGCTTTGTCACCATATAGATCTTGAAATAATTAGGTAAATTCAATTTAATGAAATTTTGAATGAAAATTATCACACTACATTTAAAAGATTATATACTAATTAAAGATTCCAGAAGGTGTGTAGAGATAAGTTTTTTACCTTGTCAGTTTTAGATTTTTAAACAGGTTAAGGAATAAAAATCAGGAAGTGGTTGTTGTGTGCAAGTGAATTGTCTGCTGCAGGTCTATATTATTATTATTACTTTTATTCTTTTTATTATTGCTACTATACCAACCACTTACCAGTCCTTCTGCCACTATCACTACTACTTTTAAAACATACTTTATTGATGATAAAATACAATAGGTTATACATTAGCTAAAGATTACATTATTTTACATTATATGAAATTAAAATATTGTATATTTAGATGAGGTAATATGCAATTATGAAAGATATTATTTACAAAGAAACATTAAATGAATGAACAGATTGGATGGCAGATATCATGCACATATATATATATATAAATGAGAGCATGATAAAATAAATTGCAGCATTGTAGGTAGAGATTCCAAGCTTCAGGAGGTTACATAAGTATTGGGCAGGTGCTTAAGTTTGGTCTACAAATTCAATTTTTCTAGCATGGATTAAGAGGATAAGTGATTATAGATTAGTGAAGGAATATTATTTTTATTTTAAAAGTAAAATAAAAGAAATTAATAGAATGCTGTGATATCTGAAATTGTTAGGTTGAATTTTGTCCAGATTTATCATTGTAGTTTGCATTTAGGTACAATGTTTATTCCAAGCCTTGTTAGATTTTTTATACAAGATCCAATTTTTCCTAAGATTTGCAACATTTCTATTTTGAAGAATGCTTTAATGGAGATTTGTTTAATTATTAATCTTAACATAATTCATGTCCTTACTATTCTGTAAGGAGTAACTTTTCAGTGTTATTGCAAGAATCAGAGAGATTATTTGAATTCTCTTTTTTTTAATACTTAAGTCTATGGGAAGATTTTAGGCTATTTTTGATTTTGTTGATCTTCTATAGGTAGTTACTTCTGCTAATAAAATCATTTTCTCTTGTATTAATGGGATCATAATATCATTACATTGTCTCTTTCAGTAGTGTGCATTACTGTTATTAAAATTTTCACATGGTTTTAGTTGTTTTTTTTTTACCTGTGTTGAACTGTTGAATGGGGTATTAATCTTCATTTTGACACCATTAGAATCACCTTTTTTGGATTGTTCATTGTTCTTTTTTTGTGTTTTTCTTCTCTTTAAATACTTGACATTAAGTTTGCTGTCATTTGATAAAAGATATTCATCTTCATCAGTGAAGGAGGTGATAATATTGCAAATAAGTCTGTGCATTGGTATCCATCTCTCTGTGCAACATAGATTGATTCTTTATAGCATGTAATGTTGTTTCTTGTAGAAATATTTTTTTCAATGGTGGATGCTGATGGACTAGATACTATTTTTTTTAATGTTGGTGTCTCATCTGGAGGGTAATTTGACTAGGTTGTGTATGTGATCATAGGAATCATTGGTTTCTAATGTGACACTTCTGGAACACAGATGCATTCAATGATTTTTCATTCCACATTTATTGCACAAATTCTCAGGGCACTCTAATTAGGTGAGTTCTGAATTTGGCATAAAATGCATTGTGGTGAAATATCTCAAGGTAAAATACTTTTAAAGTTGATAATCATGGGTGATGTGTAAGTTGCATGTAGTGTTGGTAGGTCATTTGTTTAAATACTGTTTTTAAGAATTACATTAAAGATTGAAATATTTGTTAGTACTGGAACTGCTGCTCTTTTTTTTCCAAAAGATATTTAAAGTGTGTCAATTTTTCATATGGGTTAAGTAGTTCCTGTAAGTCCTGATCTGTGAAGTTGATAGGGCAATTATTTATTTTCCCTGCCAAAGTGATTGCTCTATAAATGTTTATGTAGCAAATAATTTTGTATTAGTAGATGAATGTTTTTTTCAAAGATTTATTTTTGAGTAGCATTGTGAAATTCTAATGTAATATAATGATTATTAGAATGATCTAAGACTGTAAATTAAATTCTACAAATTTTTATCTATAAGCATTCTGTAGAATTCTTCTGTATTTCATGATAGTGATATTTGTATGTCATGAAATATTTTGTCATTATAAAATTTGTAAAAGGATTTTAATATGCTGTTTGGTTAAACATGAGAGAGATATCCTTATAGCTCTCTGCTGTTATTTTTAAACTTTCATCTTTGTCATATGGATTAAGATCAATTTCCAAATCACTGCCAATATTTAAAAAATCAGCCATGTTTTCATTATTTAAATTATTGTATTTTTTTTCTTTTTATATTTGTGACATATTTTTTAATACATTAGCATAGATAATGTTTTTCTTTACTTGTATTTGTTTTATATTTGATTCTGAATCAATTATTTTTGAGCTTGATGTACTAGGTATATTTTCTCATTCCATAAGTTTATTATTACTGTTAATATGATAATCTTTTTTTTTTTGCTTTGGCATTCTTCCAAGTTGAATATTAAGCTGTGCTGTTTAGAAGCAGATCGTTTGTCAATTGGCATTTTGTCAAGTTTTTGAAAAACAAAACAAAACATTGTTGTACTCAACATTTTGAAAAAAAAAAAAAATTAATATTTTAGTTCAGAAAGAGCTTATTTTTTGATACAGTATTATCTTTTGGTATATATATGAGTGTGCTTTCACAGATAAAACTAATAAAAAATACAAGTGGCAGTCAACTTAATCATATTCAAAGCACTTTATTAAATTTTTAAACAAAATGTTACAATGAAAATAAAATGTTCATCAATATTTTTATGTATATTACAATTTGCTTATTTATCTACAATAAAAAAATATGATTTAGTTACAAAGATCAAAAAAAGATAAAAAAAGATACAGTGATAATTGTTAAATGTTCACATAATTTTGGGTAATGAACTACAATAAAATCAATGTGATTTATATACAATGATGGGAAAAGTTACATTGATAATTATTATATGTTTAACTTAAGTTAATAGAGAACAACAACAAAAAAAATACACAAACAAAATATATATATAATCATTCTAATTTGTTCTACTCTTTTGTCATTCAGAGATAGTTGTATTGAGCTGAGGTCTCACATACTGTCTAAAAAGGGACTAAGTGGCCTGAAATGTACTCTCAGAAATTATCTTCCAATCTCTTACTTTGATTGCTTCTACTTTAGTCCAGAATGTGTTAGAATGCCTCTTAGGGTTATTATTATACATAAAGATGCACCTAGTGTGCACCATCATACGTATGGAATGAAGGTGCATACACTAATTTTTGGATAAACACCCAAAGGAAAGACATTAAAAAGAGACTTTATATTAAGGTGGGATTTATTGAAAAACCTGTTATGGCAGAGTTTATATGACACGAACTACCCTGAGCATCCAAATTCCTACATTATCTTTTATGCCTGTAGAAATGCAATGTGGAAAGGGATTTAAGGTTTAATAAGAAAATCACTATTTTGACTCTAGCATCAAAAATTTACATTTACCAATTAAAAGGTTGAGGATAGCTGAATTTACAGCATCCTCAGAAAGAATATGCAACAATGAGTAGACATTCCAATATTTAAATTTATTCATAGGTAGGCAAAAGGAAATATTAGGAATGGATGTAATTGCTGATATGAGATGTTTTCAGTATTAATTAACTGGAGAAGTTTATTTGTTGATATAATTTTCATTGTTATTTTCAGTTGCAGAAATATGTCTGAACATGAGAATATTAGGTTAAGTATCTTTTTTCCCTATAAATATATTAATATTGTGCATACTTAAATCATAGACTGTTGGTGTATATTGAAGTTGTCTCAGGAGAGATGTTTACCATCTGTCTACTGCAGATAAGCTTTCTACATTGGGAATATTCACATATATTGTGAAAGCTTGAATAAATATTATAATAGGTGAATAATATGCAATCCTAGTTATAATCAACATATTAATCAGCAACATATTTGAATATATATATATGACTTAGATGATAGTTGGTGATTTTTTCAGTTTTATTTTTTATTTTGTATAGTATTATGCATTTCTAAATTACTTAAATAGAATGGAGACTCATGAAAAGAACTAGGCTTTCTTTTAAAGTGTATGTCCAAGTTTTCCCTGTGTAAATTGACTAAGCAGACGATTTGTTCATATTGAAATTGAATCTGTAATCTCTACTATATTCATTTAATACTTTTAATAATATGGGATATTCTTTTTGAGATGTCAGAAACACTGGGACATTATTCATGTATGCGATGCATGAAATATTTTCATTTAAATCCAACATATATCCCAATTAATTCTTGCTTTTTAAAAAAAAAAACAAAAACAGGGGATTAATGTATGTCGTAAATTGCAGTGCACTTAGTGGGGATCTTTAAGGAGTTGATCTATGAGTGTCAAATTGTTGAGAATGTTTCCCATTTAATGTGACATGGATTTGATTATTTATTATTAAATTTGTGATTAAATAAACGAATGCTTTAGGTATGTAAACATGTTAAAATATCAATTAACAAGTCAACTGGAACTATATCAAAAGCAGACGATATCCAGCTGAACTACTAGAGAACTATGTTTCTTATTATTCATCACAAAATCTATGATAGTTTTCAACAGAAAGGCTGTCTGTCTTGTAGAGAACCATTTTTAGAAAATTGAGCTTTTTCTAATTTAAATAGAAGATATGGTTCTAATTTATGTTTTAATACTGATTCTAAAATTTTTATTCCAAGTAGATTCATAGATATAGAATGCAAATTTTCTAATTTATGTATTGCATCTTGTTTTTTAATAAAAGGTAATAATGATAAGGCATATACATCATTTATGTAATAGACATCTTTGTATAAATAGTTTTCTAAATCTGTTAAGTATTTTGCAGTATGGTGACTTAGGTGGCTAAATATAAACCTAGGAATTCCATGAATTCAGAGTTTTGAGTCTAGTGTTATAGCTAGTTTTGAATGGCTTTATTTGGTTTTAACTCTATTTCTGTTTCTGGTTTTCATATTTGAACCTGCGGCAAGCTTGCAACTTATTTTTAAAGTATATATATATAGTGGAACTAATATATTGTTTCTTTCTTTTGAGATTACTGTTTTATTAACTTTTATTGCCATGGGTAGCCTAATTACTGGTGATTGGCCTAATCCTCATTATATATAATTTATTGACCATGCATGTGGATTGCCAAGGTATTATTTACTTTTAAATGGATAAATACACCTTGAACATGACACATGTAGTCTTACATGCTCCTCTCAGTGCATTCAGATTATTCTGTTAAACTTCTGAATTGCTTATATTAATATTCCACTTATGGAGTTCGTCTGCCAAGATAAGAAATCTAATGGGTAAGTTTATTACATGTAACATATGATATAACATTTATGAATGCTAACCAGGCCTATATAGATTCTAATTTATGGTTTGTAATTTTATATAGGGCTATATGTGATCTCAAAATATAATAATTCATTTTGTCAAGAATACTCTTATTGTCTTGCTTGTGCAAATCAAAGCCTTATGGGTCACATCTATATCCAATGTAACAATAGAGGCTAGATGATCTGAGATCATGGAGTTATTTAATACTAATATTATAGTACAACATGCTCTCTCCACTCATAAAGGAAAACTCAGTCTATGGAGCCATTTCATTTCAAAATTAGCATACGACATAATAAAATCCCCCCCCAACAGTCAAAATTGTATTAATTTTTAAAATTAATCTGTAATAACTGGACCTGGAGGAATGTATAAAAAATTACATTTAAGATAATTTTGTTATGATGAAACATAAATATTATCATATGAGGGTTTATATGTAAAATGTTAAATGATTTAAATAAACATGTGTGTGCATTTAAGGTTTTCATTCCTGCTGATGTGCAGTGGAGATTTTTGGAACAATAGAGAAACCTTTATTAAGAAAATCAGCTGGGTCAATCTGAGAACTACTATATATCTTAATTTCCAATAAGCCTAGAATGTGCAGGTTGAACTAAATCACATCATTTAATTAGCTGTAATTCTTTTTCAACAGAATTAAGCACCCTATTATTAAAATCTCTGATATTTACTTTGATAATTGAATTTTAATATAATTTAAATTAATATTACCATTAACTATATATACATAACAAATACATTTTTTCTTTTAATAGTCATTATCATAAACACTTCTTAGTAAGCAAACACACAGTATTAACTAGAATGTAAAATTATATAGGCAAACATTAATTAATAATATAAATTATATTATGTTTTTGTAAATCATGGTTTCATTCTGGTATGGAAAGATCTGGTAACCTAGTAATGACCTCATTTGAAACATTACAATGACCTAATATACCTACCTCATCTAAAATATTATTTTTTCTTCTGATGAATATTCTAGTTCAGTTTGTTGTGAGAAATTATACTTTTTTATTTTTTTTCATTGAAATTCTTGGGCCATTTTCACTCACAGTAAAATCAGGATATTTTTTTCTTGTGAATTATTTTGTTAGGACATTCTGGTCCCTGTTTACTACTTGACTCTATTTATCTGAGATGGCATTGGGTAAGTCGATGCTTATTTAGTATCCATTATGTGACCCACACTCGGTGCAGACAAAACCATTTTTTATTATCAGAAATTTTAGAAATCTGTGCCACCTCACAATTATTTTCTATTTCATTAATGTACAACATTATCAAGCAAACATTTGTATTACTTATATCACATAGTATAGTTTTAAATACTTCATTTTTATTTTGTAAATTCAACACATATCATATTACATTGTGCATGCAGAAACTTCAGGCAATTGTTAATGATTTGTCCATGTTGCTTAGAAGGCTCTAGGCCACTAAACATTACACGATCACTATTTCTTATGCTAGCACATTACTATTATTAAAACAGCTTTCTGGCATCCATTGATTACTCTGGTTGACACTGAGTGGCACTACTGTATAGAGAGTTTTGCTTGTTTTAATAACAGTAATGTGCTAGCATAAGAAATAGTGATCATGTGATGTTTAGTGGTTTAACACCAATCCTGCCTAATAGGATAGTGGTGACTATAATTGTTAAAGAGCCAAAGACACCAAAATGTATGGGTACTGAACTGGGTTCAGACCCATATGACTATATAAGCTATTGAGCTTAGATTGAAAATACTATTGTTTTCAATTTTATTCTCATAGTTTTGTAGTTAAGTAGAGATAAAAGGTGGCTGCTGGAAGGTTGCATTAGATCCTAAGATTTATGTGCAGTGCTCTCAGATCCCAAGTGCCTCACGGATGAAGGCTACAAGCCAGAAACTAGTCTGGAGATATTGGATGAGTAGGTATTAGATAGGTATTTTATGCACAAGCCTTCTGGCATCCATTGATTACTCTGATTGGCACTGAGTGGCACTACAATATGGAGAGTTTTGCCTGTTTTAAGGCTCTAGGCCTTGAATTGATAGAAAGTACCACTGTGTAGGGATTGTTTCTTTGTTTACTTTAACTTTAAATTGAATGTCATTTCCATAAATTGGAACAGGGACATCTTTTAAAGTCACTAATTAAAAAAATATTAGTTCCAAATGGAGCCAATAATGTCTAGAAATTTGTTACTGCTACATTTAAGATAAGGGTTTTCTCATAAAGTCTAAAATAATGTTCTCACTATTTCAATTGATCTTTACTAAAGCAAATTTACCTAGAATATGCATTGATCTATTAAATCTATTTATTTGCTCTTCATTAAAAAATTCTAAAATAACATTCCATGGATTTAGATGATTGGCTATTCTGCAAATTGCATCCTGCATGTTATGCTTTTGAATTTCACTATACAATAAATCTTTCAGAAATCTTATCACAATAAAATAAAATAAAATTGTTCAGTTAAAATACCTTGAAAGACTGTAATAGCTGATTTGATATTGTTGCATTAAATTTGTCTTGTATATATTTTAGGATTTTTTTAGTTCATGCTTACTACAAACATTATTTATTGTTTGACTCCAGCATTAGAATGTCAAATTTTAAGATGTCTATTGCAGATTTATGAAATCTTGGTTGTTTCATTTGTATTAACATATTGTTTGTTAAATATTGGATTATTTTTATCAATCTTCTTTGTTTGCTTCATTATGCTTGCATATGTTGAATTCACATTGCTACACATGGTATTGCGTGGTGTTAATATTTTGGTTTAGGGTACAAGTAATTGCCAGTGATTTTAATGCATTGCAGTAACTATCAAACAATTGTATTGTTTTAACTGATCCAAAATTCATTATAAATAATTTATTCCTCATTATAACACACACACAAAAAAACTAATTTGATCTTATTTAAGAAATCATGTTTTTAGCCCAGTGTGTATGTAAAACTACATCACTCACTTTCTAGTGGCAATTATTATTATTATCATCATCATTATTATTATTATTATGATGATGATGATGTTTCAACAAAAATTTTATTAAACTTTTGTTTACAAAAATTACAAAGTTTGATTGCAAGGGTTACTTACAGTGACAATCTTTTTTTCCTTGGGTTTAAATAGTGCAATTTTTGTAATTTATATTTAAGTGTTGTAACGGTAAGAATTCGCACATTTCATAAACAAGTTGCACAGTTTCTCCACCACACTCGAAAAGCAGCACCACAAGTGGGCTCCGGGCCTGTCATAACGGATTCGAATACAGCAGATCGACTACGCAACCAAATACGATGGAGCCCGAACCCGCCATCACAATAGCAACATCTTTTCAGGCCGCGGTGGTCAGAGAGAGAGAAGAGACTACGTGAGATTTATAAATAAATTAACAGCTAGCGTTTGGAACGTCTTAATAGATACGTGTATAACCCAGACAATACGAGACAATGAGATGAATCAGAAAATAAACACTAACGTAAAGAATTGATTAAATTAACATGATTTATTAAGTGGCTAAATATGATTTCTGGCACTATTTATTTATTAAATAGTGGCGTCAAATGGTTAACTACAATTGATTAAATCATTTTACTCGTTAATCTATAACCTGGGTCAATTATCGCTTACGAATGTGCCTTACTAAACCTTGAATACATGCGAAGCCCAAGAATAAGAGTACTGGAATTATTTATAATAAAAGATATTAAATAGTTTTACGATAAAGGCTGACTTCAGAAGAAATGCAGAGCGGCTCCAATGAGCTTGGCAGCAGCGACTTGCTTAGTGCGGAAATATATGTGTGAGTATGATATTATCTTAAAGTACTTAAAAAGGGATTCAGTGGTACTCGCAAGGTTTAGGAAACGATGGAGGGTGGTAGTCCATTTAAACTACAGGAACTTTGTGACGACAATAAAGAAATAAATCATAAAATCAGACGCATATGTTGCACCCCACATTGGTCTCGGCCGTAGCCCTAAAGATCGGAGTATGCTAGCATATGGCTGCGAAGAACTGCGTCAGCATCCCCAGGTGTGACGCTCTGGTACACACATTGACTGGAAACCGCAGGAAGAAGTAAAGGGGAAACGGACTTGGCCGTTTAAAGCCCTTTTAAAGAACAAAGTGATCTCAACATCGAATACCCTTGCCAGCAACACTAAAATATATATATAATCGATTCAAAAAAAAGGAGACATAACGAAAGATTGGGCACTTAAGCAATTCACTGCATTGATGAAAAGCGTCTACACTCTCCCAAACTCAGAATAACAATAGAAATACTTAAAACAAATAATGGGGTTTAACATTAAAAGGACGGTGTGAGTGCGAGAATTTAAGTAAAATGTAATTAACCCACGCACTCCCACATCTGCCAATAGTTATTCCCACACCTCGCATACATCCTGGAAGATTATGAATCAAATCTAGGTATTATAAAGAAAATAATATAGTCATCGAACGAGCGGCTTACTAAATCTCATTTAAGGGAGGGACTCATGAACGTAAAATTACATTCTTTATAAGGAATGGGGAGTATCATTAATTAAGATTTGCTTCGCTCGGTCGATGCTATGCAAGCCCATAAAATACGCAAATAAAACAATTTAAATTTGATATTAACCCAAGGTTTAGATCGAGCAATAAATTTAAATATACATTTTTAAAACATACATGATAATAAGTGTGGCGAGAAAAAGGGAGTTTGTTTTTGCTATAGCGGGTTTTAGATCACAAGAGCTCTTGGGTTAATTTTGTTACCTTTCAGTTGCTTTGGTGGTTGAAGCTGGAGCACATTTCAGGAGTGGATAAGATTTAGCAGCATGTTAATTCAGTCTCTGTTTGCAGCAGCATAGGCGGTTCCTTAAGGCATATTGGTGATGCGTCAGATGGTACATCGGCAGCGGCCAGCTATTTCCGAAAGGAAAATAGCCACGGTGCCGACTCTACTCAGTCATATTGGCGGTTCTATGATAGGTCAGCATTTTGTACATTTTCTTGAAAGCGGATTATTTAAGTCACGGATGGTCGGTCAGCAAAACATCAGGATCAGCATACCGAAAATAATAGTTCAGACCGTCCGAATTCTCAGAATAAAAAAAATTATAACCTCAGAAAATAAAATCAAAACGCAAAATCAAACAGCAGAAAAACAGCATCAGAATCAGAATCAGCTTTTGTTTCTTCCCTTCCCTCAAACAAAAGAAAAACATTCAATATATACTGTTTATCTTATAAAAGAACCTGCCTTGGGGCATGACAAACCTTTAACCTTTTGCATTCTTATCAATTAGTTATTTCTTATCTGAACATCAGAAGGAATCCATTTTAAGGTTTTTTTTTAGTTTACAATTATAAATTCCAGTAAATGCTCAGATTGAAAGAAGATTAAAACATTTATTTCATTCTGTTGAAGACTTTTGCTAATTGGAAATTCCTAAGTAGACATACGAAGTGTGAATTTATAATCCAAAATGTTTTACTTTAAATCTATTATATTCTCAACCTAGCCTTATTTTATATTTATATAATTTTCAATGGCGGGAACTTTATAATTTTAGAAAAATATTAAATTATTTCACATTTAGATTGTAATTGCATGAATCCGTTTATAAACTACTTTTAATAATTATTATTTTACCTACAATAGAAAATAAATATTGCAACACAATATTTTTAAAATAAATGAACTCAACAACCACAATCCAATAATATAATTCCAATGATTGATATTAATATTTAACAGTTATCATCGTAGTCTGTGTGTAGTTTTACCTATATAACCTTTTAAATGAATATGTAAACATGCACATACTCGACATTTATATATCAATAAAAATAAAGGGTTGAAAATTGGACTCCACGAGTAATAATGCCTACGTGGTTTATTTTAGGCGGGATTTTAGTATATAAATGGCCGTACAGACACACTACGAACGATTTGGGATTCGAATTTAGGTATAAGGGTAGGTGAAATGTAAGAGAAAGGTGAAACGAAGACTTGCAGAGCAATCTTCCTGTTTCACATTCCCTTAGTTACGAAAAAAAAATTTAAAAAAAAAAGGTCTTACATAAAGGTCTACCGAGGAATCTCTTTGACAAACAAATAATATTGACTAGCCAAGTCAGCCCAACAGAAATCTAAAAAAAAATATAAGGTAACAATACATCTTTGTTTTTTTTTTTTTTTTTTTAAATGAGGGGATAAATTCAAAGATACAAATATATACAGATATATACCCGGATCAATTTTTTTTTTTTTTTACTAGGGTTTTAACTCTAACGAATATTTTGGTAAACTAATCACTAACTTACGCACGGATAACATTGAAACTACCTAACTTCTAAATCTTACAGAGAGAAAAAAAAACATTGTTGTCTTTGTCACATCCGAATTCAGGTCCATGTCCATGAGTTTCTTCATTTAATATGCTCCTGGGTCTGGTGGGTGATGGTTGGCTCGGTTATTAAACGGCGGCTGTCTTGGGTTGTTAGTTTTGTTAATTTTGTCAGGGGGCTCTTTGGCCCAAGTGGTAAAATCGAGCATGGTCAGAAATTCGGCCATCTCCTCAATGTTTCTAATTCTGCTCCCTATCATCAATTGCTGGATGGCTATCGGCATATTTTGTTGGATGGTGCCGATGATATGGGCATCAGAAAATGCGAATGCATTTAATGTTTTCAAACGATTGGTTTGCCGTATAAAGAATTGAGTGTGAGTTTCCTTTATGGTCCCATATTGTTCTTGGCTGACTGCATTTAATATTTTACTCTGCCGGTCGTCGCTCCAGTAATACTTTAAAAGGATTTTGGTGTAGGCTGTAAAGTCTTCGGGTTTGGCTGTTAACATAGTCCACCAATCCTTTGCATAATTATGTAAGTAGTGACTGGCTATTGTAATCTGTTCATGTGGGCTAGTTCTATAGAAGTAAAAAAAATCCTTTAAACTGTTTAAATGCGGGTGGGGATTTTCTCCAATATCACCGCAAAAGATTTTAACGGTTACCATTTTGGCTAGCTGAGTTTGAATACCTATGTCAAGTGGTATAATTTTGCGACTATTGCTAATGTCCGCATAGATGGTCTTATTGCTGCTGGTCTGGGTTGATGATATATCATCATTTTTGCATATGGCGGTCTTGGCATCTTGGTCCGTGTCATCTTTTCTCATCTGGATATTAATGGGCCGTTCTATTTGGTTTCCCGGATCATCAATCGATACAGCTATAGGGTTTAAGTCTGTTGGTTCTCCTATCGTTTTTTTTTTGAATCATCTTCTTCCACTTTTACTTCCTTAGATGATTTTGGATCATTAGGGTTTGGCTCTGGATTCCCGTGTTTTTGGTTGTACTGTTTTACCCGGAGTGCAAGGGCTGCTTGTTCCCTTTTTATATCTCTTATTTCTTTTAAAACCTCTTCAACAAATCCTTGATATTCCTGGTCTCTTTTTCGTTCTTCCTCCTCCCATTTCCTTGCTCGTTCTTCACTCTTCTTAAACATATCTATCAGGTACGCAATTTCAAAATTTCCGATTCCAGATCTCTGTTCGGGCTTTATTATTGCTGGTGGAGATTCCACAATTTCGGCTGAGTTTACATCTGGTCCGTGGTCGTATTGATGGTCTTCCATATTTGTTTTGTCTCTACTGATGATGGTTTCTACGATTCAATTCTAAATTACTTACTACAAAATATTTATTAATTTGGATTCAGGATTTTGTGCGGTTTACTTTTTATTTTTCTATACTAATGGCTAATCGGCTATTTCCCTTCCGGTCTTTTGGCCTATTTGCTGCTTCTTATATCACCAATGCCTTAACTAACTTTTGCTGTCATAAAATTTATATCATATAAAGTTTTCCATCTGCTGCAAACTAACTCTTATTTTAGTACTAATATCTAAAGAAAATATATTTAATATGCTGCTTATTTTGTTATTACTTGAATCTAATTTCTCCAATCTCCTACTCTTATCTATATAATGTTCGCTAGATCCGGGCATATTTATCTTATTTTCCCTCATTTAAAACAAACGCGCATCTATATAAGTCATATATACAAATATATAAAACAAAATATTTTTACGATCATTTATTTTTAGGACAATTGTTTATCTCCCGATCCCTTCACGTCTGACTGTCTGGTAACACATTTATAACGCATTTTGATTCTCAAAATAATATATACATTTAAGCTTTACATCAATAAAATTTTTAAATTGACGACAAAAATTTATTTTAGAAATAGTTTCATTTATAGAGACTATCCCGGGGCGCCATGTCATCAGTTCAAATAAAATACGGACTGTTATATAGATTTAGCCTTGCAAAAAAAAAAAAAATTTCTTTCGTTTAACTACGGGCGTATTTATTACATTGTAAGGTCGCCTATTTGTCTAGGCTATATCATACGGAAGTATTCTCACTGTATTGCATCTCGAGCTCTAACTTATTTCACGGAGGAAAAGACAAGAGAGAAAAAAAAACTTTTACAACATATATTTTGTCACAATATTCATTTGGAATAACCATTAGATATTCAACGCCATATTTATAGCGTGATTTTAAATTCTTAAATAATAAACATTATGATAGCGTGACTTTCAATTGTTCAGTAATAACTCATGATCAGCTCGCAACGCACTACAGCAAGTTTAACGGTTTGTCTATCTTTAACTAATATTCAAACGCCCGAGTCAAACAAAACATATATACACATTTTTGCATTTTCAAGGAAGTCTTAAATATATACAATTAATCCTTATTAAGAGTAAAATTACTCACGGGACTTGGAAAAACATTACGGGGTTTAGATTTAAATAATTACACTATTATTTTATATGATATAAAGCACACATTAATAAATATCAACTATAAGGGATTTGCATGTCTAATATAATATATATCAACAGTGGGAAAAAATTTACTCAGGGAATGTGGGTGTTTATCTCGTTGCTCCACGTTAAGGCGCCAGTCTCAAAAAAAAAATTTACTATGTAACGGTAAGAATTCGCACATTTCATAAACAAGTTGCACAGTTTCTCCACCACACTCGAAAAGCAGCACCACAAGTGGGTTCAGGGCCTGTCATACCGGATTCGAATATAGCAGATCGACTGCGCAACCAAATACGATGGAGCCCGAACCCGCCATCACAATAGCAACATCTTTTCAGGCCGCGGTGGTCAGAGAGAGAGAAGAGACTACGTGAGATTTATAAATAAATTAACAGCTAGCGTTTGGAAAGTCTTAATAGATACGTGTATAACCCAGACAATACGAGACAATGAGATGAATCAGAAAATAAACACTAACGTAAAGAATTGATTAAATTAACATGATTTATTAAGTGGCTAAATATGATTTCTGGCACTATTTATTTATTAAATAGTGGCGTCAAATGGTTAACTACAATTGATTAAATCATTTTACTCGTTAATCTATAACCTGGGTCAATTATCGCTTACGAATGTGCCTTACTAAACCTTGAATACATGCGAAGCCCAAGAATAAGAGTACTGGAATTATTTATAATAAAAGATATTAAATAGTTTTACGATAAAGGCTGACTTCAGAAGAAATGCAGAGCGGCTCCAATGAGCTTGGCAGCAGCGACTTGCTTAGTGCGGAAATATATGTGTGAGTATGATATTATCTTAAAGTACTTAAAAAGGGATTCAGTGGTACTCGCAAGGTTTAGGAAACGATGGAGGGTGGTAGTCCATTTAAACTACAGGAACTTTGTGACGACAATAAAGAAATAAATCATAAAATCAGACGCATATGTTGCACCCCACATTGGTCTCGGCCGTAGCCCTAAAGATCGGAGTATGCTAGCATATGGCTGCGAAGAACTGCGTCAGCATCCCCAGGTGTGACGCTCTGGTACACACATTGACTGGAAACCGCAGGAAGAAGTAAAGGGGAAACGGACTTGGCCGTTTAAAGCCCTTTTAAAGAACAAAGTGATCTCAACATCGAATACCCTTGCCAGCAACACTAAAATATATATATAATCGATTCAAAAAAAAGGAGACATAACGAAAGATTGGGCACTTAAGCAATTCACTGCATTGATGAAAAGCGTCTACACTCTCCCAAACTCAGAATAACAATAGAAATACTTAAAACAAATAATGGGGTTTAACATTAAAAGGACGGTGTGAGTGCGAGAATTTAAGTAAAATGTAATTAACCCACGCACTCCCACATCTGCCAATAGTTATTCCCACACCTCGCATACATCCTGGAAGATTATGAATCAAATCTAGGTATTATAAAGAAAATAATATAGTCATCGAACGAGCGGCTTACTAAATCTCATTTAAGGGAGGGACTCATGAACGTAAAATTACATTCTTTATAAGGAATGGGGAGTATCATTAATTAAGATTTGCTTCGCTCGGTCGATGCTATGCAAGCCCATAAAATACGCAAATAAAACAATTTAAATTTGATATTAACCCAAGGTTTAGATCGAGCAATAAATTTAAATATACATTTTTAAAACATACATGATAATAAGTGTGGCGAGAAAAAGGGAGTTTGTTTTTGCTATAGCGGGTTTTAGATCACAAGAGCTCTTGGGTTAATTTTGTTACCTTTCAGTTGCTTGGGTGGTTGAAGCTGGAGCACATTTCAGGAGTGGATAAGATTTAGCAGCATGTTAATTCAGTCTCTGTTTGCAGCAGCATAGGCGGTTCCTTAAGGCATATTGGTGATGCGTCAGATGGTACATCGGCAGCGGCCAGCTATTTCCGAAAGGAAAATAGCCACGGTGCCGACTCTACTCAGTCATATTGGCGGTTCTATGATAGGTCAGCATTTTGTACATTTTCTTGAAAGCGGATTATTTAAGTCACGGATGGTCGGTCAGCAAAACATCAGGATCAGCATTCCGAAAATAATAGTTCAGACCGTCCGAATTCTCAGAATAAAAAAAATTATAACCTCAGAAAATAAAATCAAAACGCAAAATCAAACAGCAGAAAAACAGCATCAGAATCAGAATCAGCTTTTGTTTCTTCCCTTCTTTCAAACAAAAGAAAAACATTCAATATATACTGTTTATCTTATAAAAGAACCTGCCTTGGGGCATGACAAACCTTTAACCTTTTGCATTCTTATCAATTAGTTATTTCTTATCTGAACATCAGAAGGAATCCATTTTAAGGTTTTTTTTTTAGTTTACAATTATAAATTCCAGTAAATGCTCAGATTGAAAGAAGATTAAAACATTTATTTCATTCTGTTGAAGACTTTTGCTAATTGGAAATTCCTAAGTAGACATACGAAGTGTGAATTTATAATCCAAAATGTTTTACTTTAAATCTATTATATTCTCAACCTAGCCTTATTTTATATTTATATAATTTTCAATGGCGGGAACTTTATAATTTTAGAAAAATATTAAATTATTTCACATTTAGATTGTAATTGCATGAATCCGTTTATAAACTACTTTTAATAATTATTATTTTACCTACAATAGAAAATAAATATTGCAACACAATATTTTTAAAATAAATGAACTCAACAACCACAATCCAATAATATAATTCCAATGATTGATATTAATATTTAACAGTTATCATCGTAGTCTGTGTGTAGTTTTACCTATATAACCTTTTAAATGAATATGTAAACATGCACATACTCGACATTTATATATCAATAAAAATAAAGGGTTGAAAATTGGACTCCACGAGTAATAATGCCTACGTGGTTTATTTTAGGCGGGATTTTAGTATATAAATGGCCGTACAGACACACTACGAACGATTTGGGATTCGAATTTAGGTATAAGGGTAGGTGAAATGTAAAAGAAAGGTGAAACGAAGACTTGCAGAGCAATCTTCCTGTTTCAGTGTCAACATTTCTAAATTAATAATATATCTGCAAAAAACTTAAATTCTATCTTCAGGTTTTTAGAAAACAGTTAAATGTAGAAAAGAATGGCAATGCAGCTATGGTTCTGCAGTCATGTGTAGTTTTTTTGTATTAAAGGCTCTCTAGTTGCTTGACAAGGAACCAAGTTGCAGCATGGATATCTGAAGGCACATTTCTGCAATACCTATTTTTAAAGTTGTTTAAGTTTGTTTATAAATGTTGACAGATGCTTCCTGGCATTATTTCCTAGAATAAATGTACATCAAGTATACCAAAATGCATATAATATAAATATGTATTAGATTATGGTGTGAGTGTGATAGATTTTTGATATGAGCTTGTTATTTGTTGAATTGAGAGTTTTGGCCGCCTATATAGATTTTGTTCATGGATTTTGTTCAAAGGCTTGACACAAGTAGAAAATATGTTGCTGTGTTTTTTCAGTTACATGGCAGTCCACAGAATGGATCAACATGGTTGGACAGCCATCAATATCTGAGGATGATGTTAGCAAGTTAAGTCAGATTAGAAAATCAAATAATATTTTCTCAAATGTCCATCCAGAATTTGCATAATAGTTGTTTATCATTGATAAAAAAAAAATATAAAAAAAAGATGGAGGAAAGGTGAAGGTAGAAGAAAAGTTAAGATCTGACGAAGACTGCTAGTACAGTTGAAACTGTTTAAAATTATTTGCTTAAAAGGTTAAAGGAGTGTTGATGAGTTTATAGTGAATTATCATTGATCCCTAACATGGAGGAATCTAGAGGGGAAGGGATGTTGGGGGATAGCAAAGTATCTATTTGCCAGTAGGTGTATTTATCAATAGGATGTAGAGATATTTAAATGTGTGTAGTTTGTATTGATTTAATAAAAAATGCAAGGTATCCAGTAGTTAGTGGAGGCTTCTCAGTAGGTATTATAGGAATAAGACATTGGAGTGTCCTGAAGTGATGAAGAGTAGAGACAAGTAATTTTAATATTGTGAAATTCCAATTTATTTTGAATAGATGGTTGACAAGATGTTTATGAGATATGGAAACTACCTTCATTCCCCACAGAAGCTTGTTGCAAAGGAAGAAAGTGATAGATATAAATACTTCTGTGAATTTAATTATGTGTTTAATAATTTGATTTTTGAATAGATGGAAAGGTACACTTTGAATAAGAAGTAATAATTTTAATCATGTGATCCTTGTTTGTTTTGTATGTTTGCCTTATTCCATGGACTACCATATAAAATGGTAATTTAATAAATTTGATAGGTTTTTTCTGTAAAAGATTGTAAATGTGTTTTATTAGTCTACAGTGACCATGCAATGGTTTTGGTAAGATTACACTTAAGTTTGTGAGTGGTTATGAAGTTTTGAAGCGTTTTTTTTTAAGTGGGCAGTTTTTTGTATAAAAAAAGACAGATATGAACTGTTTTATATGCAGAATATAGATTCCTATAATTTTCTGCTAAATGTGTTAGAAGTGGATTGATGTTAATAAGTGAATAGATGTGAACATAGTCATGACCCTTGCAAAATGAATTGCAAAAGAGCAAACATATTTGAATTTCTTCCATTGAGAGTAATAGTTGGTATTGTAGTTTCAGCAAGCATATCTATTAATTTCTTAATGTAAGCTGAATCAAAGGCAATTTCAATGTCAATCTGTACTACCATGGGTGCTTACATTTGCCTTTCTTGAACAGTATTTTGATTTGTTTTGAACATAAGTACAACTTGTATCATTGATAAACTCTTCTTAGCAAATTGCATTGGTGAAATCAGAAAAAGCATGTGAACCTATAATTGATCTTATATATTTTTTTCCAGGATTTTTATAGATAGCATACCCATGGCAATAGACTGAAGATTAAAAAGTGTAGTTATTATTGTTAGCTTTTTGATGAACAAAACCAAAGCTAGGGGATATAGGCCTTTGATGGGATATATTCTTTGATAGTTAGCAAGGCTACAGAAATATATGTTAGTGAATTAACCCAAGATGAGAGAATATAAAAATAGATATTTCATGAGTTCCTGGATGATATGCCTTGTGAGTTTCCAGCTTATCACTAAACTGATAAACCCTAGGATGGATTTTCTGTTTCTCATAATTCAAAGAAGTCTGGAGGTCATTTGAAGGCATGATGTGTTTGTAGCTTTTTATTATTATTATTACTACTGCTACTATTACTATGGTACTACTATTATTATTATGTTTCAACAATAAACTTTATTGGCACATAAAGGGTTAGATGTTTTACATATGTACAAATTATTGCCTGTGTTACATTGGCACATTAATTTTACTGAAAGAAAATAGTCCAAATTTATTTTGCATCATTTCCCATGGCAATTTACATATAAATTGTATTAGGGCATTATTCCTCAAGGAAAATTTTTTACTTAATGTAGGCTCCATGTCTAAATAAGTGTCTAAACATAATCAAAATTAATCTGTATGAGTTGTTTCATATGCCATTGGTATATACATTCAAAAAATGTATATGCAAAAGTAATAGATGTTAGAGTTTTCTAGCATATAATAATCAACTCTTGAAGAGTAAGAAGTATTATTAAGAAAAAGAGTTAATGTTCTTTCAATGTTGGTTCAGCTGAGAAGTTGACCTAGGTATCTATTTCTCTCAATGTTGGTTAGCTGATAAGTTGACCTAGGTATCTATTTGCCAACATTAAAGTTGTTGTGTTCATAGAAGTGAAGATCTACTGGGGTAATCACTTCTGTTATTCTTTATAAAATGGCTGCTTTACCAGATGACTTCATGGATGTGAACTTGCATAAGTTTTTCATAGGTTTCAGTCTGCATTAAGAGAGACCAGTAACAGCATAGAAGTTGGGTTGTGCAATTTTACTGTTTCATTCTCTTAGTTGTTTTAATATGTTAATTAACATGGAAGAATGTCTTCTGGTGTTATATTCTACAATGAATATACAACAAGTGCACAAGTATGCAGAATGCAAATGTATTGGCACATGCAATAGGACATATGGGCTTCTGGTAGGATTGAACAATGTAGTGGATATGATCTCACAAATCTTGTAAAGAGCTGCACATGAATAAAAGATGTATTGCTGTGTTTCTTTGGCACAATGATAAAGGTTACAGAATAGATCAATATTTTTATATAACCAACATTAGCAAAAAAGTATGAGGTAGGAAAAGTATGGAGGTTAGTTCATAGAAATAAATAAAATTTTGGCAAGTGACCATCTTTTTAAGTACCATATAAGTTGTGAATTGTGGATGCCAAGATTGGAATGAAAATGTTTTGTGGTCAATGTGTGTAAACCACAGTGTAAACTTGCCAGAATAAATATTTAGTATTATCATGAATATTTACTTGACGATGCGCTCTAAGAGAATTGGATAAGAGATTGCAAAAACCAGATGTGGATGGTAGTTTAACAGTGGATGTTACAGTAAAAAGACACTGAAACACAAGGGAATCATTGTAACGTGGCAGCAATAAAGTATAACTGTTTTTAGAATTTTAATGTTGTGTGGTCAGCTGAAATGTTTAAGGAATATGGAAACTGCGCATAGCAATTTGTTTCATAATTGAAAATGTTTGAGGTGAGTAATCTTTTTATATCATATCTGGCAAATATTATGTGACCTTTGTCTTGTCAAGAAGATTGAATAACTGAATTTTTGAATAAATTGTCACATAGGCTTTGGAAAGGGGAGGTTATTTTGACTAGTTTGTCTCATACCATGCACTCCAAGATGAAATGGGAATACAAGGAAATTCAGTTGGTTTTTCTTGAAAGCTTCTACAACATAGTTTGCTATCGAATTTTTATTTAAATTAAACTTGAAGTTGATACTTTGATGTGTATTCATGTACACTTTTTTGGAGTATAAAGAGCTGTTTTGATAAAGCAAGAAAGACAGTGATGTTGTCCATGTATAAGGAAGATAGTGATTTTATCTCATGTATGTAATACGTGGATATGCTGCTGGATGTTATTGATTTGGATACTGTTATTTTCAGTTGTATTCATGCTCACAGTGGGTTGCTGTAAAATATAGAGTCAAATTTAAGGGTGACCTTTGGAAGATTGATTGTCTGGGATTAAAGGCATGTAAATTCTATTACTGACAATAATATGTATTTCCTGATTTATCAATAAATTGGTAATTAGATATAGGAGTATTGGTGGGGCAGCAAACAGGTCTGTTAAGGTTTGAATTTGAATGAAATTGAAGACAGCCTGCATATTAATCTGAACAGCTATTGGTGCATATTTTTGGCACTCTTGAACAGTATTCAACATTGTCTCGAACATTATTGCAACTTGGATGCCAGATGATCCCTTTTTTCAAATTGCATTGTGGAAATTAGAGAAAGTATATATGGCTCAAGATGATTTTTGACAATTTCCCCCAGCATTTTAATGCTTAAAGGGTCTATGGAGATAAGTCACAGGTTGGAGAGAATGGACAAGGCTGTTGACTTCTTGATAAAATAAACCATGGCAATTAGATAAAGAAGTTTTCTTCATATAGTTTCTTATTTTATATAGCGCAGTTTTTTATAAACTATAATATTTAAACAGCATTAAACTGTTGCACATGCACATGGCCATTCTATCTTTTCCAAAGACTTTATCATGTTGTTGAAGTGTTAGTATTCATTCATTTTATATTTAAAATCCAAAGCACTTGTGCAACAGTTTAATGCTGTTTAAATATTATAGTTCATATAGTTTCTGTAAGTGGTGGTTGGCAATGTTAGAGATATTTGGTAGTAAGTTGACTGAGATGTTGAGATCGCCTGTGTTCTAAGTTGGAATGAATAGCTTGTTGGAAAATTTATCTGTTTGATATGGTTCACAGCAAGTCCAACATATTCTGATTTGGATGTGAATTCTTCAGGTGGTTTAAGTTTTCATGAAAGTGCTGGTAAAGAGAATGAATCACGTTATATCCAGCATAGTTGACTTCTGCAACCTGTATTGCCATGGGCACCCTGATCTTGGAAGCATATTCCAGAGCCAGTAAATTATCTTCAGGTCCATGTATGGTTCTGATCCAGACAAATTATTCTATTTTTGGTGGTAAAATATTCTTTAAATTTCTGGCATGGTTGATGGTAGATTTTTGTGAGGTTATGTATATATTGATGGGTGTGGTTTATGGGCTTAACTTTGACTATTCTTTTGTAGATGTCCTGGACCAATGCCAGGACAATAATAGGGAAGGGGTAATCATCATGTTATGAAGCTGATATTGTTGTTATTATTATTATTTTTATCAATTCTTATTCTTATTACTGCTATTGCTAATCCCACTTGTACTGTTTTGCAAGTGCTACTATTACTGCTATTAATAATAATAATAATAATAATAAGGTACTAGCAAACTATTCACTGTGCAGCCTGTGTTGGCGCTGTTTCTGTGTAAAAACACAGAATTATACCGCTTTCGCGGCCGAACCTACGACTAATAAATGTGTTATCATTAATATACGAGTAGATCATATGTAGTGGTTATAATACGTGGACCAATTACTTCCGCATATCAATAACACTACGTCTACTAACAATACTATGATCGTATAGTTTGCCGTTGATTTCATTGTGGGTTGAATTCCTATGCACATTGACAGAATTTGTATCGTCGCTAGAATTTAAGAAGAGAGTGTGAGCATTGTCTTCTTTTTCAAGTGTTTATTTGTTGATGTTTATGATTTTCTGTATTTCCCAACTGAAAGATTTTTGCGTACTAGTAATTTTCAGCATATTATTGATATTTGTCAAAAATTTTTTTTTTGGCTAGTTTTGGCTTTCTTGGGGGTCAAAAAAGACAAAGTAAAATTTCTCAAACTCTCAGGCAGACGATTGGAGTTGTTTGCGGAAAAATACCATTTCTGTCGTGACTCGGACGAGAGTTGAAAAACAAGAACAAAATGTCTACCACGTTATTATATTTGTGGGATGTCCCAAACAGAGAAAGTGAGGCAGTTGCATTTTTTCAAGCCCAAAACATCCTGCCATTTGTTACAGTTGATTTAGTTCAGTCATATATGGTTAATAAATTTATTTTCTGGAAAGAATTTGTGTATTGTTTGCGATTATTTTTATTTGTAAATCATGTAATTAACACCCAGAATGACAGTGTTAAAAAGGGGCGGCGTAGTTTGTTGGACATCTCTTGATTGATTGATTTTTTTTTTTTTTTTAAAAAAAAAAACTTCTTCTTTTGACATACCTATTCGTTCCGTTTAGAAGCCAAAAGAGGTTTGTTGTTGTTGTAAATCAATAAACAGCACGTTAAGTAGATTTTAAAAATGAACCCGAGTTTAATTTTTGTTGTTAAAAAAGAATAAAAATACCGGACATTTTATTGAAAAAGTTATAACTGTCCCTTATATATTTTGAAATGTATCGAATCCAAAACCAAAAAATAAAAGACGTATATAAAAAAGAAACTGTAGATTTAGAATGGAACCCCCCCCCCCCCCAATAAAGGCGTATGTCAAAAATTATGTACTTTTGAGATCCAAAAAAAAAAGGTCAAAGTCTCCTTTATAGTTTTAAATTTATCAAATGAAAACAAAAAAAATAATTATGTCCAAAACAAACAACAACAATATATTAAAATAAATAAATAATTATGTCCAAAACAAACAACAACAATATATTAAATATTAAAAAAAAAAATTACAGCAGTATGTTAAAATACGATCTATTAGATAAAAAAAATCTAGCGGCCCGGGTAATGTTATAACGCTCTGTTTTTAACTAGAAACAGCGCCACCAAAGGCTGCACAGTTAATAGTTTACTAGAACCAATAATAATAATAATAATTCTTCTTCTTCTTCAAAGCAAACTTTATTGAATATTAATTGGCTACATCATTTAAGGTTACACTAGCATTACACATACTTATATAAAAAATTCTTTTTAATATTGGTTATCTTTAATTCTGAAAGTTACCTTGTTTAACCAGGTAAAACATTCAGGGTTATGATGATTGGCCTTCAATGAGATTGTGTTAGCTGGTCTCATTTTTTTAATTTATATTTTTAAGAGTGCTAGTTATGGTCCTTGTGATAATGCTGAGTGCATTTTGAAGGAGATCATGTTAATGCAAAAAGGTTCTGTGATGCATGATACTGTCTTTATCCTTGAATTATTTTGTTTGTTTAGAGCTGCACATAAATAAAAGATGTTACTGTGTTTTTTTAGCACTATGGCATAGGCTACAAAAGAGATCAATATTTATATGTAACCAATATTATCAAAGAAAGTATGAGCTGGGCAAAGCATGAAGATCAGTTCATAGCAATAAATAAAATTTTGGTTCAAGTGATATCTTCTGAAGTACCACATAAGTCATGAAATATGAATGCTAAACATGAAGTGTCATGTGGTGGATGTTTGTAAATCAGGATGCAAACTTAACAGAATAAATATTTAATATTATCATGAATATTTACTTGAATTGATATGCTCTTGGAGAATTGGATAAAAGATTGCAAAAACCAAATGAGGATGATGGTTTATCAGTGAGTGTTATAGCAAGAAGATACTGAAGCACAGAGGAATCATTGTAGTGTGGCTGCAATAAAGTTACATGTTTTTTTAATTTTAAAGATGGGTCATGGACTGAGGTGTTTAAGGAATATGGAAACTGTTTTCTCTCCCACAGCAATTTGTTACACAATGAGAAAATGTTTGAGGTGAATAATTTAAATTTCATAGCTGGAAAATAGTATGTGACTTTTGTTATGACAAGAGTATTGAATAACTGAATTTTTGAATAAATTGACAGGTAGGCTTTGGAAAAGAAAGGGCTAATTTGTAATGTATTTTTCTTGCTTATTTTGACTATTTTATGGCATACCATGCATTCTAAGATGAAATGGGAATACAAGAAATCCAGTTGGTTTTTCTTGAAAGCTTTTAAAACATAGTTTGCTAGTGTATAAAATCCAAGCAACATTTTTATTTAAATTAAACTTAAGTTGATACTTTGATTTATATTCATGTATAATTTTTTGGAATACAGGGAGCTATTTGATAAAGCAAGGAAGAGAGTGATGTTGTCTATGTATAAGGAAGATAGTGATGTTGTCCATGTATGTAATACATGGTATGAACTGCTGTGCATTATTGATTTGGATACCTATTTTCTGTTGTATTGCTATTAACAGTGAGTTGATGTAAAATATAAATAGAATCAAACTTAAGGGTAACCCATGGAAGATTGATTGCCTGGGATTAAAGGTATGTGTATTACTATCACTGATGGTAATATATATTTACTGCTTTATCAGTAAATTGGTAATTAGATATAGGAATCTTGGTGAGGCAGTAATGCCTACAAACAGGTCTATTGACTTTTGAAATTAGATTGAATCAAAGGTAGCCTGCATATTAATCTGAACAGCTATTGGTGCATATTTTTGGCACTCTTGAATAGCACCCAGCATTGTCTTGAACATTATTGCAGATTGGGTGCTAGATGATCCCTTTTTGCAAATTGCATTGTGGAAATTAAAGAAGTATGTATGGCTTAAGTTGATTCTTGACAACTTTCTCCATATTTTAATGCTTAACAGGCCCATGCAGATAAGTCACAAGTTGGAGGGAGTGGATGTTGAGTTCTTAATAAAATAAACCATGGTAATTGGATAAAGACCTTTGCCTTCATATAGTTTTTGTAAGAAATAGGTAGCAATGTTGGAAATATTTGTTAATAAATTGTCTGAGATGTTGGGGTCTCCTGTGTTCTAGATTGGCATACATAGATTGTTGGCAAATTGATCTGTTTGAAAAGTATAGTGCACCTCAGAAAGTCCAATATATTCTGGGTTTGGTGTTTATTCTTCAGGTAGTTTAAGTTTTCACTGAAAGTGCTGGTAAGTTGGATGAATCACATACTATCCACCCTAACTGACTCCTGCAAACTGCATTGTCATGGGTGCCCTAAAATTGGAAGTATATTCCAGGCCAGGATCAGTGGATGCATGCTCAGGTTCATGTATGTTGCTTTCCCAGCCAAATTATTCTTTTTGGTGGCCAAATATTTTAAATTTCTGGCATGGTTGATGGTAGGTTTTTGTAAGGTTATGTATATATTTATGGGTGTGGTTGATGGACTTTACCATGACTATAATGTCCTGCACCAATGTCAAGACATTAATCAGAGAAGGATAATTGTCATATTATATGGCTGATGTAGATGGTGTCATTATTGTTCTTATTATTTACTACTACTACTACTACTACTACTGCTAAAGCTATCACTACTACTACTACTACTACTACTACTACTACTACTACTACTACTACTACTATTATTATTATTATGATGATGATGATGTTTCAAAACAAAGATTATTGAGTAATAATTGGTTATATCAAATAAGGTTACACTAGGGTTACACATACTTATATGATAAATTATTTTTAATATTGGTTTAGTCCTTGACTCAGAAAGTTACCTTGTTCAACCAGGTAAAAACAGTTTGTGTTATGATGATAGGCTATCAATGGGATTGCATTAGAGGATCTCATTTTCTTTATTTTTTTCAAGAATACTAATTACAATCCTTGTCATAATGCAGAATGCATTTTAAAGAGAGACCATGATAATGTGAAAATTTTCTATGGTGCAAGAATACTATCTCTATCCTTGAATTTTTTTAGTTTGTTGTAATAAATGTTGGGATGTCTTCTTGGATTATTTCTAAATGTGAATGTGCAACCGGTGCACCAATATGTGTATAAACTGAGCTTGGCTGCACATATTATTGGTATTGCTGTTTGTTTGTATGCATCAAGTATGTTACCTATTGTAGTACCATTTTGTCTACAGTTGTTTGGCATCATTAGTCATATTTCTTCTAGGGCTAGACAATTATATAGGAAATGGATTTGTGTTTTTTCCTCTCTGTGACATAGCATACATAATGGATCAATATTTGTGTAAAATCTCTTGTATTGAATAAAGTGTGTTTGTTGTTGATAAAGCATTCAGATTAAGTTTGATAATAAAATCAAAAATTTTTGTTGCAGGCACCATCTTTTGAACTTGCTTAACAGTTGGCTATTATTTATTCCCAGTACTGTGAATTTGTTATTCGCTGCTTGGTCTGGAAACAGATTTTGTATTTGTCAATATGTGTATTTATTTGTGTTGTTTAATGTTATATTGTTTCTTATGGGTCCTCATAATGCAAGTAGAATAGAGATGTAGTTATATGTGGAGAAGGGGAGGCTGATCATTGAGTATAATTTTAATTATTACCTGTATCTCTGGAAAACATCCTTATTATTCATTGTTGTTATTACTATTATTCATTGTTGTTACTACTACTACTAGTAGTACTATTATTATTATTATTATTATTGTTGTTGTTGTTGTTTAATTAATTTATGTGCATTCCATAATTGGCCTATAGTATTGAGGGAATTGTCCATTAAATAAATAAACTGAATTATTATTTTAATTTGAATATACTGAGCTTTAACAAGACTATTCTTTTGTGCATGTTATGGGCTAATACCATCTGGGTAATGGGAGTAATTGTCATGTGCAATCTATAATTGATCTATTGTGCCATGGAATTATATATTAAAGAAATAAACGGAATTGAATTATTATTTTATTATAAGTTAAATAAATGAATTGAATTATTATTATTTTACTATAAATGCGCATGTCTGAACATATGTATTTATTAATTTAAAAATAAATCATTCACATATTTTTTCAATTGTAAATCACTTTGTATCTTTAGGCAAAATAATTGAAATGCATTTTATTTACTTTCTTTTTCTGCAGTTTCTATAAAGTAAAAAAGGGTTAATGTAAAATACATGTGATGGAAATTTTATTCAATTTGTTTTTCATTATTCTGCAAGAAAGTGAGATGCTTTGTAAATATTGCTAATTAACTGAAGCATATTATTTAATGAGATGTGCATTATTATTATTTTTAATGCCCTCTATTGAGCATTGAAAACATTTTGTGATTGTTGAAATGAAATTGTTTTTGAAAATTAACATTCTTATTTCTAATTAATTTTGATATAAAATTAAGAAATAACTAATTTTATTATCTATTAATAAGATTTTTCACAACATACATAGAATTAGTATTATAAAAAATAAAATTAGCAAGCATAAAAATATTGGTAAAATTCTCAATACTTTTATGCTAAATGCCATTAACAATATAAAATACGATTCATAAATAGAAAATAGGGAGTTAATATTTATACATGTTCTAACTTTAAAAATTAAAAATCAAATTAAAATATTTCATAAAAATGTTATGGGTATATGTTTGTCAACTGAATATACATACAGATATACATATATAATAATTTTTTGGTTGCACATTTATTTGCCATATCATAACATAAATTTGAATCCTAGCCAAACAAAAAGTTTTTTAGTTCTAAATAGATATAGGAATATAGGACTGATAACTGTGTTTAGCAAACTAAATAACCATCAATTATTCACCAATAAATAAATTTTTAGATATTCTTTGCTAAGAGAAAAAAATGCTCAAATAGTCATTGTTTAGGTAAGTGGGAAACCTGGTGAATGATGCTTTCTCCCTGTCATTATTCCTCTAGGGTGAGCTGTTAAAGAGATGATTGCCCTAAAAGAGCTATATAATACATAAATGTGTGTACATGTTTAGTCACTTGGTCATAATCCTGCTATATAAATGTCATATCTGACCCTGCCTTCAGAAGTGGACTATTTCAGATTCCTTGCCTGATTGGCTAGCACCCAGTTGCTATCCAACAGGATTAAAACCCTCATTGGGGTTCGCACATTGAATCTGCATGTTTCCAGTAAGGTAGGGGATCTGCTTTTAAATAGTCAGCCTTTTGGAGGCAAGGCAGACAGCAATTACTTCTGTTAACCTGAATGACAGAATGTGCTCTCCATTAAACCTTATGCCATCAGCAGAGGTATTTATCTAGTTATTATTGTGACATCCACGCAGTGAGGCAAGTCTACCTATGCACTGGAAACTGCTACATCTGAACTAGAGATGACTTGAGGCAAGCTAACTACATAGCTGGAAGAGTCTTACCAGAACTCATGATGCAGGCTAGTCATTAGCTGGAAGCGAGTTCCTTACTTCGCACGGCTATCTCAGCAGTGAAGTCTATCAACTGTATTTGTACATTTGTTTAACAAACATGTGTATATATTTTGTACTAATAAATTGTACACATTAATTGCTGAATAGTTGTTCTTTTTGTATCTGTTAGTTTGGAATCGAATCTGCAAGTGTTAACCAAACACAACAGATTTGGCGCAGTCGACAGGATCACAACATTATAAAAGTTAAAGTCTAATGAATCAGAAGTTATAACAAAAAGCTGAAACCTGAGGCTAAACTTCAACTAGAAGATAAAAACAAGATAAAATTCCAAATAGGAACAAAAGTACTATGTCATATGAACTATGTGTCCACAAGATGGAGACCAGCAGTGGTGACGCAAATAAAGGGCCTCTACATTGTTGTGCAAACTGAAGATGGTCATCGCCATTATAAACAGCTAAGCCCCAAGCAGAGAAGATAAACAGCAAAATCAAGACAGCAGACAACCAGAAACAAGCTCATCAAGAGAAGAAGATGAAGGCAGGAACAGCAATCAACAGGAAAAACCAAGAAAGCGGACAAAACATTGTCCAGTGCAATTCAATGACTATGTCCTCCAGGCTAATTTCAGCCAGGGGGAGGGATGTCATATCTGACCCTGCCTTCAGAAGTGGACTATTCCAGATTCCTTGCCTGATTGGCTAGCACCCAGTTGCTATCCAATGGGATTAAAACCTTCACTGGGGTTTGCACACTGAATCCACATGTTTCCAGTAAGGTAGGGGATCTGCCTTTAAATAGTCAGCCTTTTGGAGGCAAGGCAGAGAGCAATTACTTCTGTTAACCTGAACGACAGAATGTGCTCTCCCTTAAATCTTCTGCCATCAGCAAAGGTATTTATCTAGTCATTATTGCGACATCCATGAAGTGAGGCAAGTCCACCACTGCTACATCTGAACTAGAGCCAACTCGAGGCAAGCTAACTACACAGTTGGAAGAGTCTTACCAGAACTCACAATGCAGGCTAATCATTAGCTGGAAGCGAGTTCCTTACTCCGCACGACTATCTCAGCAGTGAAGTCTATCAACTATATTTATACATTTGTTTAACTAACGTGAATATATTTTGTACTAATAAATTGTATATATTAATTACTGAATAGTTCTTTTTGTATCTATTGTTTTGGAATTGAACCTGCAAGCATTAACCAAACACAACAATAATAAAATAACAATCATTATAACCAAACACAACAATAATAAAATAACAATCATTATAATTTTTACTACATATATTAAATAGAATTATGATTAATTAAAATTAAATATTTATTATTTAAACATATATTTATGTTTACTGGTCAATATATGATATTAAAAGACCATTCCTAAAGTGGATTTATTGATTTCAAGTGTCTTCTGGATAATTGCATTTTCTAACCAGACAATAAAAAATTACTTTATAATCACTTATAGAAATTTGTATTATTATTTCATTCTAAACAAAACGTATTGTAGCATTACATGTTTCATTTAAACTGTCTGGTCAAAGGCAAGTCGAATATCTAAGCAATAAATATTAAGATGATTATTATTAATGTAATTTTGCCATTGATTGTTACTCTTTTAATAAACTTTATTCCAATATCTTAATTAAACTCAATCTTTTATAAACTTTAATGAGCCTTTTATATCATTATTAAATTATTTTGGCATCAAATTTCAGGATAAAATAATGTCTCTAATAATTATAAAATGCCTAATATCTATAGCAAATGCTCAACATTGGTAAAAGTGATCATATTCAAATGCAGATAGAAATACATTCATGTGGATTGTTATATATTTTGCACATCTAAATGTAATAAGGAAAATAAATAAAATATATTTTGCTGAATTAAAATGATATAGATCCTGAGTGATTAGAGTAAGTGAAACTGCTAATAAATATTTTTATATATATTAAAATGGGAAGAAATTAATGGCTTAATTTCAAAAATATTTTTTAAATCATAAAAAAAAAAAATTAAATAACTATAAAGTAGTCCGAAATGTTGCTGAAAAAGTTTTAATGACTGAACTATTTATAAGAAATTGATACTATGATGGGATTATTTATTACAATAATTATTAATTATAACTGCATATCTAGTACTGCATTTAAGTACTTCTTTACTTTTTTCTCTTTTGCTAGTTATAGCTGAAGCAGGTGTCATTTGAAGCAGTTTCTTAGAAGAATAAATACAATCACACTTCAAATATTTTATTGCAAAATTTTATATATGATCTGACATTTTAACTGTGCTGCAGTTTTTTTCAGGTCTCCACTGATTATTCACAGCCCTGCTTTTTTATTAAAAGATATATTACATATTATTCCACTATACCAGAGTCACATCATTAGTGTGTCAAACATATTGTGAATATTTAAAAAAGGTTTCTACTCATGATTATATTATAACTGTATTTAATTTATTTTGTATAAAAAGTATTTCATTTTAATACCTCAAAACTTGATTATCTTATTTTTATTTGTAAATGTAATAGAATCTATTTAAATAATAATTGAATGTTGTCTTCAGGCATATGAAGTTCAACAACTGGAAATAACAATTAAGCCATGATCTGTGTATCTTAATCCTGCAGTGTGCTATTTTATCATGGCATTACATCATGGAGTTTATTAATTTCAATAAATATTACAATATACATAGCATCTTTTTTCCAAAATCTTACTTATTTTCAATCTGTATCAATATATAATGTGTTTTACATATTTACTTATATTATATAAGATTAGAGACTCAGTTATTGATAATGATTTTTATAAAAAGTATGATTGAAACATAAAGAATTAAGTTATATATTGATTACAATTGAAAATATGCAAGATTTAGGGGGAGATGCATATGTTTTAATATTTATAGAAAAAATATTATAAGTAATTGCTTAATTTAAACTATTTCTGAAAATATATTCTAGACTATTAATAAATGAAGAAAAATTTAATATAATCATTTAATAAATCAATTATTTTATATAGCGCAAAGTTTTATAAACTGTAATAGCTAAACAGCATTAAGCTGTTGCACATGCGCTTTGCAGATTTTAACTATAAATGACTGAATACAAACACTTCAAACACATGATAAAGTCTTGGGGAAAAGATAGAATGGCCATTCTATCTTTTCCCAAAGACTTTATCATGTGTTTGAAGTGTTTGTATTCAGTCATTTATAGTTAAAATCTGCAAAGCGCATGTGCAACAGCTTAATGCTGTTTAGCTATTATAATCATTTAATGTTAGTTTATTTCTCCAACAGCAAATACTTGCAAATCTTTTCAAAAGCCAATATCCCTTTCAGTTAACAGAAGATCAAAATCTTATTCAGGTATCTGACTTTGTATTATTACATTTACAGCATCATTATTCAGCATAGATTTGTATGTCAGTTTCTTGATTATAATTTTTTTGCCCTTTAGTTATTGCATCTAACAAATCTTTATTTCAATTACTGGGGAGGTTTTATGAAGTTCATATTAGCTGATAGTTTGTATTTTACTGTCATAAAATATATTTGCTTCTCAAATATAGTTGTTTTTCCTGGAATGATGTTACTGATAGTCCAGATTTTTCTATACTTTGGATATTACAGTAGTATCCATAACTGCTAGATTTATCATATTTCTGATATATTTAATAAAATTTTGAAAATATCAGTATATTATATTTGAAATAGAGAAAGTTTATTTCTAAAAATAGTTGTCAGTGAAATTGAATTTAAATAAACTTACAAGACAGAAATAACATTTTTATTCTTTTTTAAATTTTAATAGCACACGGGTGTATTAGATGAATAAATAAAATGAAATGGATATTGGAAATAAGTTCTTTGTTCATTGTATTGAATTTAGAAAAGATCTTGTTCAGTTAGCTCAAATGAAAAGAACAGACTCAAGAGATAACAGTTCCTAGATCAATTACCAACTGAAAAAATAAAACAAATCAATTTAGTCAGTACATGACCTCGTAAGCAATTATCATGTGTGAATATTTATTTTCTTCACCAATTATGCAATTTTGGATTTGAAGTATTTCTAAGTGTAAACTGGTAAAATATAAAATTTTAGATGAAGATTATTCTATGTTGCAATTCTTCATATCTTTTTTCTTAAGTTCATTTAATATGATAGCAATCAAGATTTGGATAATTCTGTTAAAAACTTGTCATTTTATTATTAGATTTTGTTGATGTCTTAAATTGAAGTTAATTATTTTATCATAAGTTTTATTTGGATGCAGATATTGTTTACCATCATATTGCACAAAGTTTAGTTTTTAAGATTCACCAATGTTTTGTTTTTAATGTGATAGGTTGTTTTAATATTTTTGGTTATTTAATTTAAAATTTTGATTTGGCTGTTTACTGACTGCACAAAAATTGATATGTAATCAGGAGTAGCACTACTATTCACTAGTTACTTAGGGTGCAATACTTCAGTGAAGGTCACAATACTGTGATCTTTAATGGTCACAATCTTATACAATAATAAATTTAATGAAAGATAATCAAAATTAATTAATACTTATTTTCACAATTTAAAATAAATTTAGCAATATCCCACTTTACACTTTTTTCCCAGCAAGGCATCCATTTTTAAAAATCAAATTTGCAAACCTTGCCTTTAGAAGTGGACTATTTTAGATTCCTTACCTGATTGGCTAGCACACAGTTGCAATCCAAAGGGATTAAATCCTTCACTGGGGTTTGCTCACCAAATCCGCATGTTCCAGTAAGGTAGGGATCTGCCATTAAGTAGTCAGCCTGTTGGTGGAAGGCAGAGAGCAATTACTTCTGTCAACTTGAATGACTGAATATGCTCTTCATTAAACCCTTTGCCATCAGTAATCTCTCTTCATAATCATGACGTCCATGCAGTGAGACAAGTCTTCCTATGGACTGGAAACTGCTACATCTGAATTAGAGGCAACTCAAGGCAAGCTAAATACATAGCTGGAAGAGTTTTACCAGAGCTCATGAGGCAGGCTAATCATTTAGCTAGAAGTGAATTTCATATGTGGCTCGACTATCTCAGCATTCAATTGTATAAACTGTATTTATTCGTTTGTTTAACTAACATGTGGTATTTTTTGGACTAATAAATTTTACATATTGACTGCTGAGTAGTTATTCTTTTTGTGTCTGTTGGTTTGGAAACGAACCTGTAAGCCTAACCAAACACAACAGATCTGGTGCAATCACACATTTGAAAAAATTTTCCCTCATGGCTGGAAAAATTATAATAAAATATGCCTGTTTCAACAGTTAAACATTTAAAGTAAATACACAAGTGTATATTTGTTTTATTATTTTTCTTTTTGAAAAAAATTTACATTTGCCATAATTTCATTACGGTGTTTTTTTTAAAAAAAAAAAATGTAAAGGCATGTCAATTTGAAGCTACAACCAATCATGAGAGCTTTACTCACAGAACTGTGACAAAATCTCACTCTAGTGGTTTAAAAGCTTTGCTGAGTTACTTACAATAACGTAACTTTAAAACAAAAATAATTGCGAGAGATTACTGAGATTACTGTGACAAAAGCTCATTCTTTAAAAGCTTTGCTGAGTTACTTACAATAACATAACTTTAAAACATTCAAATATCAGCCTTTCAAGCTAATTGACACACGTGCCTTTTGAGAGTGTTAAATAAATGAATACTTTCCTCTTCAATCCAAGATATAGTATTTATGCAGAAATAAAAAGGATCCTCTTATTCCTATGACTCAAATTCTTTTATATGAGCAAATCTGAAGTACTGTTGAGGAGAGCGTGAGTACAATTCTTACTTTAAATTACTATTTACGATGTTTTTTGACTGAATGACGTCAGTGACTTTATTTAGAATTTACTAAATGTCATTCTTACTGAAACTTAATTATGAGTAAATAAGCAATTATTTTATTTAGCACCGTGTTTACAATTATATTACATTCAAATATCAGCCTTTCAAGCTAATTGAGCACGTGCATTTTGAGAGTGTTAAATAAATGAATACTTTCCTCTTCAATCCAAGATATAGTATTTATGCAGGAATAATAAGGATCCTCCTATTCCTATGACTCAAATTCTTTTATATGAGCAAATCTGAAGTACTGTTGAGGAGAGCGTGAGTAGAGAATTGACCAAACTCATCCATGAATTGGCAAAAGTGAGAGAGGGACAGAAAGCCCTCCAACTTGCATTTGAAAAATGCTTTACGAAGAACAATCAAGAGGTCATTGAACCAAGAAAAGAGAAAACAGACCTGAACTCGGTAGGGTCATTGACAGACGAACCCCTGAACCAGAAAATAGAGACCAATGATTCCGCAAAGAAAACTGATACACCAGACCTGGGACCTTGAACTCAGCTAACCAAGCTCGTCAATATTAAGATATTTCACGAAGTCAAAAAAGGTCCACAACTTTATTCAGCAAGAATAGCTCCAGCAAATGAGGTATGGGACATAGTATCTCAAGCCCAGCTAATCAAGCTGCTTTACATAAAAATTTTTCATGAAGTAAAACAATGTCCCCAACTGTATTTAGACAGGATATTTCCAGCCAATGATGTACGGGACCTAGGGCCTCAAACCCAGCTAACCAAGCTTACCACCAATATCAAAATACTTAAAAAAAGCAAGAAAAAATCCCACCTGATATAGCAAGAATATGTCAACCGGATGAAGTAAAGGAAATAGTGAAAACAATGATGACACGGGATTTCAGCCCATGGGCCAAGGAGCCACCAGATAAGGCAAATAATTCTGACAATCTAAGGCTACAGTTAATGACCAGCATTTTGAAACCCCTTGTATATCAACCACCAGACAATATAAAGAGGCCTGATAATCTGAGACTGCAATTATTAAAATATAAAGACAGTTATCACCCACCAGACCCAGGATTATAGTAGGTTTTAAAAAGAAAAAAAAGAAGGAATGGACATGTCACAGGATAAATGAGAAAGGAGATCGGATAAACCAATGTTAAACTATTAAAATGTTAAATAAAAAAAAATTGTTGAAGGGGATAATAGAGAAAATGTTCGCTAGATGATAGATTTTTTTTATAGGATCCGGGTATATAATTCAGTTTCGTTCCATCATTATATTTATATACTGTACGTAATATGGGTTATCTTGTAAATTTATTTTTATACAGACTTCATAGGTGGACACCTGTTGTAAGATCTTTTTTTTTACAAATTTTTTGTTCCGTCACTGAGGGAATGTGAAACAGTAAGATCTGCTTTGCAGATCTTCGTTTCACCTTTTCTCACCTATTTTCTACCCTCATACCTTAGTTTGAACCCCAATTTATCGTAGTATGTCTGCAATGCGATTATATACCAAAAATCCCGCCCAATTTTAAACCACGAGTACAACACTCATGTCATATATATAAGTATAACTCATTCCCAAATAAATAAGATATTATGGATTATGTATATGTTCACATAATTTAGATTTATTTAAAAAGTAGGTTATATAGGTCGTAATTGCGCACACACTGTGATATGTATTTTAAAACTTATGTCAAAATTATAAATTGTTAGTTAAAATTATTTTGTTTGAATCTATTTACAAAAATATATTACAGTCGTAATATATTTTTGATTTAAAATAAAATTCATATTCGTTTAGTAAATAGATTCAAATATTGCAATTTAAAAAGTAAAATAATTTTCTTTTGAATTTAATAAAAGTCATGCCATATATTTCTGTTAAAATAAATGAGGGCTGGTAGGAACAATAGTTTTAATTATTATCTAAAAATACAGCAGATGTCCACTTAAGGTTTTCTTTCAATTAATAAAAGTTATTTTAATTAAATCAAGTTTGTAATTCAAATGTCGACAAGGAAATTAACAATAGAAATTAATTAAAATTTTGTTGAATTCCTTTAGACATTCGGATAGGATTAATTACAGCTGATAAGTAAGCAAAGTCCGAAATATTTTTGTAATACTCCAGGGCAGTTGTATTGTTCAATTCCACTATAAAAAGGAGGGTTTTCTTTTGTTCTCCATTCTAGTGATTTGCTAATGAAATGTTTCTAACCGAAATTATTCTAGTGATATTTCAGCAAATGTGTTTAGTGAAAATATTCTAGTAAAATATTCTTCGAGCAAGATTTCAAAATATATTTTCCTGAGATTTTAGCTACGTCCCTGCGAACTTAAATTTGAATCCGAGTTTTCATCTTCAAATTAATTTACTGTGAGTACAGTCTCACCTATGAACCACCCAACCTTTAAATTTGCTAACCTTGACATGACGGAGTAGAGCCGGCAAGAAGGCTATTTCCCCGGGGGAATGGCCAGCTGCTGCTCTAGACCATCGAAAGCTATCACATGAGGAACCCTGAAACTGCTGCTGCTGCAAAAAATATGAACAATTCCAGATTTTGCTGCTGAATTGTATAAAACCTGCCGACCATCAATCTACCTGCAAATGCTTCTCCAGAGGTAACCCCAAATTAACCCAAGAGCTCTTGTGATTCCTAACTAACATGCTATAGCTATTTTAAATTGTTTTTCTTTTATTTCACTTGACTTTATTATGTATTCCTTTAACGTGTTCTAATATAATCAACAGTTTTGCTCTCTATCCTTGGGTTAATATTTTCTATTTATTAAGCTTTCTTTTATTTTATTATGATAATGTGTCAGAATAGTCTTTGACCGAGTGAATTATTCCCTTTGTTGAAAGTAAGACGCCGATATTAAGGCATATTTTAAATTTATAAATAATTCCCAATTTTATTATCTTGCAAATCACTCTTTCGAGGGCTATTCTAATCTTCATTAATATATATAATAATCAAATAGTTTAAAATCTACATTTTATTGATTTTAACCTAATATGAGAGTATGTGCGAGGTCAATGATTAAATGTGTCACAAATGCATGATTGCGTAAATAAATCTATACTTTCTTTTCAAACCCGCAAGCATGCATTTTCCTATTTTTAAATACTGTATTCTACTTTAATTTCAAAGTTCGTCATTGACGTCGAGAATGTGCGGACCCTTTTAAATGAATTTCTGGGAATTTGATTGGGCATTTCTCTCAATCCAAGTAAACCCATTTTGTATGTTTTATATACATTAGTCTAGTATTGCTGGTAAATGAATTGGTTGTTGAGACCGCTTTGTTTTCTTTCCAAGGATTTTAAACGGCCAAGTCCATTCCCTTTTCGCTTCCTGCGGTTTCCAGGCAGAGTGTGTACTCAAATGTCACACCTGGGAATTAGACGCAGTCATCACCCAGTCTCTAAGTTTTGGCTGTTCATGACAACACTTTCCTACGGGTCAGTGGCGAGATGCCCTCCGTAGTCATTCCAAATATTTCCCATTATTTTATATATATATTTTACAAAGCATCCGTGACTTAAATGTGTCACATCCTCCATCCTTTAATAAATTCATTATTAGCAATACCGACCTCCCATCTGCTTTAATTATAATTATAAAATAAATGCCTTGATCACATCCCCACTTTATTGCTTAGTAAGCTTTTGTCCATGCTATTCTCGAAATCAATAAATATTCTATAACACTTAATTTTCAAATATTTTATTAAACTTTTATAATTACTCAAAGCACCTCGCACATGTTCCCATCTCTTTAAGCACATTATCGTAATAATACTATTAGCCCGAGGGATAGAATATATTTTCTTTAAATCCTTTTGTAATTTTATGGAATGTAATACTAACATTTAATTAATAAGTGTCTCTGTCTCATATAAGCAGACAGTGGCGTTATATATATATATATTTCTATATAAATAAATCTTTGAAATCATTTAAAACTAATTTTGATCTTTTATTTTATTGATTCCTATCACTGTCTCAGTCTATATATCTATTTTCTACATTTCTTTTGTACATCCATAGACGTTAATTAGCAACCCAAACTTATCTTAGTATAGAGTCTCTTTGTTTCTCTCTGACCACCAGACACTGGTAAAAGGTTATTATACTAGTAGTAGCATCAGATGCATTATCACATAGGTGGTGCTGTGAAATTTGGACTTTAGATTCAAACTTAGTATATCTAGAAGGCAACCCCTCCTAGAATGTTCAGTTTCATGTTTGGGGTTTGAATTCTGCAGGGTGTTAGCAAGATAGACGATTCTGACCATTACAGTATATACCTTTTGAATATAGTCTATTACATGTAGATATGATGGTGGTCTACAAGCATAACTTTATTTACCCACAAGTGTGAGTGTACTTCTTTATTTAATAATAACAAATCATATTATAGAAAAACTAAAGTTAATAACATTCTATATACTACTTGATACTTTAACCTTCATTATTATATGTGAATATATATGTACAAGCACACCTTCACTAACAAACATTGTTATTAACTTCCTCTTTCATAAATAATAAGACACTAGACTGTGTATTTTAATCATTATTCAAAATAAGTTTGTAGTAATTTTAAAATTTCTCTGAGCTTCAGTTTCTCTTTTGTCATAGATAAATATTTGCCTTAATAAATGTTAGTAACACATTAAAAAGGAACGTTTTTTTAAAGAAAATTTTTAAAAAAAAAAGTAATATGATTAAAATAAAAGACAATAGCTTCTAAATAACTACTGCAATAGAAAACTATTAGTAATCATTTAAAGAGGAAAAATAAAGGAAAATACATAGTTTTGTGCCAGATGGTGAAAGTTTAAGGTTTTTATCTTTTTTATTTTTTATTTTATAGCTAAAAAAATATAGTTATCCAGTTATCAATAAGCAATTGGATATCTAAATAAAGCAGATTAGTTGTCTGAAGTAAAATTCTAATCTTGTTTGCAATCTGAGATAAAAAAAGAATCTGAGTATCATTTGATTTGAATTTGATTTCAGGTCATGGGCAAGGCAGGCAAGTGCAGTAATTCCTAAATGATGAATTCCTTAAGATTTTTTTTTTTTTTAAAAAATCCCAACAAACAGGCATTAAATTTAGTTTAAATAGTTCATTAATAAAATAGATCAGCATCTAACTGTAATATGGATATGTTCTAAACATATTTCTGCTGATTATTTTGATTAATTTATTTAAAAAATTTAAACTTTAAAAAGCAAAATCAATTTATAGTGTTTTATTATGTTTTATGTCCTTCTTAATTATATTATTAATTGTCATGTTACACAATTTTTTAAAAATAGTATAGGAATTTGTTGCCATTTGTTGATTGATTATCTTTATATTGTGAGAAGTTTTCATTTTTTAAAGCAATTTGTTTCCTGTTAATGTTTTTGTTAAAAAGACACCAAAAGAAATGAAGCAAACCTGATTGAGAATAGGGAATTTTTTAAAAATAGTATAGGAATTTGTTGCCATTTGTTGATTGATTATCTTTATATTGTGAGAAGTTTTCATTTTTTAAAGCAATTTGTTTCCTGTTAATGTTTTTGTTAAAAAGACACCAAAAGAAATGAAGCAAACCTGATTGAGAATAGGGATTTGGACAATATGAATATATCTTCTGAGATAAAGAATAAACTTTACTGAAAAAGTCATGAATTAATAAGTTTATGATTAGTATTTCTTCAAAATTAAAACAGAAAATGACTAATCAAATAGAATTAATAGTGATAAAATATTCCCAATAAATTTCTTTTTGAAGTTAAAATAAAAATATCAAGGCTAATATTAGGATCAGATTAAAAAAGAGTTCCATCTTAGATATTGTTGTGTTCATGAGATCTCAATATATAGACATGCATTGTTGCTACATAGTAAGTAAAGAATCTCTGAAACTTTATAGGATCTAAGGATGAGACTAGATAATATCAACTCAACCATTTTTTTCTTATTAACAAATAGAAATTTCAAACTACACTTTCTTACCATAATTATACTTGAATTTATTGAAGTCATGAAGTTAGATACTTTTGAGCTAGTGTTGGCGTTCATAGCTTATGATGAATATTTTAAAATTTTTATCCAAAACATTGACAAAAAAACAGATAGGTAATGCAGTAACTGCCAATATTTATTTAAACATCTGAATAGAGTCATTTTGTGGCTGAACACAGGATTAAATTATGTAACAAAGGTAAGCATGTTATTTTTAGAAGTCAAGCTATACAAATAATTTATTACAATTTATATCAAAAGAAAGAATTGACGCTGTTATAAATATAGAAAGGTTGATAATCAGTTTTTGAAAAAAATAATGTTAAACATCTCAAAAAATCTCAGATTAACAATAAACATGATCTGCAATATAGTGATTAACAGAAAAAGTTCAACTAATGTAGAAACCTCTCATAAACAATCTTTATAAGTTATGAGAAATTTGGCACAAAAAAAAAAGGCAATAAAAATTTCATATAATTATTATATGTAGTTTTTCACCTAATTATTTTGATCTCTACAAAATTAATTTGCTTTAAGAATTACATCACCTTAACTGAGACTATTATATGAACCACTTTGAATTGTTTGTATGCTACAATCAGTTAAAAAGATATATCATAATGCTATATTTATTTTAATTACTCTTTAATCATCCATAATGCATGGTATCACATTTCGTAAAACCTGTCTTAGAATATTCACAAAATGCTCCATAAATAACAAGATAGCTCATTTTTGGTAATATACAAGATAAATTTGCCACATTTTTTTTCCAATATTGTAAATTAGTTAATACTTTCATAATGCAAAATTTTCTGATTCTTGAACTGTATAATATCTCATTGTCCAATAAGCAGACCTTTTAAACATCACATGATATGCTTATGTATTACTGTTGTTAAAACAGGCAAAACTCACTATACATATTGCCACACACAGCAAGCTAGAGTAATCAATGGATGCCAGAAGGCTTGTGCATAAAATCCTCATCTAGTGCCTACTCATCCAATATCCCCAGACTAGTTTCTGGCTTGTGGCCTTCATCAGTAAGGACCTTTTGTTTTAGAAAGATGGGGCATTTTTATACCCCCCCTCCCAAATATTTTACAAAAAATAATTTTAAGACAAGTGAATCAGATATATCCAGCGAATGTTAACTTAGTTCTCCAGACTCATTTTTATGAGTTATTTATTTTATTAATTATGTCAACAGATTCCAAATGATAATTGATCTAAAATAAGTCATAATATTAAAATTTGTAAATAACAGAAAAAGAATTATTTTATTTATGTTTGCTTAAAGTCATGTTCTAAATATTAAAAAAGAGTTTACAAAAAGTAGCAATAAATTTAAACATGTAATTTATATTTTCTGACATTTGAAACATTTTGTATATAAACAAGAGTTTAATCAAGACGAAATATAGTTAAGTAAAATTAATTTAAGTGGAATATATATATATATGGTACATGTGTTTGTTAATCAATGTAGAAAGATTTTTAAAATTTAAAGAAAAGCATTGTAAGTGAAAATAAAATGCATTTTAATTTCTTCAATTTTAATAATTGTGAGGAGAGGTTACTAGAAACTGTAGAAATTATATATGCTTATTAAAGTAAAAAATGAATAGTAATTGGTTCTTCAAATAAATAAAAATAATATTATTGTATATTCAATCATTCATTAAAATTGTAAATTTATTATTAAAAAAATGAATTGAAAATGAAAAACTAGAGTAAACATTACCCATATTTTATTCCCATTGTGCATATTGCTTCAGGGTGAGACTTAGTATCAGTAGTATAGTGTTTTTGTAAATATACAAGTCAATAAATATTTCTTTTTTACAAAGTGTGTATAATTGGAAAAAAATATTGTTTTTTTTTTTTTAAAAAAAATTAGTTATTAAAATCGACAAGTGATTTTGTAATTTTTGTAAATCAATTTATATTACAATAATTTGCACTTCTTTTCCTTCAAGTAATATTTTATTTTTAAATACATACATATTTTTTTTGTAAATTTATTGATGTAATATTCAGCCAATGATAATTCCTTCCAATCATATGAATGGTCTTTTTCCAAATGGCTTTATCTATACATTTAATAATTTTTAAATACCTATTTATTATTATGATAATGGGAGCATTCATATTATTGCTAGTAATCTTTTTTTTATATCAACTTTTTTGAGAATTGCATTATTTTCTAATGAATTAAAGCATCTCATACTCTAAGTAAGACCATTTTTAACACTCGAAAGTTGGTGATTAATATGAGCTATTATCCATCTGTTTATATTTTTGGTTACTATGATAATCCTAAAATTTTTACATTAAACTTTTTTCTGTTCTTTTCTTCAGTGTACAATCTTTAAACTTTTACAGAGTCACAGAAACATATTTCAAACAGTTAATTTTATTTTAAAATTATCTTTTTAGTATTAAAAAAAATTATAATTGCAATTTGATCTTTGTTATGACCAGAGAATGAAAAATTATCACTTTCCTCTATATATTAATTATTAAATTGAAATTCTTGCCAAAAAAACCTATGCCTTCTTTATATTTATCTATAATTTATTCTTCAATTTTTATTATAATAGACTGTTAACATTGTATCTATAATTGTAAATGTTTTTTCCTTAGGCAAGATAAAAATATGTAGCCTTATCTCATTCCTCTAAGGAACAAGTGAAATAGTTCATTTTATTTTATAAATTACTTTAATGGTAGATTTGTGTCCTTTATAGATATTATTAATAAGAATTTTGAGATGCTTTAATGCTCCATTTTAATGTTCAATAATTTATTGTACTCGTCTAAAGTAATGACTTTATTGCAATCAATAAAGCACATACTGATTTGTTTCTTGTTTTTTATAAACTTTTCAATTATCCATGTAATTTAGTTAAAGTACAAAGGCTCACAACATGATTTAAGACAAAAAATAAAAAACTTTTCTTAAAAACTTAAAAACATTACACCTTTCCCTTCTATAAATTTATTTTCTAGTTATATATATTGTTATGTTTGATTGTCTACATTACATCACTGAAGTTTTTAAATTATTGTATATCATCATTTATATAATTCTGCATTTTATTATTTTAATAATGTGAATTTAAATATGAAATGAGATATTTTGTTTCTGGACAATTAACTATTAGGTTTATTAGCAGGATCTTATTTTGTTATTATTAGGATAAAAGGTAAAATGTTATATATATATATGATAGAATTATGATTTATAGTATAAAATATCTGAGTGTTATGAAAACATTAAAAATAATATTGAAAAGTATGTAATAAATTATTTTAAATAGGCATTTATTGAATTTTAATTTTTTCATCGATTACAAAACAATCTGTAACAAAAAGATTTCAAGATATAATAACCAAATAAAATACTTCTATCAACATTCAATTTATATTTATTTTAAATTATTATATGGTATGCATTTAATTTTTCCAACTTTTGAATTTAATTCTCTAATGGTAGTTAGAAACAACAGGTCATAACTTTGAATTATGTGCTGGGTAAGTAATAGCAGTAAAGTGCATGATAATCAAAATAAATGTTTACAATAGTCAATGACTATTTATTATAACTAAAAATTGCACTAGATTTATCTTGCAATCATCTAAACTGTTTTCATGATTGGGAAGTTTTGTATTTTAGGAATTGAGCCAGTTTAGAGTCATAATTATTGAAATGTGTCAGAAGTAAGTAAGTATAAATGACTTCAAAGGTGTTTTGTCTTACTGTTTTCGCATCATGATAGCAATGATAAAGGCTTTTGTTATGACATGTATTTTTTTTTTTGAGATGACTTTTAATTAATTAGATTTACAAAACACTAGCTTTTTTTGCTTACATTGAACATATCTTTTAGAAATAGTAATTCACTCTAGTAGTCCAATTTTTTTTTTACTAATGAAGCTCATTAACAAATTGGTTTTCAGATATGGATTATAGCATCACTGCTTAGTGTCCATTGACGACTCAAGAATTCAACAGATATCTTTGGGAGAAATAGAATGGTATTTAGAATCTGACAGTTTTATAATCAAACAGATACAGTAAACTCTTTCCTTATCAGTGAAAGTTTACTTGTATGTTATTTTGAAATTATTTTGCAACTATAGAAACAGCTTTTAAAACCCATACCATAATTTAAAAAAAGGTATGATGGGTTGATTGTTGTTTGCATTGCAGGGCTGAATTAAATATCTAAAGTACTTTTAAATAACAAATTGAAAATAGAATTAACTTTATAATTATGATGAGCCATTGTTTTTTCTAGGTTGATGTTTCTCATTTCTTAAAGTACCTGGAATTAAATCTTTATTTCAATTCAGAGAAGATTACAATAATTTATAGATCAGTGAATAGAGATTAAAATATTATCAAAGTATAATATCATACATGGTAAGTCAATAAGAAATTAATCCATCTTTTTTGGAATAATATTAGGAGTGATCAAAAAACCGATATTAGATAAAATTTAATTTAAAAAAACGTTTTTTAAGCTTAATTAGAAATTTTTTTATAATAGATATATCTTTTTATTTAGATATTTATTGCATCAATTCTTTTTATATATATAATATTACAAATCGATGCCTGTATTTTTTAAAAATAATATAAGTAAACTTATAAATAAATATTAGAAAATATAGTAATTAAAATTTTTAAAAAGGACAAAAAATATTAACCTCATTTAGAAGCGCTTTTCTTGTAGCTTTCCTTGTAATCGTTGTATTAGTTGATAAAGACTATTAGGATAGACAAAAGCTCTCCTAAGATGTTTATATTTTTTGTTCTTGTTAAAATGTTTAATTACTGTATTTTCTAATATTTATTTATAAGTTTACATATATATATAATATCCAAAACAAATCCATTTAGTAAATTATGATATTTACAATTATCTATAATAAAGAGTTTTTATAGCTTTGAAGTATTAAAATAAGATTCAGAGTTTTTTTTATATGACTTTTAAATAGTAAGCTATAATGATTTCACATTTTATTCACTTGGGTGGAAATGAGATTAACATTAAAGGTAGTTGAATTATGAAATAATCTGACAATGTTTATTGTATAAAATGTTGAGCCCACTTGCTTAATATAATGTAGAGTAACATCAATAAATTAAAACTTTTACTGATAAATAGCAAATCAAATTTCTTGTGGTTTTTTATTTTATTATAAATTGCATGGTATTTGGTATTTTTAGTTACTACTGGAATGCTCTTCTACTGTAAATCAAATTAATTGGTTCATGTTTTCTTTTTTTACTTTAATTTTATTTCTATAGTTTATAAATTTTGTGAAATACATATATAAGTTAACTTGGAATTTATTTTCACAGGCAGTGCTTCTGTATATACTATGGATAAGGAAGTTTTCTCACATCCTTTTTTTCAAATCTTAGTTCTCTTCATTATTATTCAGAAATATGAATTTCTTCAACAATGCCAATGACTCAAATATGTATTTGCAAAATATGAACAATATTTGTAGAGTTATTTGCACAACCACGCAAGAAAAATTATTTTATATATAAAGTATGAGTTTGGATATTTTTATTTATAATATTGGTAACTTCTTTGTGGATTATGCTTATTTAAATTATAATTAGAATATATCACATTCTTTATTTTATCTATACTATTTCACACAACCATGATTTTTGTACAGCATCATTAAAAATTAAAGTGAAATCTGATCAAGAAAATAGCTAAAATATGTAATAGCTTATAGTTTCATTAAACATTTTAGAATAAATCATTATTCTAGTAATTTACAATTATAATAATTTACAAGATAATTGTAAATTGGAGAAGTAATTTTTTATTTGAAAAATATTTAATGGATAATAAGGTTACATGGTTTAGCTATTTTTTTTTAGTTTTCTGTCTACATCTTTAGAATCTTAAACAGATTACTTATTTAGAAAATTATAGATGGGAGTTTGTTCATTTATTAGCTAAGTATAAAGTTAGCAAATGTTAACATTATTGGAGTGGAAAAAAGCCATTAAATATTTAGTATTGAAGCAATGGATCCGGAAGTCTGATCCATGCTTTCTTCACAGCCTCCTATAAACTTAATCAGTATTGTAGACCTGAATTAAGTTTATAGCCCAATATCAGCAGGGTTTTGCATTAAAACTAAAATTAATTACGTTTATTAAATTTGTATTTGCATTTAAATATTTCTTTTTAGATAAATTTCATTCCAAGATTAAATTGCTGTTTAAAAAAATTACTTGTAAAACCTTTTAATCAAACATATATATATATACATCAAGCGTATATATATGAGTTAATGCAAAATTCTGCTGAAATAAAATGCATGTTTTATTAAAAGAAATAAGAATACATTTTTCTTTTTAAAATCTTGTTAAAATATGGTGTATGATTTTATTTTGAGATAAACCCGCCAACATTTTCTAAAGGAATGTATGTTTTTAATTAGTTAGCCCATTCAAGGCAAATTAAAAATGGCCTTTTCTTTTTTTTTTTAATTAATAAAATTCAAAGTTTAAAGAAAGAAATTTAGAATAAAAAAGTAAAAGTTATTTTTAGAAAATGTTACCTTGAAACAAAAGAGCGTTGGGGGGCTTATCAAGATCTAAGATCATACACAAAACAATAGAAGGTAGCTTACAAAAAAGGTATAAATAGGACAGAGAACAAAAGACTTGGCTTTTCCTGTTGAGATTTCTCTTTAGAGAGAATTCATTCAGATTTCTTTTGCTTGCTTTTTTGAGATTTCTCTTTAGAGAATTCATTCAGATTTCTCTTGCTTGCTTTCAGTCAGATTTCTCTTTGGAGAATTCATTCCATTTTCAGATTTTCCATTTATTCATTATGATTCTGACGATTATGATTATAAGGATTGGTTATTGATTAGCTTGGCAGATCCTGTGCTGTGAACCACTCAGATTTTGCTTCTCATTTAGATCTTGCTCCAAAAGTTATTCAACTATTGTCCTCGGAATCATGGAGAAATTTAACATGCAACAAGTTAAAAGTCATAGTATTTTGATGGAAATGAATATGATTGGCGGTTAGGCAAATGGCTTTGCCTGCTGCCAGGGTTCCTAAAAACCATCAAAATGCCATAGTATCCAACCAATATTAATTTGAACTCTGTGCCATGTCTGTGGAACTTTTCTTGAAAGAATGCTACGTATTTCCATTTTCCTTGTCCAGACAAATACCAATCGACAGACGGATCAAGCCACGAATGTCGCAGGAACAGGACCAAGGAACCAGGATGGTAATCGTATCTCTCTTCATGAACTATTTACTATTCTACCCTTTTTCGATCTTACCTTTCTAAATTCCATTATTGTAGTATATTTCTGAATTGTTTTATTTAATTATATTTGTAACGTAATTATTTCTATTAGCCTAATCTTATATATATATATTCGGTGTGATCATCTATCTATTTATATTTATATTTAACCCTTTTCCTGCGCTATTCCTCTTTGCTAACATATTATCAATATTTCGTATTCCATTGCGGGGTAAGTAAAGGTTAATTTTTCATTAAAATATCTTTCCAATTTCATTTAAGTTTGTAAATTAAATACGAGTAAGTTTTCTTTGTTTGCCAACTTGATCTCCTCGATAATGCCTCTTTTGTCTGCCATTAGCTCATTATGTACATCTTATTTAGCGATATATGTCTTAAATAATTTTAAACTGTTTTTAGCGCAAAGCAATTAGAAATGCTTTGCGAAAGATTTTGTTTATTGTGCTTTATCGAGGAGAGTCGAGTTGACAATTTTATTAAAATTGGGAAGAAAAGACTTAGACCGCAAAAATATTACATCGTTACTATCTGTTTTTTTATTGTCTAATTAGTTTTTCATTAATTCAGGGGAGGCTATTAAACATTACTAACATTTTGAAAGTCATTAAAAAGCTTGAGTTTTCTAATTTTATTTTAATGCTTTATTTTACTTTTCCAATGATCCAGGCATGCAAAACATATTTTTCATAGACTTTTATGCACATTTAACTATTTAGTTCCATAAGTATTCTTGTACATGTCTTTCCCCTGATGCTAAGCTTGGGCCAGGTGAGCAAATAATTTACATATGTCTCAGATAATGTTATTGGTTCATAATTAGACTCGGTAATAGGTGAAGAGGGCAGAGGTCATAGTATTCTTGATTTAATATCTCGCATATGGGTGGCCTCGAGGTACTTTCGCCTAGTATTCGAACTGAGTTAAACCAACATACATCATCTGACTGGCATAATATGATACTTTAACTTCCAACATTAAAAGAAAAAAAACTTAATCATTCCTGGTTTGTAGTAATATTTCTCTGTTCAAAGTCCAGGTTTAATATCTGGATGCATCCAGAAATTTTACAATGAAGTCAACTAATTGGGAAGCATTTTGATCTTAAATGTCTACACATCAGATTACTTTAAATTCATCGGATACATTGTTACTTAATTATGTCATTGACTTTTAACTAGAAAAGTTTTTCAGCTGTTGAATATAACTTCCTAGTTGGGAACAGATGTACATGATGATCATGACCTAGAAAATATAATGATTCACCAGCCACAGTTAAAGCTGTAACAAACAATATTTTTTTTATTTGAAATAGTGAATGACATGCAAAAAGGATGACAATCATTGACTTTATCTTGACTGTATCAGCTCAACAGTAGTTTTCAGAATTTCAGGCTTATACATTAAGCATTGACTTTTAATATTAAGCAGGAATGGGTAAATATAAATGTCTTATGACTTTAATCATTTCAAAGATAATTTGGGATTAGTTAATTTTGATAACATTAATAAAGACCTCAGATTTACCAGAATAAAAGTTTTCATGTGACATCATATTTATTCATAGTAGTTCCTAAGATGGTTACAATTTTACAATGAAGTCAACCAGTTGGGAAGCGTTTTGATCTCAAATGTCTACACATTAGATTATTTTCAATTCATCTGATACAGCGTTTCCCAACCTTTTTTGGCTCGCGTACCACTTGATAGTACATCACTTACCACTTCGTAAAAATGATTGTATTTCGTGAAATTTGTTATTGCGAGTGTGTTATTTTATTTGCATTATAAATATTATAGGGTGACCATGTATGTATTCACATCTCATAATAAGACAAATTACATTGAAACATGCCTAAACGTCATGCCAGATTATAAACTGACTGAAATTATAAACTCACTGTAACATATTTATATGTATGTGTTTGTTCAAAGTTTCATATTTTCCCCAAAATAATTTATTAAAGATTATATTATTACATTAAAGGTTATTTGGTATATATTTTGTTCAAAGTGTTTTCTAATTCCTTCATTTGGTTTTCACGAATTTGAGTCTATTTTCTCTTGTTCGGAGCATCTTGCTATTGGTTGGGCCATGGAGAGGATAAATCCAGCATGTCCCAAGTCATGGTAAAAATAACCTCAGGGGTTATCAGGCTAGCTCTTGTTCTTGTTTTCTTTATATTGTTCAGCATGAAGTTAATAGGATTAAAATTTTGATGATTAAATACTAGCTTACATCTAGTAATCCACAATAGATGATCAAGAATTAATGAGAGTCTAATTTCTGGGTATGATCCTTTTCTGATTCATTCTTTCAAATTAAATAATTTAGATTGATTTGCCTTGATCCGACTCATTATTTATCTACTATTTTGTCATATTTCGTTTACTAATAAATGGTTTTAATAAAAACACAAAATTATAAAAAAAACAATTAATATATTTTCTTATCATAATCAAATATTTTTATAAAATAAATTTAATGAGATCTTTGTGCTTATTTCGAACAACATAATTTTTTGAAATTTGGTTCGAAAGATGCGAGGTATACCCTTAAGTCTACAGCTGCTTTCAATCTGTTTCGATACTTATTTTTTAAAATAATATACGAAGAAAAAGCTCTTCCTACTAATTCCATACTTGTAAATGGTAATAATAATTTAAGAGCTTTCTCGGAAAGTTGTTCATATTCTTTAATGTTTAACCAAAAATTAATTAGATTGTGTCGTTTGAATTCTACTTGTAAAGTTCTGTCACATGATAATTCTATTAAATTTTCTTTATCCTTTATTGATAATGATGTAGCTTTTTCTAAATTTTCTGCATAGAAGGGGTTTGAAATCCGATTATCATTTGTGATTTCGGGTTTTAGAAAATATTTCATGAAAGACAATTTTAATCCTTTAAATGTGCTATTATATTTTCTCGTATATCTTGAGACAGACTAACCTTATTTTCAAACAAAAAATATGTAGAGTTTCGAATACTTCCAGTTGATTGTTTTCGATACTTATATATATTACTGTTTCCAAAAATCTAATTTCTTAATCATACTTTCAATTTTATCATTAACATTAAAGATCGTTATCGACTGTACATATTAACAACTTTACTGTATAATATTATGAATTAAAATAATTTTTATGAATTATAAGAAAAAACATTTCTATGATATTTTTATGATTTAATTTTTTTTTTTTATGTCCGCCATTATTGATTATTTTTCGTGTACCACCAACCAGCAACTCGCGTACCACCAGTGGTACGCGTACCACAGGTTGGGAAACACTGATCTGATACATTGTTATTTAATTATGTCATCCACTTTTAACTTGAAAAGTTTTTCAGCTGTTGAATATAACTTTTTAATTGGGAACAGATGTACACGATGATCATGATGTAGAAAATATAATGATTAGCCAGCCACAGTTAAAGCAGTAATAAACAACATTTTTTAATATTTGAAATAGGGAATGACATGCAAAAAGAGTAACAATCACTGACTTTATTTTGACTGTATCAGCTCAACAGTAGTTTTCAGAATTTTAGGCTTATAGATTAAGCATTGACTTTTAATATTAAGCAGGAATGGGTATGTATAAATGTCTTATTTCAAAGATAATTTGAGGTTAGTTAGTCTTGATAACATTAATAAAGGCCTCAGATTTACCAGAATAAAAGCTTTCATATGACTTTGTATTTATTCCTAGCAGTTCCTAAGATGGTGGTTACAATTTTAGCTAGTCTTTTGCACTTTTTTTTTGAAGATACTGACTTCTGCTGAATCCGATAGAATTCTACTGAAAGCAATGGAATTCTGTTGATTATCTGAAATTGATATTCTTAATGAAATTAATATTTTTTGTCTGAGTAGTGACAATTTGCACTATTGCTATTATGGAAGCAAATAGATAGCACTTTGAGTGAAAACATCTTGTAAAGATATAAACAATAAGTCAGTGTTATTTCCTGTGATTAGCCTCTCAGCTTTATTAAAAATTTTAAAAACTATTAAAAATTATTTCATTTAATAGTCGAATTTCTTCATCAAATATATATTTTTGCAGAAGTTATAGTCAAGGTTGTATGTATATACACTATTTTCAGTTTCAAGTTTTATTAATCTGTTGATTTAGTAAAGGATGCATATACAGTGGTGCTGACTATTGTAAAGATGTCTTAATTCATTTAATGATGCAATTATATTATTTAGTCTTTCTCAACTAGATTCAACCTGTCTTGCATTGGTGGTTGAGAGGTCAGCGCGACTACCTTGCACTTGCAGGCAGTTGCCCGGGTTGTGGGTTCGCGTCCCGGCCGATGCTATGACACTTTAAAAAAAACCAACAAATCAACTAGATTCAACCTGAGCTTTTCTATATTGTTTTAATAAAGTAAACAATAGCATAAGCACCATTTAGTAATCAGTTGCAGCCAAACGAGCATTCCTGTATTACACAAGTCATCATCATCATCATCATCATCCATTATCAATCCACTGCAGGATGAAGGTCTCTCCAAGTTTAATCCATCTTCTCCGATCTTTAGCTTCTCTTCTCCACAACACCCCTGCACATTTTCTAATTTCATCCATCCATCTCACATGTGGTCTCTTTCTGGGTCTTTTACAATCTCTTGGAATCCAGTTTAAAATTTCAATTGTCCATCTATTATCATCTCTTCTAGCAATATGTCCAGCCCAACTCCATTTCAATCTTTTAATTTTTTCAATAAGGTCAGTAACACCTGTTTGTTGTCTTACCCATACATTGCGTTTTCGATCTCTTCTTGTTACTCCCAACATACATCTCTCCATACTCCTTTGAGTGGTCTGAAGTCTCTGTATTGCTCTTCTATTAAGTGTCCAAGTCTCAGATCCATAAGTAAGAACTGATAAAACACATTTGTTAAAAACCATCCTTTTCAAACACAAGTATTTGCACTTATATAATTATAATATTAAAATATAAAACAAAAACCAACTGATGATTGCTGGTTTAGCATGAAATACGTATATTGGTGATTATTTATCTTTTCAACATATATGTGTTTGAGTGTATCAGTGTTATTAGATAGAGTGGAGAGTGGTGGGTCGTGTGAAAATCTGTGCTCATATACCCTACAATATTACATATATAGACACAGGTATATAATAAGCCTGTGTTTCAGTTAAAAATAAGGTATTGAAACACAAAAATGTCGGTTAACTTTGTATTTTATATATATAATAAAATATATTGATCTGGAGAAAGTGAAATCAGTTTCTGATCCAAGTAAAGTATCTTTCCGGCCATACGTTTCTAATTGGATATAGCCTACACAATATTTTATTATTTATTAAATAAAATAATTAAAAAAAAAAATCGGTGCAATTTATTATGTTGTAATAAAATGTTTTTATTTCTCACTGATCATCAATCACTTATGTATTATTTTGCTTCAAGGCAAATTAAAGATTTTAATATAGATTATTAATTAAAATGGCTTATGTTGTATATGCTAACATAATATATTTACAATTCAATACGTTTATTCGATTTACTAATCTTTTTGCTAATTAATTTAATACAATTAATTTGCAACTAATTATTCATTAAAAGTACGTTCTCTAAAATATCACTTTTAATTTTAAATATATATTGAGTTTGCAAATGTTTATTTTGAATCACAGTTCTTGTAACTTCCCACTTTATTTTTAATCATAAAATGGAATAAAAATATGTTCTTACTTTTATTTTTACCCTGCATTTAAAAAGTGAACTATTCCAAAAGGAGTTTTTTTTTTTAAAAAAATGAAAGTGAGGCTGGTATCTGCAATGAACTGAACAACTGAATATGCTGTTATGTTAACAAAGCAACAAGTTTCCATAAAAAAAATATTTTGTACTTCTTATTTTATCTTTTGTTTAAAACCTGGCCATGCAGTGCCAATTCTCAAGATATACAGAACAAGTTGTGAGTATAATATTTATCTTTTTCTTCATTTTTAAAGTCAAACTTGTCGGTAAAGAATAAATATTTATATATAATGCTTGTAGAACTATTGACATTTGACTATAAAATGGATTTCCTTATTACTGAAGCTTTTATTTTTTCCCTATTGTTTTCAGTTTACGTGTTTGAAACTGAAAATGTTATTTGGTTATTAAATTTTTTTATGAAATCACTCGCCCTGATTAGATAGATATCTTACATTTGATTAAAGTTTAATAATTGTTTGAAATGTAGATGTGTAATTTAAAATTAAATATGTGGTGATGGTTTTCATATCCAATGTTTGTTTGCTTTCGTTGAAATGCATATATCTATACTTACTTAAGTAAATCGTTTTAGGCATGTTTGAAATAGTCATGCAAAAGTATGTGCGTACATCTAAGATAAATATGCAACTTTTATGCTCCATATATATTTTTATTTTAGTTCTTTTAGATAAATATATTGTCTCTTTCATCATGGCTTTGATTTTTTTTCCTTTCTGTTTACAATTTTTAAAAAAATTATTTGATTTTAAATAAATTATTCATTTTTATTTTTATTCAGTGACAATTTTATTTTAATACTTCAATGCGCTAATCTTTTTATTTACAGTGCTTAATTTTATAGACTTTTCTCTATAGCTATTATTGTGTTTATTCTTGTAAAAGTCTGTTTAGTTATTATTATTTTATTTCATCACATTTTCAAATATGAATCCATTGTATTTAAATATATTTTGTAATAGTTTTAAATTGTTGTACTAGTTTATTTCCTATTATCTCTTCATTTGGATAACTATTTTGTGTACGTTTGTTTTAATATACAATTTATAATTCTAATTAATACTTCTAGTTTAAACCCATTAACTATTTAGCAATCAAATATGAGTCTATTCATTTAATATTTCTTTTATAAACCACTAAACATCACACATCACTATTTCTTATGCTAGCACATTACTGTTATTAAAACAGGCAAAACTCTCCATACAGTAGTGCCACTCAGTGCCAACTAGAGTAATCAATGGATGCCAGAAGACTTGTGCATAAAATCCCTATCTAGTGCCTACTCATCCAATATCCCCAGACTAGTTTCTGGCTTGTGGCCTTCATCAGTGAGGAGCTTTGGATCTGAGAGCACTGCACCTAGATCTTAGGATCTAATGCAACCCTCCAGCAGCCACCTTTTATCTCTACTTAACTACAAAACTATGAGAATAAAATTGAAAACACAATAATATTTTCAATCTAAGCTCAATAGCTTATATAGTCATATGGGTCTGAACCCAGTTCAGTACCCATACATTTTGGTGTCTTTGGCTCTTTAACAATCATAGCCACCACTATCCTATTAGGCAGGATTGGTGTTAAACCACTAAACATCACATGATCACTATTTTTTATGCTAGCACATTACTGTTATTAAAACAGGCAAAACTCTCCATACAGTAGTGCCACTCAGTGCCAACCAGAGTAATCAATGGATGCCAGAAGGCTTGTGCATAAAATCTCTATCTAGTGCCTACTCATCTAATATCCCCAGACTGGTTTCTGGCTTGTGGTCTTCGTCAGTGAAGAGCTTTGGATCTGAGAGCACTGCACCTAGTTGAGTGGCACTACAGTATGGAGAGTTTTGCCTGTTTTAATAACAATAACTTGCTAGCATAAGAAATAATGATCATGTGATGTTTACTGGTTTTAACCACAATCCAGCCTAATAGGTTAGTGGTGGCTATGGTTGTTAAAGAGCTAAAGACATCAAAATGTATGGGTACTGAGCTAGTTTCAAGCTATTGAGCTTAGATTGAAAATATTGTGTTTTCAGTTTTATTCTCATAGTTTCATAGTTAAGTAGAAATAAAAGGTAGCTGCTGGAGGATTGCATTAGATCCTAAGATCTAGGTACAGTGCTCTCAGATTCAAAGCTCCTCATTGACCAAAGCCACAAGCCAGAAACTAGTCTGGAGATATTGGATGAGTAGGCACTAGATAGGGATTTTATGCACAAGCCTTCTGGCATCCATTGATTACTCTTGCTGGCACTGAGTGGTACTACCTGTATGGAGAGTTTTGCCTGTTTTATTTCTTTTATATATATATAAATTTACTGTGCGTGTGTGTACTAGTTTAGCAAGCACTTATTCACAACAATCACTTTCCAATAAATTCTTATTTTATTTTTTAATCAAATAAATTTTATTAATAGCAATTTATATACAAATGATTGTTAATCATTCTTTATTAGGTTATAAATTATTAACTTTCATTTAATCATTTTTATTTCTAACTTTTTAAGTTAAATAAAATTAAAATATGTTTGTAATATTCTTTATTTAGCTACATGGAAATTTTCCTTTTTGAATCATTCATTTCTTTCTGCTTATTTGCCACAATTAGTGCCACTGCATGGGTAAGAAGTGCCTTTGTGCAAGATAAATTTTAGCCCCTTCCTTCCTCCATTCTGTGAAATAAAATTTGTATTATAAAAGATTTTTTCTCCAGCACTTACACACACACACACAAAAAAACCCCAACAACTTGAAAATATGGCTTTAGTCATTTAATGTGTTTGGTAAATACTTACATATTTTATTCATTTATTTCTATAAAAACTGTAGATTAAAACCCCAGCTAAAATAAAACAAATTAATGTTTAAAAAATACTTTTTGAAACAATAATTAAATAATACTGCAGTATTCAAGGTCAAGAAAGGTATATACAAATGTAATGTGTAATGAATTTGTAAAATAATAATAATTGTATAATAATAAGAGTATATAAAATAAGAATAATAATTGTATAATAATAAGAGTACAATAATAATAACTGTAATATATAATGAATATGTAAAATAAGAATAACTGTATAGCAATTATGTATAATGATTGTGTAAAATTATAATGTTAAATCATAGAAAGCCCAGCTGACCTTATAGGGTCAGAAAACTGTGTAAAATACCATATATGGTGAGAAATGTAAAAACACTGCATGTATGTGAAAACACCATATATGGATAGAAATGTAAAAGACTCCAGAAGTCTTGAGGGGTATATAAACCCCCATAACCTGATCTAATTGTTCTGAGTTTTAATTATAAGTCAGAGACTCCTGCCTCTGTAAGTCCAAAAGCAGGACTAGGGTTATTTATGCAGGTCACCATGACCTTTTATTATTTTATTACGCCTTATAATAGGCAATGTATATAGTTAAAATTATTCGTATTAAATTATAATCTTACCATCTCAATTCTGCCTTTGTCCATTTATTTACTTGCTGGTCATAAGACACAGCAAATACCTTAAAACAAAAATATTTATTTAGTAATGTAAGTGGGGTTTTTTCTTTCAAAAGTTTTTATATTATTTTTTGGATAATCCTGCAAAATTGGTAGTAGAGATAGGAAATATCTGCTAATAAGTTAATTTTTTAAATATCTAAATGTTTTTATTATATTTAAAAGAACTATCACACATACCCATGAAAACATTGCACTACTCTCCTCCCCTTCTCGGATTGGCTCTGAAATTATGCAAGTAATTATATATAAGTTACTTATCTGGTTATTAAAAATATTATGTACATCGACAATGTGATCCTTGGAATGTGTTACTTCTGAGCTCCATTCTGCATAACAAGGAATAAAGATAACCTGGCTTGTTTCTATTATTTTCTCTGAATCAATATTTAAATCAACTTTAACCAGCAGGTGTATTTCATTAAAAGTAGTCTTTGTTTGTTTGAAAACCCATTGAAAATTTTTCATGCATAAACTTATTCAAGTTTTCTATTAACAAAATTATATTCCTTTAATAATAAAATATTTACACTATTATTTAATTTTTTAACTATTAAAAACTATAATTTACTATATATATAGTCCAATATTTTAAATTTTTATACATTGTTTATTGATATAACTTTTATATTTTGTTAGGTCCACCAAAGTAGGTCAATTTTAAATAGCATGGCTGATATAACTCTTAAATCCCATTAACATGTTTTTGTTAAAAAGAAAGTTCTTTGCTTTCAAAATCTATTATTTTTAAATCATTATCTTTCAGACACAAAACTTATTTATGTTTTTTATTAACAAAAATGCTTTCACTTGTTTTCATTCAATAGTACAATATTTACACTACTATATTATATTTTTTAAAGTGTATTAATATTAATATGTATTAATTGTATTATATATATATTATATTTTATTATACAAATAAATAAATAATCAATCAAACAATTAGGGATTTAGCTAGGATTTATTTAAGGAAAGAAATTTTAAATTTTCATACTTGGATTATTCAATAGATTTTTAGAAGCAATTAAAATGCCTTGCACTTTATTTTGATTATTCATAGATTATGTTGGATAACAATAGAAAAAAAATCAAACTCTTGGTTTGTTCTATTAGATATATGTTTTAAACTTTGTCAGTAGTGAAATCATGCAGGGGTTTGTATTAAATAATATTGTTACTATGAGATTTGAGAACTTATACTTATGACAACCCATCCCACTTGATTGCATTGTTGCTAGCCAAAAATAGTTGAAAATACCATTTATCAGGCATAACTTCTCAATTGAAATCAGTAATTGAGTGCTAGCAATTGAGTCTTTTGGCTAACGGCAGCCAGCAGCATGTTTTGTGATCAATTGCTCTCACAATTCACACGTAGCCTACTGTATCAGTTAGCTGTGATACATGTTGTTTACCGTCTATACGAATGCTGACACTTAACATATCGCTAAGTTATCATGATAGGGTGTGAATAATTTAAATGACAGAAAGTGAACCAATATTTGCTTAGAAGTAATTATTTTCAAACCTATATGAATTACTATAAGGTCCTCCAAATTGTCACACTGTACCCAATATAATCCCTCCCCTTAAACGCATTAAAATTAGGAAATGTGGCGATTCAGCATATCTGAATCTAAAGTCTCGTACATTGCAAGAACTTGGTGAAAAAATAGCTACTTGTGAAAAAAAGTCTTCATTCAAGCTGTCTCTATTGCATAAAAAAATTAAATAAAGGAACATTTACAAATAAATTGGTTTTTGAGATGTTGTTTATCAAACAAAAATAAAATTATGTTTGATGTAATCTAATCAATGTTAATGGAAAAACATGATATTAACAAACGAACATTTTGCAAATATATTCAATTACTCCCCCCCCCCCCCAAAAAAAAAAAACTAACCTAAAGAAACATTTCTTAGAAAAAAAAAAAATATTGGTTATTTAAAAAAAAAAAAAAAACCTAAAATAAAGGACCATTTATTATAAAGCAAAAAAAAAATGCTTATTAATTGAAAATCTACAATATTAATTTAAAAAATAATAAAATAATGTAATTTTAAAGAGTTGTCTGTGTATTGATTATTTGTTAAAATATTAAAGAAAATGTAATGGCCCGGTAATGTTATATCGGTGTGTTTTGTTGGAGGAACACACACCATCAAGCAGAATGGTTTGTCATAAGTATGAGTACCAAAATTTGTTAAGAATTAAATATTTTGGCATGCAATAATATCTTTTTAAAAATTATGTTTTTTATTCATTTTGTTTTCATTAGATTTGGACTGTAATGTGGATTATGGATCAATTATTATCTTTTAGCTAAAGAACATATCCAAGGAAAAGCTGTTTAGTAAAATGTGTAAAAAGATAATACAGCATCTAAAAAAAAGATAATATAATTACTAAAAATAGGAAAAGCTATTTAGTAAAACGTAAAAAAATAATATGGCATAATAATAAAAAAAAGAGAAAGATAACATTATTAAAACAATTTAGCACAACTCAACATTAGAGTTGATCCCAGAACTCAAATTTCAGAGCTCTAATTTGAACAACACATTTAAGCTCTGTAAAATATTATTGCTAAAAATAGTTTCATTATATACAGAATAACTGTAATTATGAGGCAATATTTTTAATATAAGTTTTATTTTTAAATAAATTACTACTACTAATAGGTTACTTTTTATATAAATTAGAATATTTAAATAAAAATGGGAAATCTATATATTTTCATTTACATTATAAATTTTATTAATTATAGTAATGAAAGGACATCAACCTGTTTAGTTTTGTGCAATGGAAAAATATATATGAAATATATTTTGAGGCTAGAGCAATTATCACAGTAAGTTTAAGTAAAGAAATATTCCTTTTCTATTTAATAATAAATATTTACAACCAGAATGTGTTTCTAGGAATAATGTGATTTGGAAATCTAAACATTTACATATGTTTTATTAATTATCATGACAAAATGGTGTTGTCTATTTCAGTTTTGTATAATGATAAGAGTATATATGTAGTATATTTTGAGCTCATGCCTAAAAATTCAAAACCCAGGTAATTATGACAAATTTAATAACTGAAACACACAGGCTTATTATATACCTGTGTCTATATATGTAATATATAGGGTATATGAACACAGACTTTCACACGACCCACCACTCTCCACACTATCTCATAACACTAATACACTTGAACACATATATGTTGAAAAGATAAATAATCACCAATTTTAAGTAAAAAAGTATTTCTCATGTATTTAAATAAAAAATATTTACATTCGGAATGTATTTCAAATGATGAAATGATTAAAAAATGTAAACAATTTTACTTATGTATAAGTTTTATTAATTATCTTGGTTGTCTTGGCACCCTAGTGATGAAGCGCCTTTGTGCCCCACACAACTTGCACACCCGCACACAGCAGCCCTGGTTACAATAATTATTACATTTTCTCAAAATTATAATCAATCTCAATTTTACATTTTAAACATCTGGTTTTAGATATTGATAAAAAAACAGCAACAACACTATAATTGATCACAAGATAGGGCTTGATCTCATTGATGAATTCTGATAAGTTGAAATGCTTCTTGAGCTATTAGCATGTTTTTTCTTCCTAATGTTTATAATGGTAGACATTGACAATGAATTCTAGAACATGCATACATAGACAAACCTTTTTTATACATTATTTCTTCTATAATTAAATAATTCATTTTTATAAACATTGTTCTGAATTTTAAGAACATTGCATATTAATATTCACTTCCCAAATAAAACATTTCTTAAAAGCATTGAATTCATTAAAATACTAGTTAGAATAATTCTACAATTTATTCCCCACGATAATTATTGTAATCCAAAATGTTTTAAACAAAGATACTAGTTCAAAGAAAACACTAATCCATTTTGATTTGGCTAATAATTTTGCTAGTTATCAACTGTCTTCTTAAAATCCTGGTTTGTAAAACAAAGTTGACCTGCTCTAAGTATGAGAGTAGGAAAAAATAATGATTTAAACTTTTGTTCAGCAACGAAGACCCTAGTCAAGTCTCTAGTAGAAGTTCCTTTTTTCAGCAAATCTTTTAACTCCACAGAAATATACTAACTTTCTCAGATTACAATAGCAGCAGAATTTCACAATCTCTAATATTAGAAAATCCAAATTTCCTGTTCATAGCTTTTAGGAAAAATTCAAAGATTTCAGTAAAAGATCAAATAATTGCTACTAAAACAGGCAAAGTAGTTCCACTCAGTGCAAGCCAGAGTAATGAATAAAATCCCTATCTATTACTCTGGCTTGCACTGGGTGGCACTATTGTATGGGGAGTTTTGCCTGTTTTAATAGCTCGAGCAAGCATAAGAAATGGCAATCATGTGTTGTTTAGTGGTTTAATACCAATCCTGCGTAATAGGATAGTGGTGGCTATGGTTATTAAAGAACCAAAGACATGAAAATGTATGGGTACTGAACTGAGTTCATACCTATATGACTATATAAGCTAATGAGCTTGGATTGAAAATATTGTTTTCAATTTTAGACTCATAGTTTTGTAGTTAAGTAAAGATAAAAGGTGGCTGCTGGGGGGTTGCATTAGATTCTAAGATCTAGGTGCAGTGCTCTCAGATCCAAGGCTCCTCACTGATAAAAGCACTAGTATGGAGATATTGGATGAGTAGGCACTAGATAGGGATTTTATGTACAAAAACTTCTTGCATCCATTGATTACTTTGGCTTCTACTGAGTTTGCCTGTTTAAACATCTTGAGCAAGCATAAGAAATGGTGATCATATGATGTTTAGTGGCTTAAATGCTACTATCTTCAGCTTTATCATATTTGATTAATGTTTAGTTAACTTTGAATATATATCAGACTCGGAAGAAACTATTCAAGAATGAAGTCTTTATCACTGTTATCATAACTAACTAATATGAAATCATCTGGAAGCCTGCTTTTTTTATATTCTGCTTTTTAAAAAAAATTTGCAAAAAATGCATACAAAAATAAAATTTTTGAATTATTAATAAATAAAATACTATACATATCTGAAAAAAGAAAATTCTTGTTATATACATTTTTTTTATTTACATTTACTTAAAAGTTCTATAATTTTTTTTATTTATTTTGAAAATACTTCACTGTGTTCAACAATGACTTTGTTAGAGCTAGCTGGTTATCTATCTCAAATTTTTTAATTTCATTTCTTGTAATTTATAAAATCATTGTGTTCTTGTGAACTTTTTATCTTTATTTTTCTGTTTTGTTTTTTATATTCATCATCAAACTTACATTTTGAGTTACTTAATAAAACTTGTTAATGTTGTTTATCAATTTGTTAGAGTGCAAAGATGTTTTAATTACTTTTTCGCAAATATTTATCATGAGTTTTATCATTTTACCAATGATTCAACAAACTTTTTATCACCCATTTCTTCTCCAACCTCTTCCCAAGGAAGCTGCTTATTATTTAAAATCCAGCCAATAATTTTCTAGTCATTCAGTTATCCCGTTTCTTACTTTTTTGTTATATAATCAGGCTATATAAATTATGTATTATATTTCAAAGCATAATGTATATTGATTTTATCAGAATATTTTGAAAATTTGAAAAACATTAAAATTCTATATGTATTATTTTCATATAGTTGTTTAAATATCTTGCTTTGTAAATTGTGAATTTAATTATTAATAATTAATGTTTTTTTTTTAAATTTTATATAGCATTACTATTGTTAAAATATACTTATTTAAAGATATATCAATCTTAGGAATTGTATAATATTTGTGCTTATTTTATAAAGTAAATTCAAGTATATAATTGTAAATGTATTACTAACACTTCTTTTAATGATGTACATGTTCATGCATAATTTATGTGTGTCTAAATTATATAGATGAATGAAATTTATGTAGAGCAGATAGGATAATAATTGCAATGTTCAGTAATGTTTAGATTCAACAAATTGTGTTGCGTTTAGGATTATTTAAAAAATTTGATTCTAAAGCCATTAATATGTAAAGATTATTTAATTACATGCTTCAGTTATAAATAGTTCAAAATACATATATCATGAATCAAAATTTTTTATATACATTTTAAGTATATTTTGTACAATAAGCTTCTTCTTGTTTTTTGAAGCTAGATAACAAATTTTTTTTGATAACGATTAAATTTACATCAAATGCTCAAAAAGTATGCTATCAACATAAATAGAAGAATAACTTATTGCTCACAATTTTTTATTTTTTTATTATCAAAATGTCTTCATACTATCATGATTACAAATTGTGAATTTGATATTTCAATTGTTTTTGTAAAAATAAATTTTTTTTTTTTAAAACAAAGTTTAAAGAATTCTGAATATAGTACTAGTTCTAAGCATAGACTAAATGGACTTTAATTAGGATCTCGATCATATCGAAAAAAATCATAATACTTAAAACTTTTGTTGTATAAAATATTAATTTTTTAATATATATTTTTGAAACAAACTCCAAACAATTGAAATGCTTTTATTAATGTATAAGATAGTGATGAATTTTCATTAACTTTATAAATATTTTTAAATTTGCCACATTATTTTTTAATTTTGTCATTTGTCTGTTTTTCTAAATTGTCATCTGGCAGCAGGAGTTAATCATTATTTGATATTTATGATTTATTATGCTTCTTGTATTGCAATGATAGATTCACAATTTCTATTTTCAATTTTTAACTTTTTATTTTTATTTTTGGATAGTTGTAGATAAGAAATTTTACCAAAAATGGAAACAAAGAAAGTCCATTATGCTGTTTTTTATATCAATTTACAATAAAAATATCTTCTTACACTATGAATATAACTATAAATAGTTGAAAGCATGCTTAGCATTAAAGCATATTATATATAATATTTTATTTTAAACAGAAAACTTGTTTTATATTCAATTACATTAAAAAGAAAAGAAATCAAAATTATTGAATTATAATAAATTATTGTAGAAAATACATTAATTTTGGCAGTTTGAAGTTCAGAATTTATATTTATTCACAGAAGACATTGCTGGAATATCTTAACATCCATTGATTTGAATACTGTATTTATAATTATATATTAAAAGCCTTTTTTGAAACTTGATTTTATATCCCTATTAAATGTTAAACATCTATTTTAATGGTTATTTTATTATTGCATATAGAACCCATCTACTGTTTTTATAATAGAATTAAAAATATCAACACAATTATAAATTAAAACATAAATAAATAAAATTATTAGAAATTAAATAAAGGTAACAAATACACAGAATAAACAAAAACATATTTGTTATTTAATAACACTACGTAAAGATTTATTACTTTCGTCGGCCATGAATATGAGGGCAAACCTCGAAAGCGCTTGGCCCAGTTAATAGTTTTAAGCGAAATTTGTTTTGTTTATTTGGAAGCTTTTTCGTCAGCGAGTAAATCGTTTTTAGGCTATTACGTTTTTAGGAGAAGTATATTAAATCGTTTTACAGATATGAATAATACTAAAGCAAAATTTATTCTACGTTTAGGAATATCTATTAAATTATTCCAACAGAGACTTGAATTCTTATCAAAATGCAGAGATTTCTTTATTGTTCCGAATTGTTGTAATCTAAATCTTAATAGATCTATACATAATCATAACAAAATTACGAAACAACTCCAAACGCAGCTTCTCGTCTTTATCATTAAAGGGTGCAAATGTGCACTGAAGAAAGAAAATAAAAGATGGAGAAGAATAACTGCAGGAGAAATCTTGCCGCCTTGGATTACAGAAAAAATTGAAATTTCTGAAAGTTCGCAGTTAAGTTCGAACGCAAATTAAAGTTTTTAGCGGAAAAACAAAATAATAACATTCATACATTGAAAGAGAACTTTGTTAACAGAGCTACTGTTGCTCCTTCAGCAGAAATTAAAACAGTTTTCTCATTGGGTCCTAAATTTGTTGGAGGACAATGGAAACGCCCAAAACTGGAGTTAATTGCAGACGCAGAGTCTAGTCTTCTAAACAACCCTCAGAGAGACAACATTATTGCTAATATTGCTAAATCTATACGACATAAACAAATATATGCGAGATCTGACAATTGGAACAACAACATTGAAAAAACTAAACAATTTTTAAAAAACAACAACATTATATGTTTAAAAGAAGACAAGGGCAACAGATTTGTGCTCTTAGATTATAAAGATTATAAAGAAAAAATGACCACCGAAATCGTAAAGTTAAAATTCAATTTAGTTGAAAATTTTAACAACAAGCTGAATAGGGAGAAATTCATTTCCACAATTCTTAGAGCTCACAAAGATAAAGGCATATCGAGAGCAGAATATTATAGGATTTATCCTTCTGCTACCAGGCCACCTAGAATGTTTGCCAATTCTAAGCTACATAAACCCCAAGAACCTTTAAGACTTATGTTGGATTTTGGAGGTGTGCACTATTTCGAAACGGCCAAGCTGGTAAATCAGTGGTTAGTTGACTGTGTGGGTTTTGGTGACTTCACCATCAAATCTTCATTTGAATTTGTTAGAAGAATCAAGGATATATTAATAGATCAGAATTTTGTAACTGCAGCCATGGACGTGACCGAATTATATGGATCGATTAATAGGAAATGGTCAATTGAAATCATCCACAAAGAATTAATAAATAAGCATTGCCCAAATGAGCGCATGAACTTCATTTTATCCTTCCTCAACTGGTTGGACAATAACATCTTTACAACTTTTGAGGGTCGTTGGTATGATATGAAAGAAGGTTGGCCTATGGGTCTTCCCCTAAGTGGAATAATATCCAGCATCTTCTTAAACTTCTTTGAAAAACATACCATTGTTAAACACACTGCTAACATTGCTGGATTAATTTACGTGCGCTATGTAGACGATGTATTTATGGCAGCGCCAAAAAATGTAATTGTCAATATTCAAAATGAATTACAACTACAATCTAAATTGATCATAAACACCACTTGGGAGAACGAAGGGCAGAAGCTTAAATATTTGGATTTGCTGGTCCATAGAGAAAACAGAGATCTGCATTATAGTATGATAGTTAAACCCCTTGAGATCCGAGGCTTTACTCACCCGAAATCCATGTCACCTACTGCACATAAATTCGCAGGGCTCAATGCGTTTTTATTTAGAAATCAAAATTTATGTAAATTTGAAGCCGATAGAAAGACCAACATCGCAATTTATATAAAAGATTTGCTTAGCGTAGGTTTCAGCTACAGATCAATTGCAAAGAAAATTAAGCAATTTCACAGTAAACTAATAGCTAACCACAAAAATAAGGATAAGCCTCAAATTACCCTCCCTTATATTCCCAAAGTATCACAACAGATAATAAAGACTTTAACTGGGGAATTTAAGGTTGGTTTTCGTACTCCCCCTAATTCTAACAGACTCATTAATAATTCAAAGGATAGAACAGACCCATCTCAAACACCCCAGGTGATTTACAGCATGTCATGTCCACAGGCCGGATGCAAAGCCATATATTATGGGGAAACTAAGGCCACTGTTCACAACAGAGCTGCTCAACACTTGTATACCTATAGAAGAGCAAAAAGGAACAGCGATAACTTTTCAATATTCCTGGAACATGGAAAGCAGACTGGCCATGTGTTCAAACCAGGCAACCTCAGGATTGTATGCCCTGAAACCAACGACTGTAAAAGAAAGATCAAAGAGGCGTACTTTATTGTTTGCGACAACAATTCTATCAATAGACGCGACACGTGTTTTTCCATTTCAAAAAAATGGTCAAACTGATTTGCATTTACATTTGCATATTTGTTATTTAATAACACTACGTAAAGATTTATTACTTTCGTCGGCCATGAATATGAGGGCAAACCTCGAAAGCGCTTGGCCCAGTTAATAGTTTTAAGCGAAATTTGTTTTGTTTATTTGGAAGCTTCTTCGTCAGCGAGTAAATCGTTTTTAGGCTATCTTATAGAAATGTAAATGTATACTATCTTATTACATAATTTTACATTTATTTTTAACTGACCAGTTATTAATTAAATTTATTGAAGTTTTATAATTTCATGTTATGTTTAATAAAATTTGTTTAATATATTTGTCTTCTTTTTGTATCTTTAATGTAATTTAATGGTTTAATATTTTTGTAGCACCTATTTTATGTCCATGTATTAAGTAGTGAATGTATAAAACAGATTTATCATCTCTTCTACTAATTTTACTGTTATGTTTTTTAGTACTTTCATCCAGTTGTTTTCTGATATGTCTGCAGTAAATTGTCACAATTAATTTCATATATGATTCTTTTTTATATATATTTTGTCATATCTTACTTTATAATTACATATTAATTTTTCCAGACTCTTACTGTTTGATCTCCAATATTTGATATGTTTATCAACATAATTTTTGTTTTTTTATTAATGTATTATAAATTTTAGGATAATATGAAAGTTTGATACATTTTTTATTTGAATTATGTACTATCATCATTATAATCATTTCGAATAGAAATGTTTTTATTTAATATAGAATTTTTACAATTTATTTGAAGGGTTATATCAGCAATCTTTATATAATTCAATAAACTATTTTTTTTTGTAAAGCAGCTACATTTTTATCTATATTATAGTTATCATTTTAGTATTTAAAAATTTTAATAACTGCCATCTTTTTTATCCATGCTTGTTGTGAGTCTATAGGAATTCTTTTTTAAAATTTATTTTCTTTAATAAAATGTTTCTGTATCTAAATATTTAATTTCATTTTCAAATTTTATTTTTGTAAATTTAATATTATATATATTATTATTAAAAACATTATATTATTCTTAGCTTGTTTATTACAAATTATTACAATATCATTTATATATCTAGAATAATGTATTATTTCTTGACTAATTATTGTTTTTTAATTATAATACTTTCTAATTTATTTATAAATATTGATGACATTAATGACCCACTAAATGCACAACCCATAATCTATCCTTTATACATATTCTGAAATTCATTATTGTATTTAAAATATGAATTATTATGAATTAATAGTAAACCTTCTATAATACAAATTCATTTATATATTGATTAAATTTTTTATTAATGTTTGAATTATTTGTTAAGTCTTGGCTAATTTTTTTCAATACCATTATAAAAATACACAGAGGCTAAACTCTCCATACAGTAGGGCCACTCAGTGCAAACCAGAGTATCATTTATAAAAAAATACTTTGATTCCTATTCAATTTTATATTGTTAATTTGTTTATAATACTATCTATATTTTTTATATAAAATTCTTCATGTCCTAAAATACTTGCTATCCATTTATTTAAATATTTATAGAATTTTTATAAAATCACTAAAATTAAATATTAATCTTAATGGATTATTATTTTTATGAATTTTAATTTTTATAAAAAGATGCAATAATTTATATTTATAATTTTATAATCTTTCATTTTATTAAGCAATTTTATATATTTTATTTTATTTATAGTAGTGGTTTTTTTTTGGTATTTTATTATGTCTTTTATTTCATATTCTATTTTTTTATTTTTTATATAATCTTAATACATAATAAATCTATTGCCTTTATCTGCTTTACATATTGTAATTATTTTAATATTACAGATATTCTTAATATTGTAATAAATATTTAATATTTATAATCTTTATTTCTTGCTAATTTTATTTTCATATAAATGTTTATTTAGTAAACAGTTTATTTTCTTTTTATCATCTAATGAAATATTAGCTAATTCAATATTAGTAATGTTCTTATTAATATAATCTATTAAAAGTATGAATGACAGTCCAACACTTAGTAAAATGTTTTTATTATAAAACAGTAGATGGCACTCTATATGCAATAATAGTTTAAGATTATGTTGTGGAAATGGGATGGAGCAGAATATGGGAAAATTTAGAGTGGGGAATGGAAAATAAAGTGGCTAATAGGTTTATCTGGGCATAATTGCTGAGTTATTCTTGACGTCATGTAAGGAGAAGCCACAATACATCACATAAGAATAAAGTACAGAAAATTAAAGTGTTTGATAATGTAACGGATGGAACAATTCTCATCATATACCCCCTAATACCTATCATACTAGTCATGCCAGTCGCTAATTCGATCTTTAGCGGTGTGTAGTCCCACTACACATCGTGCATCCACGTTGGTCGACAGATATAACGGACAAAACAATTAGCACTTGGATATATCTATCAGATATGTCAACAATCAGCTGGTTCGATCACAATGTGTGACCAACTTATACAAAGTCTATATGTGATGATCGAGCCCCAAACATTGCTGGTGCCAGATATAATGGATGGAACGATGACCACTAGCCCCAAAAGTTGATCAGATATAACGGACGGAACGATTACAACTAATCCCAAACATTGCTAACACCAGATGTAATGGATGGTCAACTAACTTGCAGACTGTACTACTATGCAGATGTATCAGTATGGTGTGAGGATAAGTTAATATGCTCTAATTTATTACCCCTAATGAAACAATCTGCAGAGACCTACCAGGCTTAGAAGGGAAGAAAGTTGCATCCAACTATGTTCAGACTGTGGGCCATCTGATAGAGTGCTAATGAGAACCCGATAAAATGCTTAACCAATGATTGCATACCCTTTAATTGACTAACTCTATCCCTATTTAATAATATTAAATGCAATTTAGGTTAGTTCATCCACTTTCCCCCTTTTTAATTCCGTTATGCCCTAATATTCAAACCCAGAGAGAATATTGCTTTTAACTCTATTATCAGGTATGAACAAATATACACAGCAACTCCTGCACCTATATATAGGTTACAACTAGCATTTATTATATTTGTTTTATTTTCAAGCTTTTATATAATAAGAAAAATAGATGTGTGTGCATGTATAATTATTTATAAACTGTGGAATGTCAGGACAACTCAATAAACCAGAGACCGGAATAATATAAACTCTCAAACATTTATTAACAATAATAAATATCAAGTATAACGACAATAGTAATGATAAAAAAATAAAAATAAAATAAAAAATATAATAATCATCATATGTACATGTGTCACAAATGAACCTCTACCATCTTACTAATTAATTATCCTCTAGATCCAACCCTTATACCCCATGGTAGAAATCCACATATGTCACTCATTCTCTGCAAATCATAATTATATAGAAAAATCAACTTTAGTTATTTAATATAATTGAGATGCTGGCTAGCTAAATTATATATTTACAAATGTTAATCTATTTAACAAGTTTCCCCAATTTATATATATGATAGAGACAGATCCCAGTTGATTAGTCAAACATACTAGAAAATATACGTACATGGTTAATCACAAAATAAAACATATAATATGTATTCTGTATGTGTTGTAATTTAACTTATATATAAATTTAGAGAATCTTACCTCGATATTTATGTGGATGACCTGATGTGAAGCAGGTGGTATTACCTAAATTTTATTTATAATGAAAATTTAAAAAAAAAAAAAATCAAAATGAATAATCCCCCCTTTCCTTCTTTGTTAATTCTGAAAAATGAGGCTTCAGCATCAGAGTGTGAAAATACAACAGATAATATGAATAAAAAATAAAATAATAAATAAAACAAAAATTTACAATATTGATTCTTTGATTAAAAATTGTAATTGGAACAAAGTTCCTAAAAATCATCATAATAGAAGTAGTAGTAGTAGTTGATAGTTAGGCAAGTTGTTCTTCAAAACAGTTTCACTTTGTAAATCATTCTCCTTTGCAAGGATAGATAGGTACAATGGTGTCTCCTGTAGTTGTGTTTAATGGTAAACATCTTGATCCTCATTTGATTCACCATAATGTATTCCAATCCACTTTGGACTGAAGGCATCTTCTTGTGTGTTTACAATAAAGTAGAAATATATATAGATATAATGCAGCTGGCAGGAAAATACCATGACACACAATAGCATGTTTTGCTCTAGCCCATTTTCATATTAAAGTACATTTTAATAATTATTTATAATCATATATTTTTATTGAATAATATTGAAGCGCTTATATATATATTAAGAAAATTATTTCATTTTTCTTCTCCAATTTTTAGCAAATTTAATTCTCGTTATTGTTTTTGAAAAGATTTAAAAAATTCAAATTTACTCCAACAACTTTTTAAACACGATTTAATTATTTAAGAATTAATCAGTTATTCTTACTTCTTTTCACTTTCTGTCCTTTGGATTTGATAAACTTTTAGTTACAGTATTCAACTTTTAAAATGTTTATAATTTAACTAAAAGAAAAAGTAAAAACTCCATTTTACCGTTCTAAATTTTTAGTTTTAATTGCTGTCTTTTGTTACAGTTGTTATAACAATAAGAAGAACGATTTGTAAACTGTCTTTTGTTTTTATACATTTTCATGCTCGTAGATTTCCAGGAACACTCATATCTTTAACTGCCTATTGTTTAAATACATTTAGATTTATTATAAATAAAAAAAAAATAATAAAATCAGTTTTATTTTCACACATATGTACCCACCTAATTAACTTCAAGTCATCCACATTCATTTACCTATTAATTAATATTCAATTTTAAATTAAAAAAAAAATATATATACATTACAGTTTATTTAATCAAATAGTTTTATATATACAATAGTACTTTCTAAAATATTGATCGTATTTTATTTTATAAATATAATAATTTATTGTGTATTATATGTATATAGGCAATAATAATAACAAATAATTTTCCCACTATTACTATAAATTCCAAATGGATTGCGTTCAATAAATATGCTTGATCTTTTTAGGAATGTGCACATTGTAAGCTATCCTTTACAATAATGAAGAGAGAGTATGTTATAGTGATCATAACTTTTTTATAATAGAAATCATTAGTAATGTGATGAAAAATAGTAATAAAAGTAGAAAGGATAGTGAAAGATGTGGATGGAGAGTGAATGATAAAAATAAGTTAGAAGAGTATAAAATAAGCAAATAGTTTATACTTTGTGGCTAATTATGAATCAAAATATATAAAATGCGCTAACATGCACAAGCACACAAAGCTAAAAACAAATAAAGAAAATATAATTTTTAATATCTATTCATTAAATGGCTAAGCGCTTTCAAGGTTCAAAACCCTCATAATCATAGCCATATTATTATATTTTGGTATCTTTGGTTCTTTAATAACCCCATATGACTATATAAGCTAATGGGCTTGGATTGGAAACATTAAGGTGTTTTCAGTTTAAGACTCATAGTTTTGTAGTTAAGTTTAGATAAAAGGTGACTGCTGGAGGGTTGCATTAGATCCTAAGATCTAGGTGCAGTGCTCTTAGATCCAAGGCTCCTTACTGACGAAGGCCACAAGCCAGAAACTAGTCTGGGGATATTGGATGAGTAGACACTAGATGAGAATTTTATGCACAAGCCTTCTGGCATCCATTGATTACTCTAGCTTGCTGGGTGTGGCAATATGCATAGTGAGTTTTGCCTGTTTTAAAACAGTTATACACAAGCATAAGAAGTAGTGGTCATGTGATGTTTATTGGAATATACAATTTACAGAAAATGAACTGAATGAAGCAGGTAAGAAATTGAAAGGTGGAAAGGCAAGAGGTTGGGTGGATGGGGAGCAGAAATTATAATGAATTTAGAGCATAGGGCAAAATTAAAACTATTATATTGTTTTAATAAGATGGTACAGAAGAGAGATTTTCCGGGTAGTTGGAATAATACAAGAGTAAGGCTATTATTTAAAGAGAAGGATAGGGATCATAGAAAGTTAAACAATTATAGACCAATAGCGGTAAAGTCAGTGCTATATAAAGTTTTCTCATATATGGTGGCTGGAAAATGGATGGAAGAAATACAAGGAGGGTTTTTAATCAGATAGGTATATAAGAGATAGTTTATTTGTAGTTACACAACTTATGGATATGAATAGGAATATAGATAGACAATTATATATGGTATTTATAGATATAGAGAAGGCGTGTGATAGAGTAAATAGAAATAGGTTATGGGTAAGTTTAGTAAATTTGTGAATGAATGGATCTTTAGTGGATATTATTAAGTAATTATATGAAAATAATTACTATATTAATCAATTAGGGAATATAGAATCAGTTAAAGTTAAAAATGGGGTGGGACTAAGGCAAGGATGCCCTATGTCACGTATTTTGTTTTTGTTGTATTTGAGAGAAATGGAGAGAGCAATGGAAAGATTAGGAAGAGGGATAGAGGTACCATTAATAGGTGGCAAGGGAGTATATATATTGTCAAGTCTTTTATTTGCAGATGATGTTTTTCTGTGTGCAGAAAGAAGGAAGATATGAAGTTACGCTGAGGAATAGGGATTAAATTTAGTGAAGAAAAATCAAAAGTAATGATGATTAATACTGGGGAGAGAGAAGACAAAGAATTTTTATTGGGGGATATAAAGTTAAGGGTGGTGAATAGATATAACTATTTGGGAATTGTCCTAAGTAATCAAACAAATTGCTCAGATGGGATAAAAAATTTATAAATGAAAAGCAAAGAAAAGAAAGGTATTGATACAGAAATTAACAGTATTCTCATAATATAACTATGATGTAGCTAGAATTGTATGGAAAGGAGTGGGAGTAGCAGGGTTAACATATGGTAATGATGCATTATGTGTAAGTAAAGAGGTATTATATTATTTAGAAAAAATACAAAGAGAAGTAGAAATATATGCATTAGATACAGAAGTGTGGATGGCAAAGGAGGCAATTCCAGGAGAAATGGGATGATCAAGTTTTTATATGAGATATGCAAAAAGCAAAATGAAAATGTTCGGTAGATTGCAATTTATGGATAATAAAAGAATAGCCAATAGTATTAAATTGGGTTATAAATAAAGGACAGGCAACAAGATAGGTGAGAAAGGTAATATGATATGCAGAAGATTTGGATAAAGATTTTATGTCAGTATACTTATACAAAAGGTGGGATGATTGTGTTAGGAGAATTGTTGAGTGTTATAGTGTTAAGGAATGGGATAGAAGAATAGATGCATTAATAAAAAATAGGGAGTTGGAGAGATGGAGAACTAGTATGGAGAGTAAAAAAGAGTTTAAATATTTATAGAAGTCATCAGAATATTGGGTGCAAGTTAATTTATGATAATAGCAAGGAAAGTAGTTTACTGTTTAAGGCTCAAATGAGATCTTTAGCAACAAGGGAATATATACATAAATGAAAAAATATGGGTGATTTAGTCTGCAAGTTGAGTAAGGAAGGCATAGAAAATATTAGGCATCTGTTAATTGAATGTAAATGCCTGAAAGCTGAAGGGTACAAATAATGTTGTGGAAGAATAAATATAAACAAAGTGATTATACAAAAAGTGGCTTATTGGTTTTTATGCTGGATTTGGGAAAAGACAAGGAGGATTTAGATATAATGGTCATGGAGTTGACAAAGATTATGTTGTGGAAATGGGATGGAGCACAATAGAGAAGAATATGGGAAAACTTAGGGTGGGGAATGGAAAGGGAAGTCAATGTGGCTAACAGATTTCTCAGCATAGTTTCTGAGAGATTCTTGACTCTGTCTAAGGAGAAGTCACAGTGCATCCCAACACATCATTAAGGGTTAAAATAGATGGTTAACATTTGTTAAGGGCATAAAATCATGTGCTAAAAAGGCTCTTAATATATAAATATATATTTTCTGTAATAGTTGTTACATATTGATATTTTTTATTAAGAAATTTCATCTTAGAAATTAATATTTATTAATTAAAAGATACATTCAATGGAACAAGCAAACAAACAAATATTTAAATTACATAATTTTTATTGCATTTTTTTTCATAAATATGTTAGCAATGCATTGGAATCATTTGTACATTTTTTAATTAAAAATATATATTAACTATGTTGTAATAATTATTTTTAAATAATATTTTTTTTTATTACTATTAGGAAAATTTATAATTTCTAAGTCAGACTTGAGATGCATATACTAATAAATAAATATATTTAATATGAAATTTTCTATGTTATAACCTAATTTTTTGTTTTTGTTTTATTAAGTTACTTATTAAAATCAATTTTTTCCTTTTTTTTTATTAAATCATTCAATTATATACATCTTAAATTAAAAATTTATTTTATTTTTTAACATTTTATTTAAACATGAATCTTTAAAGTAATACATTATATTATATTATTTATATTTTTCTTATTGTAACTATCACTTTTATAAGCATAGTTGTTTTCATTTCATGCAATTAATTGCCTTTACTGAAATCATTTCAAATTTTAACTGATCTAAATTTGTCACAGAATTTTATGAATCTCATAGAAAGTATTTATATCCACTTCTGATTTCTTTCTTAATTTATAAGTAAGTCTCCAAAATGTTCTCTTAAAGAGTCTCCAGAAATCATAAATCTTACTGTTTTGTAATTCTTGATCTGGATCATTTTCTTGGATTACATAATACATTTTTGTTTAACACACAAACATCTGTGGATTTTTATTGGGGAAGCATCATTGCATTTCTGTAATTTCAATGTCAACATTATTTCTTAATGTTTTTGTCCCTATTATGGTTTGCAATATAAATATTTTGCATAGGACTGTTTTCTTCAAATGAATCAAAAAGTTGAGTGTGATTTTTAAATCCATATTGTTTTTTCCATTAATTATGCTAAACTCAAGTGACATCCCTTTTAGAATTGTATATGCTTTGAATATTCATTGGTAAAAAAAATACATTTTTTAACTTCAAAATAAAAATAAAATGTATAAAATTATTGGAAAAATATGAATTGTGTATGATTTATTATAAGGCTGTTTATACACTTTTCTGAAATGAGGGGTTTATTTTTTGTTCTTTTTCAAAGTAATGTGTCTAAAGAATCAGTTAAATTAATATTTATAAATTGGTGGAATTTTAAAAAGAATTTTTTTTTGTAATTATATAGTCCTCATCATTATTAGCAAACACTAATAAATAAGTGTTTCTTAAAATTATTTTTCTTCTACAAAAACCATGCTCAAGTTCATCATGAAATATATTTTTAGGAAGTCTGTTATTCTTCATATGACCAATATAACATTTATATGTCATTACAATAATACATTAAATAGATCCACATCTAGAAATCTGCATATTATATTTATTGGATTTATGATCTTACATCAAATTATTTTTAAAATTGCAGAGGGCACTCTCAAATGAAAAGTTTTTAAATTTCTTTACCTATGTAACATAAAAATTATATATATATAGTATTTAAAACAACAACAACAACAACATTACAACTATTTTAGAGGAATAAACTAAATCAACTTAAGAGAATTGTATAAATAGGTGATCTAACTTCACTGATTCATTTAAATTTTTCTGCTGGAAAATGAAATCATTATGAATAAGTATTTTTTTATTTTATAAAAAAGAAAATAACTATGTTTTTTTAATTTTAAATCTTTTTTGTCAATTAGAATGATAAGAAAAATTCTAACTTTAGATAAAACAAAAACATTTTATAAAAGTTGCTTAAAATATATAATAATTTTGTGTTTGAATGATTTATCTGATATTTTATTAATTTATAAAATATGTCATTACTTAAATATAAATATGTTTAGAACTTTATTCTAATTTAGTATTAATTTTAAATTAGTACTTTTTTGTTTTGTTTTCATAAGAGTATATTTTCATTTATTCTTTCTTGCTTCCTTTAGATTATTACAAATTTGTGTTTCCTCTCTAATTCTTTATAATTTATAAATAAAGATTCATTCATCCTGAAAAATATGTCATTAAATTAATAATTATTTGAGGGTTAATATTTCATAAGAAAGAAATTTTAGACTGGCATAGTTGATAAAATTTTATAATTATTAATAAAATTAATTACAATTCCAGAAAAAAAGAAAATGAATTTAGATTTTAAATAGTATCTAATATCTTATTAGGAATAATATCTCCATGGAGATTAGGAATAACATCTCCATGGAGAAGTAGATTCATGAAGTGATTAAATGAAATTATAGTCCTGTTTGATACTTAGTTACTCAAATTTCATTTGATTATTTAAAATGTGGCATTATGCTAAGTTAATAAATAGTAGTGGCATATCATGTCTGGAAAAAAATAGTTTGTGAATTTAAAAATTTATATTGTAATAAAACCAACAAAATATCACATGACCTCTCCATATACATTATTTTTAAGAGCAAAATCACTCATACATGAAAAATATTCATCAAAAATTCTTTATCCATTCAAAAACTTTTTATTTTCATGAATACCTATGTTTTAATATTTATATACAATATTTCTAACAATTCAACTACAAGGAATGTTGGAAATATTGTATATAAGTATTGAAATATATGGGTTCATCGGAGTAAAAAGTTTTTTAAAAGGATTTTTTGGTGAATATTTTTCATGTATGAGTGATTATTGGAGCCATATTTTTTAAAGAAACAAAGAGATTTATTGTTATTATTTATTTTTTAATAATGATTATAATGGTCCTGTTTTTTAAATTTGTTAAATTAAGAAAAAATCTGTTTCTCTATTCCAGTTTGCCATCTAGTGTAAGCTTGAATTATCCATAATGTCAAATGTTATCACTTAATAGACCCCTGTCTACTCTGTATATGAATAAGATAGTACTTGATAAGCATTTATTAATCATTAATAGCTGACATTGAGTATTCAAGATTATATTAGATGATAGTACTGGAGCAAAAATATACATTTTTAATTTACAGAAAGAATATATTCTCCAGAAGCTATTTTATACTAATATAATAGTAGTAATGGTTTTACATATTTTATATCTTGTTATACTTGACTCATATTATTTTTAGTGATAACAAGTAATCCAATGTTTTGGTGTCTGATTTTATTCAGTTGCAAAGAAATCAAGTCATTTATCACATGATCTAATTTAACAAGCTTGTATTACAAATATTATCTAATGAGCTTGCCAATAATTCTTAGCAAGCTTTTCAGAATATCCCCAACCCGAGACCAGTTTCTGTTTCTAGCTTCCTCAGTGAGGTGCTAGTATATTCAAGCATTAGATTTAAAATACCAGGTTAAGCCCAGTACTTTATCTAATAGTTAACTACTAAGTAGAAAATCTGAAAATTTTAAACATCCATGTCTTCAAATTCAGCTATTTAACTTAAATAACCATATGGGACTGAACTAAGTTCAGATATACCATATATTAATAGCTTTAGCAATATAAAATCTCCAAAACCTTAATAGCAAAAAATATAATTGCAAAGAAATGAAGTCATATTTCACATGACCTAATTTAACAAGCTTGAAGACATATTGGATGTCTGAAAATTTCAGATTTTCTGCTTAATAGTCAACCATTAGGTAAAGTGCTAGGCTTGATCTGATATTTTAAATCTAATGCCTAATTATCCTAGCATCTCACCGAGGATCCAGAAGCAGAAAGCGGTCTGGGGTTGGGGATATTTCGAAAAGCTTGATAAGAGCTATTGGCAAGCTCATTAGATTTTATTCAGATTTTAGCATATTTTGGTTTTAAAAGTCATCTTACAAAACAAGTGATAAATTTCCTTAAAAATAATTTTGGGCTAGAATTATTTATAGATTGAAAAGTACATTTTAAAGACAGTATTGCAATATCATATCTAGAATTCTTCTTTGCTAACGGAAATATGATTTTAAATATTATTTATTTTCACTGATTATTTTTAAGCATCCCAATTATAAATTTATCACAATTGATTATATATATACATGTGTGTGTGCATAGTTATTTTTATTAATATTATGAGATTAAGCATTAATTAATGACAAATATAAACAATAGGTGATATGATAAAGATTTCTTTGTATTGTCTTTAGTTAATAATATTTAAATACTCATTAATGACTATTATTGGATGTCTTGTTGGATTGATTAAGGGCAGTTGTTTTAAAAAATATTCTGTTGATGATTTATTGCTTGCTGTCATCTTAACTATTACTTCAACTTTTTCTATATGCATAAGCCTACACAAGCAGTTTACTTTTCAAGACTTAATAATGAAACTTAAAGTTTTAATGCTTAAAATATTAACATGAAACAAACATTAAGAATTGAATTATAAAATAAAGAATAATGATGTTAAGGTTAATATATAAATATATTAATTTTACTTTGACAATTTAATTTACCTTATAACATATATTTTTGTTGATATGAATTTGTAAATTTTAAAAAATATATATTTTAAAATGTAACAAAAATATATATTTTAAAATGTAAAAAACAAGAGTTGAGATATGCTAATAATAAACATAAGTTACAATATGGCTTAATAAAATTTACATACTTTTAAGATATTTGTACTTTTTTTAATATGAAAGTACACTGAAGATAATACATGACAAAAATATCATTAGATGAGTTTTATTCTGATTTCATTTCATTTTTGACTATTTTTTCAATACATGGATTTCAAAAGCTTTTATTAGCTTCTCTATATTATCTCATTATAGAGTTCTAAATGGTTAATTAAAAGATACATTACTCTTGAGAATGATAATGCTCAACTCATCATGTCATTATTATAAGGTTGGAGAATGAATACTTTATAAATGTGTTATTTTATTTCTTTTATATATACCTTCCAAGAATTAAAAATTATTTGATTATTCTAAGAATTATTATTTCAACCACTCCATGAAATTTATTGATATTAGAAGTGAATAATATATGTAAATTTTTGAGCATATTATTTTTGCAAATATTAAAAATGTTTATAACCGCCATTGTATTCATATATATATATAAAACTAAGCACAATCAAATTTGAGTAGAATTACTTTATCAGATGATTTTTTAGTTAAAAGCCAAAGTAAAATGGGAAAAATATTGATTAAATAATTCTTTAAATTACCTCAAAGAGATCTTAAAGAAATGCAATGTTGTGTCCATGTGAAGATATGTCAGAGAATAAAATACATTGGAGATCTTCATTTAAACATTGAAGTATTTCAGAGAAGAAAGATTTTTGCTGAATAAATCAAAAGATAACACCACAAAATATGAAATAAACAGAAAAATGACTAATATGTTTTATATGTGGATATATTTGTGGTTACAGATTAATTTGTATAATCATTGCCAACTTCATTTCTAAAGCCGTTTTCTCCCCTTGGATTTGAAATGGTCATACTTATTTACAAGTGGCAGTTATTATTATTACTTTTAAATTATCTCAAATTTTTTTATTTTGAAATTGATAAAACATTTATTACACAAAATTTAAAAAAATGTCACAATACTATTAACTATTAATTTTCATCTGTTCTGCCCCTCCCTCTATTAATGATTATGTTAATTTTTTCTCTGTCATTTTTATACAAATACTGTACATGTATGATTAACTAGTATGAATATATATACATTTACATATAAAAATGTACTTATATATATATATAGTTTCTTTTCTTCTCTTAAGAACTTTTTCTTCTCCCACTTTCTTCAATTATACTGATTGCTCTTAAAGAAAAGGTTTGTTATGAGCACTTTTTCTGTCCATTTGATGAAATGTCATATAAATTCTGTTTACATTTTTCAAATTGTTACAAATATACAACAAATTTTTGCAAACATTTTGTTTTATCAAATATATTAAAGTCATAGATTTGTATATATATATTTCTTCTTTTTTTTTGCTAAAGTTTGCTAAGTTCATTTTTCAAATGAGCAGACAGTGCACTTTGCTTATGACAGTTTCTTTATTTTATTTTTATTTTTTTTATAATAATTAAAAAAAATTGTACTACTGAATTTTTATATTTTGTTTATTATTTGTGATATCAATTCACATTTTTAGAATAATCAAATTACATAAATTAATACAATTGTCTTGCTAAAATAGAAAACCCATGATATTAACATAAACTTTTGACTAATGAAATTATTTTTGACTAGATTATCAAAAAATATTAAAAGCAATTAATCAATATCAAACAAAACAATCTTCCATTATATTTCTCATAAAAAATAATTACTTTGATCAATGGCATCAAACTATTGCAAATTATATAAAATTTTGATTCTTAAATTATATTTAACAAATGTCATTTAATAAAGAAAAACTTGTGCAGTGTTGCATTTTATAATTTTTGATCAAAATAATTTGAAATATATATATATTTAACATTTATAAGCTTCAAATTATCCTGAAAGTTTAACAGCAATTTCTATTTTAACTCTAATTTGAAATTAACCATGTTTGAATTAAATAAAAAATATACATAAGTAATCGGATGAACTAATGTGAAATATTCATGTTATTTCTTTTTCTGTCATATGTATATTAAGAGAAAACAATCATGTAAAAGTTTAAATAAGGAAAAATAAAAATCCTCACTACTATCATTTGACTAATTTAACAATCAGTATTACTTCTTTTCTTAGGAATAATCCTTTGATTGCAGTTAAATATTTAAACCTCTTATTTTACTTCATACATATATACTAAACTATCAACTGTGCAATTTTTGTTATGTCTAGATTAAACTAAAATATCAACCATTTATTTCATCCATTTACAGTAATAATATCTTTACAGTTACATTTGGTGGAATTGTAAATTTGTAATTACTGGCAGTAACAACTAACAGTTTGTTAGAATACTATTATTCCTAATACAAGCCCTAATATTATTTGCTGCCAACAGTTTTCTCTTCTGAGCCTTAGCATGCCTATGTTATAGCAAATAGTGAATAACTTGAATTATTGTCAAGAGTTATCTGAACATGTCTTTTTGCTTCTCAAATGGATCTTCATGTTTTAGACAGATCTGCTACTTTACTGTGAACAATGGAATTTAAAGTTATGAATAGCTTGGCTATGCTAATGGCTGTTTACATTATTGTTGGTGCATTAATCAAGTATATATATTATGAATCTAATCTAAAATGTTTTATAGGTTGGACAAATCCATTATTGAGGATAAGTCAAAGATAAGTATAACATTTTCTCTCCTTGACTACAATTAACTTTGGAATATATAATTTTTGAGATAAAGTGATAAATATCTAAATCATCTTCTTGCTTTATCATATAATTTAGTTTTTGTTGGTCTTCAATTAGTATTCTGGCTTAACTCTATAGTATCTTATTTCCTGGATTCTGATTGCTGTATGATTTTTAATAAATATATTTTGCTAAAAGTGTAAAAGAGTGGAGGTTTGATGTTATATAATGATTCTTTATAATCATGTCTCAATTGATCTCCATGTTTGTGATATTGTTCATTTAGGGTTTGGACAAACACTATGTTCAGATCCTTTGTGTTCATAATAATTGGTGAATTCCAGTTTGTAGTCATTCTGAATGTATGACATAGTGCAAGGGTACCTATTCATGTTTATTTTTAATTTTTCCCCATGGTACTAGTCAGGTCTATAACTAGTCTTACCCTATATTGACATGATTTGACTTATCTAATAATGCCATAATATTGACTCTCATTAAGGTGACACTAGGATTTAAGATAAGCCACCAGATATGGGTTCTAATCAGTTTTTTATTTGTCTGATCCCTGGATGGTTTGTATGCAAATTTCTTAGCACTTGAAAACAGCCACTTGATAGAATAAACAATTTCTTGGTCCAAACTGATTTTCAATTAAGAACTCTAGCTTATATGTTCAGTAGGACAACTGCAGCTCTTAAGGACTTTTATTTGGCCATCCAATCCAGCAGACTAATGAAATTAATTTTATATAATAAACTATTTCTTCCTTCAAACAACATGATATTCAATTGAGAATTTTAGTTTATATGTTCAATAGGACAAATATAGTTCTTAAGGACTTTTATTTGGTGACCCAATCAAGACAGACTCATGAAATTAATTTTTGGAAATTCAGGATCACTCATAGTCCAGTCAAGTAAAAAATTTACTGCTTATCTATGCCTTTATTTTTTTAAATTTATTTTATTAATAGATTGATTGTTGATTTATAGTTTTGTTTTTTTTAATTTATTTGTAGACCAGTAGTTTTAAGGTCCTAATCAATTTCTGAACAAACACATCTGAGTAGGTTTAGTTCTTTTTTTAACAATAATATTTGTGATCTGGTTCACATTAAGCTCTGCGTAGCTAAGTGTGTGAACCAGTCATGATTCAGTAAATTGTTGTGCTCATGTTCAAACAAGTTAAAGGAAAATGTAATGATTTTTGGGCATTGTAATTTTTGCTTTACCCAAGAAGTAAATTCGGTTAGCTTGATAGCCTGTAATCATTTTTATGCTAATTTATAGTTAATGATTTTTTTTTTTCCATTAATGATAGCCCAAGTATTTTTTGATACAATGGATTCAATAGATTTGATATGTATCTTCATTAATATTGGTATATCATTAGTATTAATTTGGACTTTGAGGCTGCTATACCTCTTGTTTTTTTAGAAATCTCTCCCTAGTTTTTCTGGTCATTTTGCCCATGACTTCAGTATCTGCAAATTGTATATCTATATGGACATTTGATCTGTGTTGCTTCTTATTGAATTTATTACAAACTTTTCTGCTGGAAAGTCTTTAGTTCTATTTTTAGCCAGACTTCTATTTTGTTTTGATCATCTGGATATTTGTTTAACCCAGATTTTTAAGTGATAATATGCCTGATTTGATGTAATTTCCTTGGAGACTGCAGAATTAAAGTAGTGCTTTGAGTCCATATACAGCTTGACTATAGACTGATTTTTTAATCTATAGATAAAAATGGTTTTCTCAGCGCCTCATTTAGAATATGCTTGAAATTGAAGATTCCTCATTATCTTCCTGAGATCTATAGGAAAATGTCCAGTGGGTTGAAATTACTTTGTCAAAATCTGGCTCAGACGAATGTTTTTGTCTGACTTAGAATATGGTTTTTATTGGAGCTCCACAGAAACTTAAAATTGTCCCTAATCATAATTCCTATTACTTGATAAACATACATTGGCTAATGTTTTTAATTTCTTGAATCAAACTTTTCCAAAAAATCAATTTTTGCTACATTGATTTAACCATTTTTCTTTTTCTACCAGGTAATAAATTTTTTCACTTTTTGACAGAAATGAAACAACTTTTCAAATTGGTTATTTCATTTTTTAATTGTCTAGCAACAAAAGTGTTAGTTATTATAATTTCTTTAATCTTGATGAAAAGCTAATTAACCAACAAAAATAGATCCTATCAATTGAATCAATTCTATTGTGTACATATGTTTTACTGCCAGGAATGAATGTTTTCTGGTTAATAAATAAATGAACTATAATTTAAATAATATCAAAGCATTTATTACATTTATTTATAAAAATAATATGTTGCATTTATGACAATTAAAAGTTTTCACCTTTTGGTTACATTTGGCAGATTTAGTTTTTGGCATTAAAAATGAGTGTGATTAATAAAACATAACTTTCAATTCTGTTGTCACATGAGAGATCTGATTCTGTTGTTACATGAGAGATCTGATACTATTTGCTATTGTCTACTTCCTGCCCTGAACTTGAGGATGGCTGTTTATATTTTATCAAATAGTGAATAATATGTGTTAGTGTCAAAGTAATTCCAGACCATGAATTATTGTTTGAATGTGGTGCAGCAACTCTTGTCTGCTTGTCTTTAAAATAGGTCTGTTTTAAAGCCAATTTCTTTATCTCTGTGTGAATAATTAGAATTATTGATTGAGTTTATATAATTTCCTGCCTGTTCCATTGTTATTCATTTATATAATTAGTGTTCCATTGTTCAGCTATATTCTATTGTGAATATAGTCTAGAGATCTTTAGTCCACTAGAGGGAGCTTAGGACTCCAGTTCACGCTGTTACAGGCTCCCAGTTTTATTCACCAAGGTTATAGTCTAGTTTTGAATTCATTGAAGAAAAGTTTACTAAGATGTAAGTGAATACTTGTTTTATTGCTTTTTCATCTTTACAAGAAATTTTAAAGCAGTTTTCATTCAAGAATAATTGAAATTACCTATCGTTTCGTTTTATGCAAACAGCTGTCATTAGAAATAGGCAAACGCTAGGTTATCTTTGAATCATTAGAATAACATAAATCTTTGAAATATGGTTTTAATTCTAAAAAGAATAGAGACACTAGAAATCCTAATTTTATTGATAGAAAAAAGAGAAAACCTTTGAATATTAAATCTCATTGAAAATGTTGAAAATAAAAATGTTAACAAAAATAGTTTTAAGAACTTTATCTTTGCATAAGATATTAATAATGTTAAACAAGTTTCTATGGCTGAAAACCAGTCAGGGAAGACAGAAAACAGCCTAAGGAACATTATAGATACAAAAATTAATCATAAAACTAAGAAAGAAATCCTAATGTTAAATTGTTCATAGGAATAAAGTTATGATATCGTTGTGTTGAACAGGTCAAATAAATTATTTTGAATTTTAATTCGATCTCAATTTTAGAATTGAACATTATAGATTATGACTTAAGCTATCTTCCTGCACAAAAATCAAGTTTCTCCGATGATCACAACAGAAATTATTAGCCCATATCCGGTGTGATTGGCACCACAAAAAATAAAAAGAAAATTTCAAATCAATGCAGAATTACAACAAAATGATTCCTCAGCAAAAAAACAATGATTTAAAGGCAAAATTAGTACAAATGATGTTTTAGACCTAAACAGAGACATTGAAGCTACAAATGATTCATCCTCTTTTAATTATTTCAAAAACAAACTTTCAGATTATACAACAGAATCCTTGATTCCTAATCAAGACCTAGAATTCAATCCCAAGAAGCAGAATCCAATTAGTATCAACAAATAAGAACCATAGTGAACCCTGAAGGACTTTATAGTTGGGTGGATTGAACAGGTATTGTGAACATTTGCAGACACAGGAGGTTGATAATGATTACAAACAGACTTTCAGCTCTATTGACCTCAGGGTGCAAGGTGATATGGACAAATGGTGTGTATTCATGGTGTGCAAGTAAATCTGGCTTGATTCCAGACTACAATGAATCCAACTGTTGCATTGGTGGGCACAGGTCTACACTCCTATTCGTTTCTTCAGGTGTGGTAGTGGTGGTTATGAGGGGCTTGATATATTTGTGAGGGCAGTCGGCGATCATTGCCAAACCCAGGGATACCTGCTGGGTGGGTAAAAGTCACTGCCCTCCATTGAACTTTGCCCTGAGAGGCTGCTGCACCCCCTTGATGGATTGTTTATTAGGACAGTGTTGATTTGAGCTCATTATTTTTTTTTCCTTAAACTTTAAAATTAGAGCATTTGTAAGGTGGTTGGTCTGATTTGGGCCACCACCAATTTTTGTAACTTTGATGGAGTCTTTGCTGCAATAATTTTGCAGGCATGGGTCTGCACTCCTCTTTTCTTCCTCGGGGATGGTGGCGGTCGTTAGGGGGCTGCTTTATTGGTGCAGGCTGTTGACAATTATTGCCACTACCTGGAAAACCTGCCGGGAGGGTACCTGGTCAAAGTCTCGGCACCATTCCTGCTCTGGTCGGCTGCTGTGCTCCCTTGATAGGTTGGTTTTGGGCAGTGCAGATTTGTGCTCGCTACTGTTAGTTTTTTTTAGTTGGCTTTCCAATTCTGGGCAGGTAGACCAAATGTGGTTCCTGCACATTTGGACTGTTAATTGGAAGACAGAGGTATCTAGAATGGTCTTGACATGGCTCGGCTGTGGGTCAAGAATTTATTGTTTAATGGACTTGAGCCTTGGACCTCACTGCCTGTTGTGGTGGTTGGCGCAATGCTGGACTTGTCCACCTATTCAGCTGAAGCATTTGGGTCTTTGCTTCAAGGCCCCAGGGGTGGGATCATTGGGTGATGGATAGCTTCTCAGTGGCTGGGCCATGTAGATCCATGTATAGATACTCATGTTCAGATACACATTAATCAACATTATAGCAACCCTTTTATGGATATAATTGTTATCAAGCAGATGTACTTTTATATAATCAATATTGTTTTACCTTGTTTGTTACATTGAACACTTTGTAATTCTCAATGGGTAAGTGTACCCAAAAATTTTTGTAATCTTTTTACTAATAAAGGTTATTTTTGAAAGTAATCTAGAGATCTTTGGGTTTGGACATCCATTATTAAGGAAAAGCTAAACATCAATCCACAATAATTATTAAACTAAAATTAAACATGTGCTTATTGCAATTTGACTTTGACATTTATTATTCTTACTAAATTATCTCTAAAAATGAAAGTCATATGATGGATCTTTTTAACAAAGAAGACAAATCTAAAGAAATAAAAGTTATCATGCCTATTAGAATTGAAGATTAATAGCTAAACAAGATAATTAAGTTTTTTTTCAATCATGTTATTTTCTTTTAGTTATATTATCAATAAAAGGATTAAATTTCATATAATTTAATCATTTAAAATTGCAAAGTTACCTATCTATTATAATATTTTTATCACAATGAAATGTTAAAAAGAAAAAAAAATTTCATGCCTTTAATTTATTCTATGCATATATCATTAAATATAATCAAAGTTTCACCACATTTTGTAGGTGTTGGATTTGCAGATATTTATATGTATGATCATTTTTTAAAGGCTCTATGCTAAATATAAATGCAAAATCTTATTTTTTAATCATATGAGTTTATATTTAAATATTAAAAAAACAAACTAATATATGTTTTATTAGATTAAAAATTATATCCTTTTTAATTTTAGGTGTATATAATAAGACTCATATATATATATAATCTTTATTTAGTTAACAGAATAATTCCATTTTAACCATCCATTTCTTTTTATCAATTTGCGTATATAGTAAGATTTTAAAAAATATATATTCTTTATTTAACTACATGATATTCTCAATTTTAAACATCCATCTCTTTCTATTAATTTTGGCATAATCTTATATTTTCTGAAAACTACTATAAACATTCTCTTAGATTTTAAACTATAACGGTCAGATAGAATAGAGTCTTACCGTATCTGCGCTACAGGGTTATAGAGTAAGCAGATACATGCTGTTAAAATCTAACCTTTACATATATATGGTTTATTCCGACTGTCAGCCCATAGTTACTAGCTCAGTGAGATGCAGAGATTTACAAAATATAAATTCTTAAAATATTTTTTCAATATTAACAAAAATAAAAGAAGCCACTGCCAGTAATTAACACACAAACATTTATTAATGCACATATAAATAAAATTGAGGAATAAAATTTATTATAAAGGTTGGTTATTAATTTTTAAATTTAAATTTTTATTTTAAACAATCAGCACAGATGAATTTGATAATATTTTTAAGAGTGTTGAGTATGAATAAACTACATAGATCGCATTTGAAAAGAAAATATTCTATCCCTTACTTAACTGTAGGCCAAAAATTCGCAGTCAAACCAACGGCAATCCATCTGATACATCGATGTATTTAATGCAGCATGAATACGACAGCACAAATAGCATACTGTCAAGAATGTGCATCTGAACAGCATGGTTATAGAAGACATTGACTTGTCCAATACAGGAATACTACATCTGGCTAGCGAGAAGAACAAAAAAAAACTCCATAGGAAGGGACTGCATTTTTCATCTTACTATCCCATTCCATAGGCAAAGGGGTGATCCAAGGAACAGGGAATACCGTCTGTCTCCGATGGTCAATAAGAAAGGCTGATTTCACCCGAGTGCCAGCGTATAAGGTGATCCTGCACGTAGCGGACCTCATACTACATTTACTAATTACACCAATATATCCAATCCCTTGACCCAATTTAACTATGAAACAAATAACCTAAGATTTGCCTTCCCTTAATTAAACTAATATAACTTTACAAATCTATGCAGCCATTCACACCTGACTTAAATTTAGCATTTATTAAGTTTAGTTTAACAAAGAAACAAAAATCATAAAGCTTAAAGGAACAAAAAAAAAAAATTACCTTCCCTTAATAAACTAATATAACTTTACAAATCTATGCAGCCATTCACACCTGACTTAAATTTAGCATTTATTAAGTTTAGTTTAACAAAGAAACAAAAATCATAAAGCTTAAAGGAACAAAAAAAAAAAAAAATGGAAATGATTTTTAGCAAACTCAAATGTATAAAAATTAAACATTAATAATTGATTTGAAAAGTCAGATTAAAGTTCATTTAAAAAAAAAAATTAGGTTTAGCTTGTCAAATCTTGAAAGTTCTTAATTACTTTAAAAAAAAATTTTTTTTTAAAAATTGTATAGTTCATACTTTACAGTTGAAGAGCTCACGATTCCTTGGGCCAATTCCCGCAAAGAATTTATTAATGGAAGACTGGTCTGTTGTTCATACCGTAGTTCTCAATCCAGAGGCTGCCTTAGCTGGTTCCATCCTGGTGCTATTTAATTGCAGTGCCCATATGATTTGGGGTCTACAACAGAACCATTCATAATTCAACAGTCATTTCATTTGAAATAAGTGAGAGAGTGTGACAAGTGTGTCTTATCACCCCTCTCAAAAAAATCAAGCTGGTACTGTTCTTAATTTGGATATTTTTCTTTTTATAGTAATCCTCTGGATTCATTTTCCTGTTCCAGTCATTTTCATTAAGGTCTGAGCATTGGTTTGCTGCTTCTATTGGACATCTAATTTTTTTGTTCTCTTATCTATATCTTTCATCTGACTTTTTTATATAAGAGCCCCAAGGGCTAGTTTGCTTTTTATTTAATTTATAAAACAATCATTTCCATTTACTGAGATTGCTTAAGAATCTTTTAACAAAAATATTTTATCTTTAGATCTTGTATTTTTTTTATAAAAAAGTACGTTCAAATATATTTTTTTAATTCTATTTTAAAAAGGAAATAATACTTTTAAAGTTTTCATTCTATCTGTGTGATATATTATATACGTTAAACAACTTTTAATTTTTTAGCTTTTGGGTTAAGTTTTTTTTTTCTTTTTAATAATTCAATTTTTATTTATAATCTTTTTATTTTAATTAAAAATAATGTAACGGCATATTGTATACCATTACAAAACCTATGATTACAGATAATGAAAAACATATAATGGGTCCTAAGTTGCGTTGTGACTAACCACATCTACTCTTAGACCATATCTCAGTTTTCCAATATCTTTGCCCATATACTTTATTGTATGGGTGATGTTCAAATGTAATTTGATTTATATAAATTTGGTTTATGTAAATGTGTTAGATTGTATTAAGAAAGACTTATAAAAGAAGGAATTTATCTTAATGAAATGAAACCTGTAATGAATAGAATGTTAATTGAAAAAAAAGAAGAGCATAGTAGATACTATATTTTGTAGAAAATATATATAGGCTTTAGTAACTCTATAGTTATAAGATGGAATACCAATAAGCCAATAAGCTAATGCACATGTGCTTTGCAGATGTCACTATATAAACGAATACTCCCACTTTTTCAAACACAAAATAAGTTATAAAGCTAACCTTACTCCAGAGAAAAATAATAATGAAATGTAAATACATATCTAAGATTTAAAAGCAATAAAAAAGATTGCTAATAATTAAAGGAAATGTAAATATAAATAAATATGTAAGTTTAAAAAGTAATGAAAAATAGATTCTGTAAAAATAAAGGAAACTTAATTTTAGTTTAAGTTTAATAGCAACGAAAAAAGATGATTTGCAGATAAATTAAACTTAGACAGAGATTGTAGCTTAAAAGCATTCTACAAAAGATTGCTGAAAGATAAACCAAATTGTTAATTATAAAAGACAGAGAAAACTGTATTGTTTAAAATCAAACAATAAAACTAATTTTAGAAAGCAAACAAACAGATAAAATATTTGAAGCTAACTACTAAAGAATGTGAATGGTTGTAATCAAAAACTAGTAATCATCATTGTAAAGATGCATTAGCCAAGTGGAAGTACAGTTACATGGGAATGTTAGGAATTTATTACTGATATCAAGCAATGGAAAAAAGGAGTATAAATAGTGCGTGCTAAAAAGAGAAAGTCTCAACAGCACCTTTTCTGAAATCATTGTAAGCCATTGTTATTGCTGTGTCATGTTATGAGAAGGATCTTAGAAAAGCTGAGGGAAAAGTGCCTGGACTTTTCTGCAATGATGGATGTGTCCCAAAACCTGTGCCTCTGGAGGTGAAGGATAGCTGGCTAGGGAAAATGTTAATATAGACCGCACCGATCTCTTATTATTTACATATGCCTGAGAAAGCTCAAATAGGACTATGTTTGTGAAAAATAATCATGAGTATAAACTTTAGTATTCACTTAATGTTACCACTAGTATAATGGCAAGATTTGTTACTCAATGTGATAAGGGCAGTGCAGTTAGAATGTTAAATAAAGGACTATTTGTGGTATGTGTAAATTAAGTAAATATGATTGCTACTCAGTTAAATCTTAATTTATGTGTATTTATTGTAACGTACATGGTACAAAAAATTTTATTATACGATTTGCGATCTCATATTCAGCAACCAAATTGCATTAGATTATAAGTCACCTGTCTGCAACAATTTAAGCAACTTATCCACAGCAATTATTTTTCCTGGTCACTTAATCCTAGTTTAAACAATTCAACTCTACTCGGAAAAAAAAGGAAACCAGCTTTTATTTATTTAAGGCACCAGAACTCGTATTTAGAGTTCACTGGTTGAACCTCCCCCCCCACTTTTTTTAACCGAATACTAAACAACCTACTTAAAATACACAGAGGATTGTATTTGAGTCAGCAGTTTATTTATTGGCTGGCAATCATGATGGATTTTTTTAAGAATTTCAATAAACAATATTTGTAATAAATTAACATCAACATAAGTTATACTATTATTTTATTAATCTATACTAAAATATCTTTACTAAGGTTAGAATAACAACAAATTTAATAATGATAATAACAAGAGAGATTAAATAGGGTGAAACCATTTCTAAGATTTCCATTAAATTTAAGCAAACATTTAGTTCAAGTGAGAAAGAAAAAACATAGTTTGAGAAAAAATAGTGATCACTTTAAAGTTTATTACCGGTAAGTTATTGTTAACAAAGCACATTATAAGTTCTACCATGCATGGATTTATTTTGAATGAGGGGATCCGTGGTCTATTGCTGGAGTAGCAGATAAATAATTCATGTTTCTAAATTCTGTAGATGACTTAGCTCGAGGTCTTATGCAACATCGGGCAGAAATAACACTGGCAAATGATTTCTTTTACTCGTACATTTTAGATAAGCTAGCACACTGATGAGTCCTTCAGCATGCTCTTCATAACTTTGTGCAAGATTTTCTTTCTTTCACGATTGATCTCGTAAGTATAGCTCTCCGAGTTTCTCCTTCATTTTTTTTCTTTGTTTCTGAATGTCATATACGATGCGCTTTTCCTTTTATATCTTTGATCTTTTATTTTTTTTCTGCATATCACCTGTTGACATCTATTAGTTCAACTCAATCTTTGTAGAATTTTGTCTTTAAATTCGTCCTTTCTCCTTTTGGAATCGCCATCTTTAATTAACGATCAACTGCCACACTTTGTGTGACTAATGGCTTTTTGCGATAAGAAGTTCTTTTCTTATCTCCCTTTTTTTGTATTTAATATACACAAAAATAGTTTTCTCCATTTCTCTCTTTCAAGTTATTTTTTAAGATAAAAAAAATGTATATAACCAATATTGTGTAAATCAAATTAACTAAATATTTAATACAAATGTAATATTCTATTTAAGTACATTATGAATATGATTTCTAAAACAGCCAATTTAATTTGTACTAAAATAAAAACAGTACAATACCTCGTCAGTCAATGACAAGAATAAAATATGGGGTACAACACTATTTTATTCTCCAAGCTATTAATCATCTCTATTTGATGTTTTAGTTTTACACAAAAGCCAAGGTCTGCAGGGTTTGAATCCAGCTAGTCTCTCCCCAATACTATCTAACAGAATTTGTTTTATAAGGTCTCAAAGCCCTTGCATTGAACATTTCTTTCTCTCCCTTTTCATTTGCTAGAGTAAATGCATTGAGACATCTCCATGACTACTAAATATGGCCCCTCATATAAGTTTTGAAACTCTAAATATACACTTCTCTGTTTGGCTAATGAGATTGGTCCTGATCCATACCCTATCTCTTTTCTTAAACCCATCCATTCATTTTCCTTCTATCTGCCCTTACACCTGCTGCATGTCTGATCTTCAGTGCTTTGTTTCTTTGATCAGTTTCTCTATCGATATGCTCGGAAATGGTCAGTAACTTGGCTTTGTAAAGTCTAAGCACCAGTTGTTGGAATTGTAGTCAAATTAGCACAAACCCCGTAGACCCATTTTCTGTCCAATTAATATAGTTAATCACTCGAGGTAACTGCTTCAGCCACTTTTTATGGTTTGCTGACGTATACACCCTAAATAAATGCCCCAACTCCCTCATCACCCATTCACATGGGTTCGATTGGGGGTTCTAAATGGAAGACAAAATGTGACGCAAACCCATTTTCACTATCCATTCTCTCCATTCATTTTCTATATTGGGGTCTTGTGGTCATATAAAACTGCCTTAGGTTTTCCTACTTTAGGAAATCACTGTGTTTCCAATATTCGCATAGGGTTTTTCACATTAGCCTGTGCTATAGGATACATGGACACCCATTTCGGAAAAACATAAATTACTAATACATATTTAATTTTCTGAAATCTAAGTAATGACGCATAAAAATCGATAGCAATTATATCATTAGGTTTTTTTGGAATTATGGGGTTCAAAGTACCTGCATAAGACTTGTTAGTAGGCTTAGTCTTCTGACATACTTCACATCCCCCAACATTTTGACTACCTGACCCCTCATACCTGGCCAGTAAAACCATGTCTTCAGCAGCTTTTCTATTTTGTGGACCCCATAATGGCCATGTAAACAATGCGTGTACATAACCTATCTTGCAGGGCCTTAGGTACCACCATCCTCCATATTCCTGCCTTTATATCCGTCAAGTACCACAATATATCTTTAGCCAGATGATACCTTTCCCCCCTTTTTTCACCCCCACCTTTCCCCCCATCTTTCTTTATATCTTTCTCTAAATTATCCATGATCGGCTGGTATTTGGAGTTTTGTTTTTGCTTATCACCCAAGTGATTAAGTTCCTCTTCCATTGACACATCAATTTCTGTATTTATCGCTTCCAAGCTAATGTCTTCAGTCCATAAATGCCCTGTGGATCTTGGACCCAGGTTGTGGCTTAAACCATCCACCACTACATTGTTCTTCCCTTTACAGTATTCTATGGAGTAGTTAAATTCCAGCAGGAAAAGGCTACAGCAAATCAATCTACTATTAGACAGATAACTGTGATTAAGGAATTCCAAACTCTTATGATTCATCCTGACTATCACCTCAGACCCTATCAGAAACTGTCTGAATCTCTGGAATGCCCACACCACAGCCCACACCTGTTTCTCTGTAACAAATGGTTTAGCTCTGGTTCCCTTAAGGGTCTACTAATAAAATAGATAACTCTTTGACTCCCATCTTTCTGGGTTTGCATTAGCGCCGCACCTAGTTCATATCCGCTACTGTCAACTTGTACTAAAAACTTTTTTAAAATCAGGGTAGATCAACATCACCTGGCGCAAAAATTTCTCTTTGATACTTTCATAACACTGCATCATGCCGGTCTGTCAACTCCCACGGAACATTTTTTCGCAATAGCCACAGTACAGGTTCCATATTGGTTGCAAAGTTCTGATAAAAATTTGTTATAAAAATTGCACATTCTTAAATAGAACCTAACCTGTCTCACTGACTTGGGATCTGGGATTTCTCTGATGGTTTGTATTTTGTCAGGGTGTGGCTTAATTCCTTTTTTATTGATCAAATGTCCCAAAAAACTGACTTCAGCCATGACTATAGAACTTTTTTTAAAATTAATACATATCCCTTTGTCTTCGCATTTTCATAAAAACACCAGTAGATGGCTCAGGTGTTTCTTTGGGTTTTTTGATGCGAATTATGTCATCTTCATAAATGGTAACCAAACTCTATCTCAGGAGATAACACTGTCTAAACACTTTAACAACCCTGCTCTACTGTTTCTCAACCCAAATGACATTCTGTTGAACTGATAGGATATGCCATTGTACCTGAAACCCGTATATTTATGATCAGTGGGGTGCAATTTAATCTGCCAATAACTGGCCCTCAAGTCTAACATTGAAAAAATTTCTTTGCCCTAGAATCTATTCAGTAATTCATTCATTGGAGGTGGCACATTTTGATCAGGCCAAGTGATTCTATTTAGCTGTCTCGCATCTAAGCATAGCCTGAATGAACCATCTTTTTTTTTACTATTATTAATGGATTATTATATGGTGACAACCCTTTTGTTATATTTCCTCATTCCTCCATTTGTAACAATTGATTTTCTACCTCCGTTCGATATTGATGAGGTACAGGGTATGATCTTGCCTGATGCAGTGTACCACCAGTAATCTTAATCCAGTGTTCATAACCTTTAATTATGCCTGGTTTAGCCAAAAAATTTTCTTTGTATCTAATAACTCTTACCACCTTTTCCCATCCCTCTGCATTACTTTTGATATTGCACATCTCTTTTGATGACATTTTTTTTTCTGAATTAAATTTTATTATTTCTTTTGCACATAGACCTGGATATATAGTGATGTTCTCTGGATTTGCATAGGGTAGTGTTTTTAAAGTAGAGTGAAATAATTATTATGTATATCTGATAGTTAAACCATGTAGTTTATTTGTAAAAAGGGTATATAAAATATGTGTTATTAATAAAGAATGTACTTGAAATAAATAAATAAAAATAAATATTTTCTTTTTTGTAGTTAATCAAGCATCCTGTTTTATGCATGAAATCTGACCCCAAGATTACATCATGTACAATCCCTTTCAATATCAAAAGAACGTGCTGTATATGTCTCTTCCCTACTCTTACTTGTACCCATACTTGTTTCATCTCTAGCTATGCCTCACTGGCAATGTTTGAATGTCTCCAATTTACTGCATTATGCGTGTATACACAATCTCAGATATGACTGATATTTGACTGCCTGAGTCAAACCACGCTCAGACTTTCACCTTATCCATCTATATTGTAACTTTTGGGCATTCTTGGGATGCAAAATTTATTGTCTCATTATCCCATTCACAAATCAGATTGTGTACTCTTTTAGATTCTTTATTTTTTTCTGTCATGTTTTGACTATCTTAAAAAAAATAATTTTTTTAATTCGGATACTTTGCTTGGTTTCTAATTATTATCTATCTTAAAATAACACATTTGCTGAAGTTGCACCTCCCAATGTTGCTTTACACTTCCAGGTTACTTTAACTCCCGATATTTTTGCCCACTTATCTTTAAATCTTTTATTATTCTATCTTTTACTCATATCTCAGGCGTGGCTATTGTCGAAGTTTCAAGTTAAGCCGCTATTGTAATGTTCATGGTACAAAAAATTTTGTCATATGGTTTGCGATCTCATATTCAGCGACCAAATTGCATTAGATTATAAGTCACATGTCTGCAACAATTTAAGCAACTTATTCGCAGCAATTATTTTTCCTCATCACTTAATCTTATTTTAAACAATTCAATTCTACTTGGAAAAAAAAAGGAAACCAGCTTTTATTTATTTAAGCCGCCAGAACTTGTATTTAGAGTTCACTGGTTGAACCCCCCCCCTTTTAACCGAACACTAAACAACCTATTTAAAATACATTTTATCATATGATTTACAATCTCATATTCTGTGACCAAATTGCATTAGATTATAAGTCACCTGTCTGCAACAATTTAAGTAACTTATTCACAGCAATTATTTTTCCTCATCACTTAATCTTATTTTAAACAAATCAATTCTATTTGGAAAAAAAAGGAAACCAGCGTTTATTTATTTAAGGTGCCAGAACTTGTATTTATAGTTTACTGGTTGACCCCCCCCCCCTTTTTTTTTTAACCGAACACTAAACAATCTAATTAAAATACATGGAGGATTGGATTTCTGGTACAGAGTCAGCAGTTTATTTATTGGCTGACAATCATAGCAGATTTTTTTAAGAATTTCAATAAACAATATTTGTAGTCATTAATACCAACGTAAGTTATACTATTATTTTATTAATCTATACTAAAATATCTACTAAGGTTAGAATAACAACAAATTTAATAATGATAATAACAAGAGAGATTAAATAGAGTGAAACCATTTCTAAGATTTCCATTAAATTTAAGCAAACACTTAATATGATGGTTATAGTTCAAGTGAGAAAGAAAAAACATAGTTTGAGAAAAATAGTGATCACTTTGAAGTTTCTTACCAGTAAGTTATTGTTAACAAAGCACATTATAAGTTTTGCCATGCATGGATTTATTTTGAATGAGGGGATCCGCGGTCTGTTACTAGAATAGCCCATAAATAATTTGTGGTTTTAAATTCTGTAGATGACTTTACTCGGGGTCTTATGTGACATCGTGCAGGAACAACACAGGCGAATAATTTCTTTTACTCGTACATTTTAGATAAGCTGGCACACTGATGAGTCCTTCAGCATGCTCTTCATAACTTTGTTCAAGATTTTCTTTCTTTCCCGATTGATCTCATAAGTACAGATCTCCAGTTTCTTCTTCACTTTTTCTCTTTGTTTGTGAATGTCCTATATGATGCGCTTTTCCTTTTATATCTTTTATTTTTTTTTCTGCGCGTCACCTGTTGATATCTATTTGTTCAACTCAATCTTTTTATTAATTTTGTCTTTAAATTTGTACTTTCTCCTCTTGGAATCACCATCTTTAATTAACAATCAATTGCTACTCTTTGTCTGACTAATGGCTTTTTGCGATAAGAAGTTATTTTTTTTATCTCCCCCTTTTTTATTTAATACACACAAAAATAGTTTTCTCCCTTTCTCTCTCAAGTCATTTTTTTAAGACAAAAAAATGTATATAACCAATGTTGTTATATATAGAGTAAGTTAAAAACAAACTCTTATGAAGCTTCAAAAATACCCTCAACCTCAGACCGCGGTTTCTGCCTCTAGCGTCATCAGTGAGGTGCTAGGGAATAAAAATACTAGAACTAGTCCAGCATTTTATCAATGCCTAACTATTGAGAAGAAAATCTGAAACTTTCAGACATTTAAATGTCCAAAAAACCAATGTTGTGTAAATCAAATTAACTAAATATTTAAAATAAATGGAATATTCTATTGAAGTACTTTACAAATTTGATTTCTAAAACTGCCAATTTAATTTGTACTAGAATAAATACAGCCCAGTATATTCCTCCTATATTCTCCTTTTTTCTTTTTCCCTCCCTCTCAGTTAAGATATGACTATTATTCACATATATCACTCCAGTTATCCATTTATTTATCCATATATATAATTTTATTTTATATATTATTTTATTTACTTATTTTTATTTATTTTTTTTACCTTATTACTATTATATTCTAATTTTACATTTTAATTAAGTTCCACAGATGGGATTATAAAGCTTGTTATAATAAGTTCTATAGATCGGTTACATAGATTACATGGTTAAAACATTCCAAAGTAAACATAGCGATCAAAATATAAAATTATTGATTACTGACAATTCGGAGGGAAATTTATATGTAACCCAATAGTATTCACCATAAGATACTTCATTGTCACCAATAACTTAAAGACATCCGAATAAATACATTTTAGATACTCACCGAATCTTATTTTCATTATATATTTTTATCAATATTGTAAATAAATACATTTAAAGATTATTAATAATGTTTTTGGGAATTTATAATTTTGTGGTAATTGTTGGTAGTCAGCTTCATAGCCGAATACATAACAGTTAATGCAGTCAGATAGTCACATTCAAACCAGGTTTGAACTTAGGGATGGTCATATAATAGTGTGTCTTATGTAAGCAGGTTGTTTAGAAGAATTCAGTTAATGTTACCATTAGTATAATGGCAGGATTTGTTACTGTGTGATAAGGGCAGTGCAGTTAGAATGTTAAATCAAGAACTATTTGTGGTATGTGTAAATAAAGTAAATATGATTGCAACTCAGTTAAATCTTAATTTATGTGTATGTATATTGTAATGGGCACATACGTACGTTACATTGTCTTTTATTAGTAAACATTAAAAGAATAAAAGTTCGCAAATAAAAACTTCTTTTTTAAGAATTAAAAATTGAAAATTAAAAAATCATCTTAAACTCGTATATATATAAAATCGCACAGATAAAAAAAAATTATTATTAAAATAAAACTTTATTAAAAATAAAAAAAATATTTTAAAAGCAAAAACTTAAAAAGATTTAGAGATAAAAATATATCTTTAATTTTGGAAAACACATTAAGTAATCAGAAAATGGAAATGATTGTTTTAATTAGTCAATGTAAACTAGCCTTGGGCATTAAAATGTATAAACAAAGGTCAGATAGTAGAGAAAAACAATGGAATCGGACCTCAGTGAAAGGACCATCACATCGATGACATAATGTTGAGTTAATCCACAAAATTAATATAAAAGGAAAGGTTGGAAATAAAAAGGGTGATTACGATGTGACTATAGGTGTTAGTGCGGAGTTGAAGGAGAAGGGATTGAAAGACACACTTTCAATTCCTTCAGGTGTTAAAAAAAAATGAAACATCGTTTTCCGATATTGCAGGCCACACGACATCAAGGCCCGGAAGAATAACATCAACTATAAAGGATCAGCAATTAACTGCACACTGATCTCCTTATGACTTCATGAGATTAATACTTTCCATTACAAGAAATCAGAGCAAACGGACATTTTTCAAAACAGTAAGAAATATATAATTTATGAACATTTCTAAACAAAAGAACTCTAAATACTAAACTTTTCAATATTTATAAATATAAGAATTTCCTATCTGACTAAAGTAGTTTTTTTATTGTTCTTCTCGTTAGATAGATGTAATATTCCTATCTGAGGAGAGTCAATGTCTTATCTTAACCTATTTTGTGTTGCCGTATTCGTATTACATTGAATACATCGATATATCAGATGGATTGATGCCAGTTTGACTGCAAACTTTTAGCCTAAGGTTAAATGGGGATAGAATGTTTTATCTTCAAATGCAAATCTATGTAGTCTATTCATACTCGACACTAAATAAAAATGCATTAAATTTAACTTGTTTATAGACGCTTGCATGGATTCGTTATCAGTTAATTATGTTTTGGGTTTTCATATTGGATCAAAATATATAGACATTTGATAAATAATGATACCTTACGATGAGTATTTAAAATGTATTTATTCGGATGTCTTTTAAGTTATTGGTGTCAATGCAAGCATCTTATGGTGAATGCTATTGGGTTACTTATAAATTTCCCTCTGCAATTGACGGTATCAATGACTTTGTATTTTGATCGTTTATGTTTATTTTGAAATGTTTTTAACCGTGAAATCTATGTAACCGATCTATGCTCAAACATTTTAAAACAAACTTTTATAAATCCATCTGTGCAAACTTATAAAAAATTAAAATGTAAACTTATAATATTATAAAAATTAAAATGTAAATTTAAATTCTAAAATCAAGTTAAAATCCAAAGCAAAAGTTATTCTAAAATAATGCTAAATTTTATATATGTGCGTAAATAAATGTTTGTGTGTTAATTACTGGCAGTGGCTTTTTATTCTTTTTTATATATTCTTAGATAAGAATTTATTATAAATATAAATCTCGGCTATTCCCTGAGCTAGTGACAATGGGCTAACGACCGGAATCAAAATTGATAAAAAAAAAAAAATTTTTTTTTTTGACTTACGTATCTGCCTACTTTATAAATTTTTCTAGGTTCAAATGCCTAGATAGCACCCTGTAGTGCAGATGACGTTAAGCTACCTTTCTCCGGATCGTTATAATATATTGTAAATAAATATATTTAATTGTTATTAATAATGTTTTGGGAATTTATAATTCTGGGGTAATTGTTGGTAGTCAGCTTCATAGTGGAATACATAACAATAGATTGATTTAATTAAATAAATATAGGGATTTTTTTAAAGAAAGGTATTTAAAAAACGAATATAATGAAAAGTTAAGATTTGTTTGTTAGAAGAGGTTTGCATTTTTGTTATATGTTTTATAAAATATTTTGTTTTTATTGTTTTTTATGTATTTTTTTAGTTGTTCCTTTGATAAAGACTAAAATAATATTTGTCTTGCATTGGTGGTCGAGAGGTCAGCGTGACTGCTTTGCACTTGCAGGCAGTTGCCCGGGTTGCGGGTTCACGTCCCGGCCGATGCTATGACACTTAAAAAAAAAAAGACTAAAATAATATAGTCAAAACATTGGAGTATATTATTGTACTATTATAATAAATCAAGATTTATAAAGAAGTTTGTACATTGATTGTATATATTTTGAATAATGGGCTATTTTTAAAATAGAAGCTCACCTAATGTGAAAGTAATGTTAGAAGTCTAAAAATATTTAAATTTTTTGTCAAATAATATATATATAAAAATCTAAGTATATATAAATTTTAAAAAAATTGTATTTTTAATACTTAATGGTAAAGTGATTTATAATGAAAAATAAACTTTCTATTTATTCCAGTCACAAATGACATCAAAAAAATCGTTTTTATTTCTGCCATAAAATGGTATCACAATGCCCCTCAATAATAAAAATAAGGAACTAAGGAAATATCTGTCAATAAATTAAAATAATAGGAATTTTAAACATTAATAACACAAATTTTTATTCAACAGTAAAAAACAAACAAACAAGAGAAATATTATTTTTTGCAAAGGAACATATTAAAGTGTATGATATAATTTTAAATTTTAAATAATAAAATTAATTCAATAAGGAGTGGAAACATTGCCCAATTATATTTTCAATAGTGAGTCTATTATAGGATTCTTTTTTACTTAATTTTACTAAAGAGAGTTTGGAATAAATAAATACAGTATTTATAGAAATAATGGACTATAATAAAAATAAAATGGCTTTAGTTGCATGTAAGCACAAACAGTTTAGTAAAGTCTACATCCATGCAACAAACAAAATAAACTAAGTAATAATTTTTTTTCATTTTTTCATTAAAAAAAAAATTAAAGGGGGCATGAAAATAATATATTTAGAAAACAAACTTTAAATTAAAATAATGATTAAAAAATATTTTCAGTAAGTGTTCAGGAAAGCAATCATAGCAAATATCTAGTATGATGGAAAAAAAAAACATGAAAATAATATATGTTTGGAAATCTGAAATTAATCTTTTCAGTGAAAAAACATTGATTGAAGAACAAAGATTTTCATTGGGTGTAATCAATGCAAATATTTCTAAAAGAAATTAAATTAGCTTTTGCCATTATTGCTAATTGAATGTCTTACATAATGCTTCCATTCATCAGACTTATTGCCAATATTTGATTTCAATCATTATTTGTTCACTAAAGATATTATTTTTATGTTTTTAAACATTATATTATCATGTTTTCATGGCTAATAAAATTTCTCACCTAATGTTTATATTGATCACACTTATGAAAGTATTTCCTGAAAAAAATTGCATCATTGTTTATTCACTAAAAATATTATTGTCAAATTTATTTTCTAAATAAATTATGTTGTTTTTATCTTTTCAACCCTATTATATTATTTTTATGATTTTTTGTTTTGTCTATTGCTGATAAAATTGCTCATTAAATATTTGTAAAGATCACATAAAATATTTTAAAAGAAGACTATTTGATAAAAACTGTACTTCCTGTAAATAAATGTTTTAAAAAATGCTCTTATATATATAAGATTGCAGCAGATAAATAAATAGCATTTTCAAAAAAATATTTGTAACCTTTAACAAACATTTATGAAAAATTGATATAAGTGAATTAAATTTATTAACATATTTTTATATTAAAAATATAAAACTGTTCTTAGTATTAAAAAAATAGTTATCGAAAACACACTTATAATCAGTAACCGTAGGAAGTAAACTTTAGACATTAGTAATTGTAATGGATTGGTTGAGATATTTGTTTTCAAATAAATGAATTACTACCATTCTAATTCAAAATCTTGGTAAGAGTCCACTAGAGGGAGCCTAGGACTCCAGTTTTCATTGTTTCAGGCTCCCTGTTTTGTTCACCAAAGTCATAGTCCATTGTTGGATTCATAGAAGAAAAGTTTACCAAAATGTAAGTGAATATCTGTTTTAGTGATTTTCAACTTTAGAAGAAGTTTTGAAACAGTTTTCATTCAATGATAATTGAAATTATCTATCATTCCGTTTTATGCAAATGGATGCCATTAGAAATAGACAAAAGCTAGCTTAAGTAATTCTTGAAATCATTAGAATATTACAAACCTTTTAAAAATATTTTTAAATGAAACCAAATAATTCTGAAAAGAATAGACACTAGAAATCCTAATTTTATTGATAGAATAAATAGGAAAGTCATTTGGACATCAAATCTCATAGAAAACGTGGAATATAATATGTTGACAATGATGGTTTTAGGAAATTTATCTTTGCATCAGATTTTAGCACTGTTAAACAAGTTTTAAATGTTAATTCGATCTCAATTTTAGAATTGAACATTATAGAAAATAACCTAAGCTATCTCCCTGCACAAAAATCAGGTTCCTCCAATGATCAGAACAGAAGTTACCCCCCCCTTCCAGTCGATTGGGGGCCGCAAAAAAATAAAAATTTTCAAACCAACACAGAATTACAATAAAGTGATTCCTGAGTTAAAAAATAATGATTTAAAGACAAAAATGAGTACAAATGATGTTTTAGACCTAAACAGACATTGAAGCTGCAAATTATTCATACTGTTTTAAGCAATAATTATTGAGAAATTTCCAAGGTTTAACAACAAACTTTCAGATTATACTTGAATCATTGATTACTAATCAAGACCTGAAATTCAATCAAAAGAAGCAGGATCCAATTAGTATCGACAAATAAAAATCACTGTGAACCCTGAAGGACTTTGGTTGGTGGGTTGAGCAGCTATTGTGAACATTTGCAGACACAAGAGTTTGATAATGATTAAGGGCAGATGTTCAGCCACATTGACCTCAGTGTGCAGGATGATAGACACTCCAGCTAGAAATATCATCTTTGTAACAGTAATAGAGTTTTGTTGTAATATTTGCGAGCACGGGTCTGCACTCCTCATTTCTTCCATAAGGGTTGATGATGGCGGTCATTGGAGGTCTGGTTTATGGGTGCAGGCTGGTGACGATTATTGCCGCTACCAGGAAAACCTGCCGGGAGGGTACAGGGTCAAAGTTTTCAGCGCCTTTTCCACTCTAATGGGCTGCTGTGCCCCCTTGATGGATTGTTTTGGGCAGTGCAGATCTGTGCTCGTCCATGTATAGATATCCATTAAGAAAAACTATACAACTCTTTTATGGATATATTTGTTATCGAGCATACATACTTTGTAAACCTGGTCAATAATTGTTTTGCCTTGTAACATTGAACACTTTGTAATCCTCCACGGGTAACTGTACCCGATATTTTTTGTAATCTTTTGACTAATAAAGATTACTTTTGAGAAAAAAAGAGTCTAGTGTTGCAAATTGCTTTTAAGAGTTAGCATTAACTAAAAGTTTAATATTAAAAAAATCAAAGAGAGAAAAATTAATAGTTGCAATAGTTGCAACATTTTATCAGGTATTAACTCAACCAGGCACATGAATGATATATGCATTAGATAAGTATTACATTAGATAAGGTCTGCTTTATTTTTATTAAAAAATATTGCTACTGCATGATGTGCAAAATACAAAAATATATTTTTTTATGTGGAATTTATCATCAACATATATAAAAGTCTCCTTAGGATATACACCAATTCTCTTGTCAATCTTAATCATTTTACAATTCTTCTTTGTTTAATCAATTAATTTAATTGATTATTTCAAAGCTTTTTACTCTTGCTTGGCTTTGGATTGATTACTTCAAAATATTCTTAAGTGTATTTGATAAATGTCAGTCTCTAAAAAATTTTCAAGCTTCATTTGGATTTTAAATCCTGATTTATGGGCACTAATTGTAGATGAAAACCAATAAACTAAAAACTGATCATGAGGACTTTTTGGACTTCCATTTGGTATTAATTGATTGTATTTTCAAAGAGGATTATAGAATCAACATAAATAATTTTTATCAAATGTAGCATAAATATAAGCTAAACAAGTAATATAATACTTTTGTTTTGGTATTTTATTATTGCTTTTAAAAATTTTCTCATAATAGCTATTTTCTAATTGTAGGTTTGCTATTTTTGCTATATTTAATTGTATTTCTGATTATGTGATATTTCAATGAATCATCAATAGCAGTCACCTTCACATAAATATGGCTATTCAAATTCCAAAGTTAAAAAAGATTTATACTAGAGATAAGTTTTGTAATGACTTTATAAACCAATTTGTTAAATATGTTGACATATAGAATATGATGATTGATTTTTATGTTTGATGTTTTGTGATGCTGTGTTTTTTCTGCATCAAATTTTTATTTCCAAAATATTTGAGCTATTCTAAGCTATCTTTGTAATGAAAACAATCAATATTGTGTTTCTTTAGAATATTGTTGAGATAATTTCTACAACATAAATGGGCTGTGCACTCTCCCATGAAAATTATACTCATATTCACTATAAAATATTTTTTTTAACAAATGTTATATTATTTGTTTTATATGCTCAATATAATGATGATATGATTTTATAATAATAGCCTCTATTTATCACATTCAGCAAGTCGAGGATCATATTGATTAATCTTATAATGTTTCCTTAATATTTTTTAAATTTCATGTAGTACTCTTAAATAAACTTTTTTTGAATACCTTTATGTTCTATTGATAAACGATCCAGTTTTTTCATACAATAAATTAGAGAAAATGTATAATTAATCAACTAATTCAGTTGCTATAATTGTAACACTACTATAAAATATCCTATATTCTTAACTTATCAAAAGCAGTAAGCAGCACATTGGAAAGTTGCTATACTGGAAAGTTGCTATACCTTAATGTCTATTTTAAATTATCTCACATTCTCAAGTTGATAATCATCCAGAATAAAAGTTGGAGATTTTTCTTTTATTACTAGCTAAATGTGAGTTTTTAAATGCTCTTATTTAACTTAGACACTTTGTTTATGTGTTCATGTAGAATAAATTTTGTAATTGAGATTTAAGAGGCTTCTATAAAACAGATTTTCTTCAAATTTTGTATATATGTTAGAAATTTATGGCAATGCAAAATGATAATGAAATATTTCATGTTGATCCTCTGATTTGTTTACTATACTGAGGTTGATTAATCAAATTTCAAAATGTGATCATGTCATGTTGTACATGAGAGGGTGGTATAATTTTTAAAAGCTTTATCTAAATAAAAGGTTACCCTAAAAAGTAGAAATGATTATAAAAGTTGTTTTTTTAAAAATAAAATGCTTCTTTCCTAAACAAAATAATGGTGGAATCCATTTTTAATGCATCACTTTTTTTTTTTTAAAAAAATGTACAGCTGCAATGTTTTTATTCTTCATTTTAAATAGAATTACAAAAAATTTCTAAACACAAAAAAAAATTAAAAATAATATTAATAAAAATTATTTTATAATAAATAGTTTTATTTCATCATCATCATCAACCATTATCAATCCACTGCAGGTTGAAGGTCTCTCCAAGTTTAATCCATTTTCTCCTATCTTTAGCTTCTCTTCTCCACAACAACCCTGCACATTTTCTTATTTCATCCATCCATCTCACATGTGGTCTCTTTCTGGGTCTTTTACAATCTCTTGGAATCCAGTTTAAAATTTCAATTGTCCATCTATTATCATCTCTTCTAGCAATATGTCCAGCCCAACTCCATTTCAATTTTTTAATTTTTTCAATAAGGTCAGTAACACTGTTTGTTGTCTTACCCATACATTGCGTTTTCGATTTCTTCTTGTTACTCCCAACATACATCTCTCCATACTCCTTTGAGTGGTCTGAAGTCTCTGTATTGCTCTTCTATTAAGTGTCCAAGTCTCAGATCCATAAGTTAGAACTTATACTGTGCACTAAAAAGCCCCCAAAATTTTTTTAAACCACAACTGGGTTTTTTATATTTAATTGAAATAAAAGTGTGGGGTATCCAGAAATTAATTAATTCAATCATTGCTTTTTACAACAAATGATTGAATTAATTAATTTTTGGATACTCCATGTTTTTATTTCAAGTTAAATATAAAAATTCCATTTGTGGTTGAGAGCATTTATTACCAAGTATTTACATATATCAATTTTGAACATTAGTTAGTAAACTTAAGCTATTATAGGTTGTATTGAAATGCTAAATACATTTTGTGGATCACTTTTTGTATTGGCAGGCCAGCATGCTGTAAGTACAGTAGCAATTCTCTCCAAAGAGTAGTGGATCCAGTGCAAACCCTAGTAATCAATGGATGCTTGAAAATTTGTATATCAAAATCCCTATCTAGTGCTTATTTATTCAATATCCTCAGATAGTTTATAGCTTGTGGTCTTCATTAGAGAAGACTTTTGGATTTAAGAGCACTGTACTTAGAATTCTGGCTCTAATGCAACCCTCCAGCAGCTACAATTTATCTTTTTAGTTAACTATAAAGCTATGAGCCCAAAATGAAAATAACAATATTTTCAATCAAAGCTTTATGTGTACATTTGGTATTTTGGGATTTTAATAACCATATTATTCACCATTATTATTTGGCCAGGATTAGTATTAAACCACTCACATGACCACCATTTCTTATGCTTAGAAAATCTGTTAAAATAGTACCAGTTCTCCCCAAACAATACTGCCACTCAGTGTAAGACATATTAATTCATGAATTCTAAAAGATTTCTGCATCAAAATCCTTATTTAATGCCTACTTATCCAGAGGATGTGTATTAGATCTGAAGATCCAGCTGCGATGCTCTCAGATCCAAGGCTACTCTCTCACAAAGACTACATTCTAGAAACCAGTTTGGGACTATTGTTTGAATAGGTGCTAGATTGGGATTTTGATGTACAAATCTTCTAGCATTTATTAATTATTATGACTTGCACTGCATCTCACCCCTGTTTGGATGAATTGTTGCTGTTTTAACAGATTATATAAGTATAAGAAATTGTGATTATCAAGAGAATGAAATTATTTTTTTTCAAAGTAAAAATTTCTTTATCAGCATACCTAAATTGCATCTTGATTTATGAATTCACCTACGCACAGTTCCAAATATCACTGACATAAAAATTGAGTACAAAGTTGGAGCTAATATATATATCTTTATTTGACACCAGCTTTTTATTTCAAAAGCATCTAAATTCTATCTGTAGTAATACTATTTATTCTCATTCCATCATATAGAACTTGTATAATATGAATAATCTTTGGTAGACTATCATCCACTTTTAAATAATACCATAATCTTACTTCATTGATTGAGCCAAATGAATTCATCTAGTCAATAAAAGTGATGTATGCATAATTCTTTGATTTTTGTTCAAACAATCAAAACATTCTTTTGTTCAGGCAAAATAATGTTTCAGATTCATTTGTTACTTCCAGTCTGTACCTCCTTTGCAATTTTAATCTAATAATTATTTTTAAAGTTTTTTGTTATTCATTGAATTTCTCTCTTTAACACATGCATGTTCTGTTTGGCAGAATATTAAATTGAACATATAGTTTTATAATCAAATCACTAAAAATAAAAGTCATTGTCAAAGCATCAGCCGTAATTTTACTTTTTAATTAACTCAAGAATAGATTTATTTGTATCTACAACATATTCCATATAAGAGAATTTAATGGCTCATTAGCATAATAGTACCAAAATTACAAATTAGCATTTTTATTGTTTGCTAACTATTGAAAGTTATCATGCTAAGAATGAGCATCAAAATTTTTGCATATATGACTGGAATAAAACTTATTTTTAATTGCAATTGTCATTTTAATCTTGGAGCATATTAATCTATGATCAGTTCAACCATTTGTACTTGTAAGGTTGCATATATTATGAACTTTTTTAATGTTCTGGCTTCTAAGTATAATGTAATATATTAATTATTATTATTTTGAACATGTATTCATGTTTCTTTGTAGTGAGTCAATGCATGTATTATAGAAAATTTCCAATAGTTTTTGGCCAATGTCTATGGTTTGTAGCAACACTTGCATTAAAATCTCCAAGAAGAAAACTTTGGCAATATTATGCAACAAGGAATAAAAGTTTTTTTTCCTCTGAATTTAATGTTGAAGAATATGCACTAATAATTCAATAACATATTTAATAATTCAATAATAACTCACTATTAAAATTCACTGCACCAGTCTTTCTTTCCAACAGTTTTTGAACAAAGTTTATTGTCTTTACTTTTTGCAAAAAAAAGGGGAAAAAGAGATTCTTTAATGGTATTAAAAAATTAATATTATAAATCAAATGAAATACCATTGTGCAAAACATGTTTTACTATCATTAGTGTCTCGTTGATCACACTGAAGGATTCCAAAAATAAAAAAATATTAAAGTAGGCTTATACTGTAAATTTAATAACATAGTTTTCTTTCACTAATTATTTGTTTATATAAGAACATTTAACTGAAACTTTGCAGATATTTTGTATAAAGAATTAAATATATTTGTCACAGTAAACCTACAATTTATAAAATTTTAATAAAATCTATAATGCAACATAACACTACTATATTTCGAATACAAATAAAAGCCAATTCTAAAATCATGCTTTATATTTTTGTTTAAAATGTAAAAGGGTTTATACATTTAATTTATACTTAATTCTTAATAAATTAACAAAAATAAAATTGTTCATAATACTATATTTATAATATAATGTTGTAAGCAGTGGCCAACTCTAACCATGTCAAACTATCCAAGCTTCTTAAATTAAAATAAATTTAGAATGGTGAAATAGATTTAATTTTCCCATATTTTTAATAATAGCAAGCATTAATTTATTTAGAAGTGTACATTTCTTAAATGATGATATAATAGTCCCAAACATTTTTAAAAAAAATAATAATATGAATATTTATAATTTGTTAAGAGTTGTAAAAGAGAGAGAAAACTATCAAATCAAATAAATAATTTCATTTTTTCTAATTTTCAATAATTTTAATTAATTGCCAGTTTTAACTTTAAAAAAAGTACTTTGAGAAAATTTTTTTTTCTTTAGTAAATTATTGAAATCGTAATTTTAACTTTTAAATAGGCTAAAGAAAGAGAAAAAGGTTCTAACATTTTTGTTAAATTTTGTTTTAATTTAATCTTTTATCAAAATAAAATACAAGGTTTTAAATGATGCTAATTATAAGATTATCATAATTTTTGTGTAAGAGAAAAAACAATTGAAGGGACCATTTTTTAATTAAAAAAAAGGAGGGAAATAGACCCAATTGATCCTCATTTAATTTGGTCAGGTAGGAGACAAGATATGAATAGATACAGGATTGTTCCAAAAGTAATATTGGTAGCAAAGTAAATCAGTAGACTTTCTGTCTTAGAAAAAACAGTCATTCTTGATCAACTGTTGAATGAAGAAGTCAGTAGCAGCAGCAGTCTTTCTTGATTTAACTGTTAGAGGAAAATTTCACCATTAATTATTGATGCAGCTGTTGAAGAAAACAGATCAGCTGTAAAGAGCTGAGTGAGAATAGTTTGATAGCCTGAAGCAAGATGGATCTCACTGAGTTAAAGAAAAAAGGTTTTTAAAATGGAATCAAAGCAAACCATGTGCTAAGTTTTATCTAGGAACTGAGCATCTCCAACATCACCATCTAGCCTGTTCACTCAGGAAAATGTAGAAGAGAAGTAGCCTTGAGGTAAAGTGCTACAAACCTTGTTTCCAGCCAAGAGAATGATTGTCTCTATGTTTTTAGCATGACGTGAGAATTAGTAGATTGGAAAATGGTTAAATTCTTTTTGTGTATTTGCCCCAAAATATGCTAATAGAGAATCTTACAATAATAAAATCTACATGGAAAAATTTGAAAATTACAAATGTCAAAGGATTTAAAAGAAAAACAAAACCATGACAATCTAAGGTATTATAAATTAAGTAATAATTGATAATAATTAATAATTCTATTGTTTTTTTATTGAGACATGTTTTTTTCTTATTTGTATTATTTTCCCTCTAAAATTTAATTGTAGAGAATCTTATCATTTCCATAAGAAAACGGAAAGAGGGTTTAAGCTAATTTTTTTTTTTTATATTTTTGAAATGTTATTTTTCAATTTTAATCAGTGAAAGAGAAAACAATTCTGTTTAAAGTTAATCTTGGTTAATTGAATTAGTAAGAGACAACATTAATATTACTATATGAAAATATATTTTGTTGATAAAAATGTATTATGATTTTTTGTCAATTTTTTTAATTATTTATTAGTTAATATATTAAATAATTGTTGAAAAATAGTAGCTTTAATGTCTTTATTTCTCCAGTTATCTGTTCTATGAATTGGCAGTGTATGTGATTTGGGTTCATAGTAACTTAATGTTTGAGGGACTTGTAAATTCTCCTAATAAGAATATTTCAATTATAGTAGAGTAAGCATACAAATCTACTTCTTTTTGTACATAGTCATTTCCTAGGGTCTTGTGATCTTGAACTAGCTATAGAGAGCAATAATGGTTAAGTTCTTTGTATGTTGAGGTTTGTGTTTGTATATACCAATAGTTTTCTAGATGATGCAAAAATATCACCTTTAAAGTCCTTTTACTGAATTTTTTCTGTTAGAAAAAATTTAGTTAATAGTTGACGTGTATAATGGTATTTTATGGCCACAACATTGATGATGATTAGCATGTATTAGTATCCCAACATTATTTTTATGATAGATGTTTTAGCACTTAAGTATGTGGATCCAAACAATTATTTGTATATCATGCTTTAGGTTTGGCAGTGGTTACATAATTAGCCTGTTTATAATGTACATATTTTTGATCCACTAATAAAAGATTAAATTGATTATTAGTCATTTGTAGTTTAGGACTTATTATTTGTAAAACTAATTATATTTCTGTTGTAATGCTGAATATATTTAAATTTATATATTTATCACTCAATTTTTCTTTTTTATTTATCAATGAGGATGAAGATGGAGTCACTATAGCAAATGGCCATACAGCTCAAATATACTTATTTACACCTGAAAAATAAAACTATTTTGATGCAGAATTAATTAAAAAATGTATTTACTCTGAAATGTGACAAGGGTGTGGATGATTAGATTATAATTTGATTATATATTAATTTGATTATATATTATAAAAATTCATGATGTGAATATATATTTGAAAAGAGTTTATATGTAAAGTAGAACAAAAGTCAAAGCATGATTTTTGGAGATTGGATTGAGAGCTTTTGACTGTTGAAGTTTGTTAGCTTATACATTTAGTATTGATGATGGATGGAGGATTTTATTACTGGATTGAGTGTGCAATGTGTCATGTAACTTTATGGAATGTTCTATATCAATACTGTACCAAACAACTTTTAACTTTTGATATTTCCAGTTATTTATTATGGACAGTTAACATAGTTACCAAGAACCCCCATCTCAAAGTCACAAAAAAATTAGCAAGCCATAAGTTTAATTTTAAGGTGTTATATTTACTGGCACCTAAGACTCAAAGGAGATGATTTTGCATTATTATTTCTATTTTGGGTAGTAAGTAGCTTATAATGTTGAAATTGGGATAGCCCTAATAGTGTTCATGGTGCTTTGTATATTTATAATTTAGTGGCTTCATTCTGTATATATCCTAAGATTGCAGGTGAGTGTTGATTTTTTTGCTGTCACATACTGGTCAGATCTGTGGAAAAGTTTTGAGCAAATGGTCTGTTTTATAAATTTCATTTTACATGTGAACATGGGCTTAAAATAAAAACAATGGTGACTAGAAATTAGTCAGACATGAATGAACATGATAAAAATTGGAGAATAAAGCAGTGGAAATAAGTTAAACAGGTAATGTTAGGTATTGAGACAGTCAGGTACAAAAATGCAGATATTATGGGGTAATAATAGTGATAGTAGTTGGTAGTTGTGAAAGGTTGGATGGAGAGCAAAATGATGTGAATCTTATTTTATGAAATATTTAAAAAAATTCATATTTGTATTCTTTGTATGCAAAAATATATTGCCACAGTTTTTTGGAGTTTAAAAGCAATCAATCATAAATATATATGCTGACAAGAGGAAAATTGAAAAAAATGGAGAAAGAACATGAAAAAGAAAGATCAGCCATGGCCTAAAAAATGCAAATAATAGAGGATATAACTCTGTCAATTCAGCTATTTCAAATGCTCAGAGAAATAAAATAACAAAGAGAAAAAGATAAAAAAAGAGAGCAGAGGCAAAAAAGAGGATAACTCAGTTATTTCAAATATTCAGAGAACAGAATAAAAAAAGAAGAGGATAATAAAGTGATAGTACAAGTAATTTAGATACTTCTAAAGAAAGTAGAGAAAAGCAGTCAACAAAGGCAGATGTTGTTTACAGCAATGAAAGAAAATAATCAGGAAAAAAGAAAAAATACTGTTTAAAAAAAGTAGAAGAATATAATCAGAAGATATGAATTAAAATGGTGGAATCAATCAGAAAAGAGTAATAGACAAAATAATGAACCAGAGCATCTAGGAAGCTATCCAGAATAATACTCTAATGTTGGAAGAATATAAGAAAGAGCAAAACAAGAAAATAGAGAACATTCAAAAGTTGTTAGAAAAAATGGAAAAAATTGAGCAAAACAGTGAAGAAAATAATCAGAAAATGATTATGAAAATGGGAGAATATAAGAAGGAGCAGGACAAGAAAATTGTCAATATTATGGATCAAATGCAGTGTATAATTTGGTAGGAAGATGAAAAGATAAATCAATTAGTAGAAAGGATAGATCACTGGAATTTACAAGTAAAGGAAGAATTAATAAGACAAGTGCAGATTCAAATATCAAGGATTAAGCATGAAAGTGAGTTGTAAAAAGAAATGAAGAAATTATTAGAAACACTCAGTAAGAAATCATGCAGAATTAAAAAAATTAAAGAATTTTAAAAAACATGTAAAGAAGTTATTGTTTATCTGGAAGTAATAGAGATTGATCATGAAGAATTAAAAAAAATGATATTTACATATTAGTTTTGCAATGTAGGAGAGATAGTATATCTTTTGACATTCGTGATAAATGTCTAACCTTGCATAGCTATCAAATAAATCCTGTGATTTCATCCGATCTCATCCAATAACATGATAAATTTACACTTTTATTTATTATCCAGATTTTGTTTGGACAAATTCTTCTCAAAATGTTTTTTTTACTTTAGTACTGATTTATTTTTTCCAATTTCCTGATTAATACTACAATTTTTTTCTTTTTAAAAAAACAGTAAAGAATGATTAACATTTGAACTTTACCTGCTACTGAAATCAATGTGGTCAAGTACATCCACACTTCAGACAAGCAATGGCATTGTAATATTAGGAAGATGTAATAATAAAATAGCTTTTCATTAGGGAACTTGGTTGGAGGGTTCCAGAATTCCATTTTTGATGGCGATCCGATTTATTTACAGCTGGAATCCCAAATTAATATCCATAGAATAGGGGAAATCTTGGAGGTCCTAACAAAATTGTTGAAATTGATGAGAGCCTTTGTACAAAAAGAAAAAAATCCAAACTGGACCAATTTTTCTGGAACAGTGGATGCTTGATGGCTTGTGTAGGGAGACAGATGAGTATTTTATCATCAGAATTCATGGTAGAACAGTGGCAACTCTGATGGAAGCCATAAAACAATATAGAAGAAAAATTGACAATTTATTCAGATTGTTGGAAAGCCTAAAAACTTCTTAATTATGAGCCAGTTACTGACCATGTGAATCATACTGGATGACATCAAAAAAATTAGTCCATCACATTGAATAAATAATAAAAGTGTAGTAATTTAATTTTTTTTATTTTTGGTTTTGAAAAAAAAAATACATTTACTATTTATTAATATTTCTGGTGAAGATCCCATGCAGGTGTTATATTGCACAGTCACATGTTAATTAAGTCTCCATTTTGGGAAAAATAAGATGTTTTACTTTTAGTCTTCATTTTGAAACAAAATTTTATCCACTTAAAATCATGACAATTTCTATTATATATTACACAATAACTACAGTATGTGTATATTTTAAGCATTTTGTAATTTAGTGTCTGTTTTGTCTGTATTTAAAGTAACATTTGGGAATTGCATAAAACTTTTTCAGATTTATTTTTGTGTGAAATTCATATTTTTTAGTATTGTTAAAATTGTACTTTTTCAGTATTTTTGTGTGAAATTCATATTTTTAGTATTGTTAGATTTAATCTGATGCAATTACTGTCATTTATTAGAACTGCTATACCTTTTCACATACTTATTCAGACTGCTGATAATTTTGTAAATCTTGTGAGAATATAATGTACACATGGTCTGTTTTAACAAATTTATCATTTTAAGTTTGTACACGATCTAAGTATACACATTATTTGGCCATATCATAAGATTAGAAAGTTGTCAATGGATTGATATAAATGTGAAAAGGTGTGACAGGGCTAATAGTACCAAAAATATCTGTGCAAGTTTAAAGGAATTAGAATTGGTATATGGAGTTCAGATATTTTCAAATTGTTAGATGAAGTCAAAATCAAAACAATTATTAAATTATGAGCGCTAGGGATGCTAAATAAAAAAAGCTTAAGTGTAAAAGTTTATTATAATCTTATGCTAAGCTGTTTTAATATATTGTTGATTGATGGACTGGAGGATGATAGGTATAAGCATGAAAAATTTATGTAAATGTATACAAATCAGTTAAATGATTCACTTTTTAGAGAAGAGGAAATACTATTCCTTTTTATTTTTAGATTTTGGTTTATTAGCAATGTACCATGTCTCTTATTTTCCACTTAGAATCATTTCTTTTGATGCACACAACACTGATTGATGTAGGTTTGAATGTATGGCTGAGTTTATTCTGGTGCTTTAGAAATATGGATTTGTTGTCTGGATTGCTTTTAGCCCTTCTATAGAAGTATTGATGTTGGGACAATCTTGTTGTGAGGGTTGTAAGTGATTCTCCAATGTGACCATAATTAGTATAAGATTATAATAAACTTTTACACTTAAGCTGTTTTTAATTAGCATCCCTAGTGCTTATAATTTAATTACAATCTGTCTAAGAAAAGTTAATCAACCTATATATAATATACAAGAGGCCTGGTTGAAGCCTGTATTTCATAATTAGTAATGTTATTTAGTGAACCAATTACTGAAGATAAAAACATTCAGGAGCTAGGCTGGAAAAGCCTTTATTGAACATTTAAATTGTGTAGAAAAATATTTTAGATTGAAAATGATGCCAGAGAAAAGTAAGATAGTGATAGCATGCAGCCACTTACTGGAAGCATTTCAGGCAAGATGGGATTCTTTGCCCACCAAGCCTAGTACTTTTGAAAATTATAAAAGGGCATTATTGGCCAGCTATTGAACTAAAGAATATCAGCAGGGTATAATGTACCAAATCTCACAGGAAAATGTAAATCTGGAGAGTAATATACCACTTCTTTTGCTAGAATTAGTGGTCTAATTGCTTATCCTCTTAACTGAAGGTCAGATCATATGGATCATCAGAAGAAATTTACCTCTGAAGGTCAAACTGATGAGTAGGTAACTAAGCTGATCAATACCCTTGATCTAACCAATCAAGCTACATAATATTTTAGTTACAAATAAGGAAGTTGTAATCAGAAACACATCATAAATAAAGGGGGAAATGAAGTACACATTGGATGTATGTATGCAAATAATATATACAGATTTGATCTATATTCAGAAAAAGATAGAAATGTACAAGGAATACATGGAAAACAAGAATAGTGAAGCATTTACAAAACCACTGTAGGCCAAGAAAACCCAAATATTTCTGACAGATCACCAGATAGATCTCTCTATCCAAGTACAAGTTTAGATATAAGTATGGAAAGAAGTGGAGCCAGGAATTGAAAGGATCTAGATCAAGTCCTGCATGAGAAAATGGACAGGGATTATGAATATGGTAGAGAATATTCTAATTCATCAAGGTTGAGAATATTATCTGCATTAAAAAAATTTTGGACAGGGGTAAAAGATGACACTTAGAGTAGCAATGAGGGTGGCTTACTTGTCAAAGACCCTGGATCACTTTTAAAATAGGGTAATTTATAAAATGAATTACTTGTATGAAAAAGCCCAATCACCAATTGAGATCCCAAAATAAGTTAATCCCAACTTACTTTAAAAAGTGCGAGTGACTAATAATCAGTATGTGATGACCATGTGATGAATTAATAAAATAGTTTTTAAGTTCATGATTGCAGCCAAGAGCTGATAGTTATAAAAATAGCATGAATTGTGACATCTTGAGTGAAAACTCTTAATGCAGTTCAAAAGAAGTGAGATATGGTAATATGCCTGCAATGTATTCCCTCTAAATAAATAATTTAGTTAAATGTAGTGGAAAAATATTGAAGCCTTTAGTGAAATAAAAAAATATAGTTGTTTGGTATATCAATCTTCAATTACCAGCAACAAGGTAAAAAATATTATAAATAATGAAAAATAAAATGTACATGCCCATTTCATTGTTTCATCATTTTAAAGGAAAGTATTGTAATATATTATAGATAGTGGTCAATTCTGGCTGTGTTAAGTATTACAAGCTTTTTAAATTAAAATAAATTTAGATTGGGGAAATAGAAAGATTTAATATTCTCATGTTTTTTTATAATATCAAGCATTAATTTATTTAAAATTTTACATTTCTTAAATGATGATATAATAGTTACAAACATTTTAAAAAATTAATACAGTGAATATTTATAATTTGTTAAGAACTGTAAAAGAGAGAGAAAAGTATAAAATCAAATAAATAATTTTATTTTTTCTCTCTCTTCAATAATTTTAAGTAATTATCAGTTTTACCTTTAAAAAAGTATTAAGAGAAAATAAATTTTTTTTAGTAAGTTATTAAAAAGTTGCAATTTTAAATTATGAAAGGTAATAAGAAAGATAAATAGGCAGAATTTTTTGTCAGATTTAAAAAAAAAAAAAAGGGAAAAAGAATTTAACATTTTGTTAAATTTTTGTTTTAATTAATTAAAATTGTTTTTTTTCTTTTCTCTTTATCTCACTAAAATAAAGGGCATTGTCTTTAAATGATGGTAATTGAAAGATTATCATAATTTTGGCATAAGAGTAAAAACAAGTGCAAAGAAATATTTTTTGATTAAAGAAAAAAATGGAAATAATTAAATCCAATTCTATAAATAGAGCCAAGCAATCAGTATTTAATTTGATCTTGTGAGAGATGAGATAAGCCTTAGTGTCTTAATAAGAACAGTCATTTTTTGATCAAGCTCTTGAAGAAATCAGTAGCAGGAGTCATTCATGATTCAATTGTGTTAGTTCTTGATCAAATTGTTGAGTAACTCAGTAGCAGCAGTTTTTGTTGACTCAATTGTTGGAGTAGCAGTTAGTTCCTAATACAACAGTTGAAGAAAATAGAAGCAGAGCAACTTTGAAGAGAACTAGGTGAAAGTAGTTGGGTAGCCTGAAGTGAGACAGATCTTATTAAGTTAAAGAAAGAAATGGATTTAAACCATGTGGAAACACTTATTTACAAACTGAACATCTCCAACCTCATATAATCTGCTCATTAAAGAAGAGAAATAGTCTTGAAATAATATGCAGCAAGCCTTTTCTCCATCTAAGAGCATGGTCATCTTTGTATTTTTAATCTGATCTAAAAATTAGTAAATTGGAAAATGTTTACATTTTTTCCTGTTTGCCAGAAAATATGTGTTCATGGAGAAGCTTATAAGAAGAAAACAAACATGAAAAAATCTGAAAATTAGAAATACCATTGAAGAACTTAAAGGAAAAATAAAACCATGATAATCTAAGGTATTATAATGTTCTTATATTTACATTTACAGTTAGTTTTTAAATTAAATAATAAATAGTAATAAGTAATAATAAGTAATAATTTTATTGTTTTTTATTGAAACATGTTTTTTCTTCTTTGTACTATTCTTTCTCCAAAATTTAATTGTATAGAATCTTTTCATTTTCATAAGAAAAGGGAAAGAGGATTTAAGCTAATTTAATTTTTTTTAATCTTTTAAAATGTTATTCTGCAATTTTAATCAATGAAGTGGAAAACAATCCTGTTTAAAGTTAATATTGATTAGTTAGATTAGTAAGAACCAACAACAAATTAATATTACTATATGAAGCTAAATTTTGTTGATAAAAATGTATTTAAGTTTGACTTACTATATCATATTTTTTTGTAAATTTTCTTAATTATTTATTAGTTAATTTATAAAATAAGTATTAAAATAATAGTTTTAATATCTTTATTCCTTCAGTTATCTATCTATGAATTAGCAATGTATTTAGTAGAGTAAGGCCATAAATTTTTTACTTTCTGTTGCAGTCACAGTTCCTAAGATTCTCTTGAGCTAACTCTAGAGAGCAATGACATTTATGTTCTTTATGATTGGGAATTGTGTTAGTGTTTGGACATCCAGATAGTTTCCTGGATGGCACAGAGGTATCATGTTTAAAGTTTTTTATATTGAATTTTGTTTTTTTTTTTGTTAGAGAAAATTTAGTTTATAGTTGCTCTGTACACATATGGTATCATATGGCCAGAGCATTGATGATGATCATCATATATCAATATCTCAGCATTATTTTTCTGTAATAGATATTTTGGCACTGAAGTATGTGCATTCAAATAATTGTTTGTATATCATGCCTTAGGTTTGGAAGTGGCTAAGTAATTAGCCTGTTTATAATGTACCTCTTTTAGATTCAGTCACAATGTAGGACTATTGATTAATATTAGTAATTTGTAATTTATAACTTATTATTAGTATAACTACTTGTATTTTTATTGCACTGCTTACTCTCATGCTCCTTTGATATTTTGTCCTTTTATATTAATTATTTATTCCTCCATTTATATTTGCTCATTATATTTATTGATGTTTATTCTGTAAGGATGATGTTTTCCCATCTCACCATATTTCCCCTATGCTTTATATGTTTCCAATAAATGCCACTACTGAAAAAATTATTGCTGACCTAAAAACCAAATAATAAAAAAATCTATTATATAAAGCAATGTTTCTAAGTATATTTAGTTATCACTCTTTTATTTTCATAAAGTCTTCTCCAATAATGTAATTTCTTTGTTTCTGTATTTTAAACAAAGTTAAATAGCAGCATGAAAAACTTCACAAACTTAAGGAAAAATAATGAGTGCTGAAAATTTATTGCCGACTTACTAATTTTATTATAAAATATATTTTCACCAATTAAAATTATTAATTGAAATTTAGTTTATGAAATTTTTTAATACAATCTGTAGTAACACAATCTTATTATATTTCAAATATTATTCAAATTTTAAATATTACAAGGAAAGCCCAATTGGTTTTGGTGGAAAGTTATTAACCATATAATGCCTAGTTCAATGTCATTAAGGAGAAGTTATAAATCTTTGTCAATATTTAAAAATAATCCCTTAGATATTAATTTAATAACTTTTATAAACAAATATCCATAAAGCAGATTAACAGCTAGATTTTTTTTGCACTTAACAACTTTTGATAAGAATTTTTTAAATTTTTGTTTTAATTTAATATCATTTATAAATTCATTAAATTCTTTTACCATATGGGTAATAGTATGTATACTGAACCCAACTGCTTGATGGCATTGTTTAAGGCTCGAACAGGATCTTTACCAACAAGAGAATATAAATGTAAATGGAAAAATATGGGTGATTTAGTCTGTAAATTGTGTAAGGAAGGAATAGAAAATATTAGGCATCTGTTAATTGAATGTAAATGCTTGAAAACAGAAAAGGTACATATAATGAAGTTATGGAAGAATAAATATGAAAAAAGTGATTATGCAGAAAGTGGATTATTGGTTTTTATTCTGGGTTTGGGAAATAATAAGGGGGATTTAGATATAAAGGCCATAGAGTTGACAAAGATTATATTGTGGAAATGGGATGGAGCAGAATATGGGAAAACTTAGAGTGGGGAATGAAAAATAAAGTGGCTAACAAGTTTCTCTGGGTATAATTACTGAGAGATTCTTGACTTTCACATCACATCAATATACCGTTTTAGCAGCCTAACTTATGGTTAACACTACAAGTGTTGTTTGAACCGTAACAGGTTGCCTAGAGGGCAATGTATCCTATGCTTATGTAAATACTATGCCCATTGACTTGCGACAGTATTCCTCAAGTGAGCACAATCCAACTCTTTCTACAGTCTGATTTGATGGCAGCCATATCTGAAGGATGAGAAACTATAAAAAAATTCATTGTGGAAAAATTTTGAGAAAGCTTGGTGGCTTTAGTATTACATATTAAGAATTATCAGGCCGTCATGCACGCTTCCCTATGATTTTGAACTGCACACAACCTGAAAAGGTTAGGGTTTTCAGCAGAGCTCTGCCGAGTTCACACACAAATGCATGTTTACACATGAATGCATGCGAGAATAGTAAAATGTCAGCAGCAAGTATTCAAAATTGGTTGAAGGGGAGTGAATTGCCGGCCACAGAAGTTGACTCTGTTGTGTTTTTTCAGACAGAGAACATCCTGCCAGATGCGAAGCTATGCTTTTGCGGGAGGAGCATGGTTTTAGTCAACTACAGGATCTGGGGAATTCTGTTGCCACTCCTGCAAGCATAACTGGGGTCTGCATAAGGGAAGTTGGTTGGACGGCTCCAAAATCCTGTTACTTACAGCTTTGAGGTTCATTTCCTATTGGAGTCAAACAAACCATAATTTACCACCCCCATAAAAAATGTTTTTTAAAAACGAACTGTTTAAGACTTTTTGAAAAAGGCAAAAAATAAAGGAAGAACTTTTTGCTATCATATAAAGGTTTCGGTAGCGTAAATATTTTTTTTTAAAAAAACCTCATAGTAAGAAAATAAAAGCCAATAAAACCAGCTGTTGGTTTATTAAAAATGAATTGATTAATAAGGCTTTCCAAAAAAAAAGCTCAAAATCAATAAAAAGTCAAAGGAAAAAAGTCGATAATTTAAAAGCAAACCAACCCTCCTCCAGTAATTCTTATATTTTGTTAATCTATCTCTTTATATGTATTCTATATTCGAACACATTTAAAATTAATATGCGCGCAGTTTCCAGTACATCAGCAAAAAATACTAAAAGACGAGAATTAAAATTTAAACCAAACCCCTCCACCCTCTAAAAACCAACTGTTGGTTTATTAAAACTGAATTGTTTAAGGCTTTAAAAAAGAAGCTCAAAAATTAAAAAAAAAAGGTGATAATTTAAAAGCAAACCAACCCCTCTCTACCATCTAAAAACAAAGTGTTTGTTTATTAAAAAGGAGAAAAAAAACGTACCAGTTTTATATATAGATAGGGGTAAAAAAATTTTTTTTACCATAGTATTATGTAAAGAAACCAATAATTCAAAATCAAAAAAAAAAAAAGCTCAAAATCAAAAAATAAGTCTATAATTTAAAAGCAAACCAGCCCCCTACACCGTATAAAAACAAAGTGTTTGTTTATTAAAAACGAAAAAAAAAACATACGAATTTTATGTATAGAAAGTGAAAAAAATTTTTTTTACTGTAGTATTCCGTAAAGAAACCGATGGCCCATGAATTGGTATATTGATGTGCATTGGGTAAAAAGCAGCGCCATCAAACAGTGGGATTCAGTATACATACTATTACCACCAAATGCATATCAATATATTCATTGCTTAAAAAAAACTAAAAAATAAAATATGTAAAAAAAAGTTTTTTTAAATAATGTTTTTGTGTAAACAGTATTAGTCATTTAAAAAGTAGAAAAATAACAAAGTAATCTGACTAAAAAGTAAAAAAAAAACGAATCTCAGTTAATTTGCAATTCTTAGAAAATATTAGAGATTTTAGAAATCTAGACTTGTTACAAAACAATTGAAGATTGCTGGAATATTATTTCAAAAAGGCATGTGAAACTCAAATCATAAAAGTCAAAAATGCTTCAAATGCTTTTATCAGCAACAATATTCCTGTAATTTCCAATTGTTTTATAACAAGTCTAGATTTTTACGATCTCTGATATTTTCCAAGAATGGCAAATTAACCAAGATTCAGTTTCTTTCTACTTTTTAATTGAATTATTTTATTTTTGTACTTTTTAGTCAGCTAGTACTATTTTCATAAAAGCATTATTTAAAAAAAACTTTTTATGTTGTAACATTTTATGTTTATATTAGGTCTTATTTGATGCACTATAAAGTACTAGTTAATCAAACTATTTAAAGAGAATAATCCATTCCAGTAAGAGTTCAGATATTTCAAGAATATACTTATATTTTCTGATTAACTGATGTAATATTTATTATGATTTGAATTGCTGGCAGAATCAGTTTTTTATTTAATCAAAAGGGCATCAGGGCTATAGACCGGCTGATACCATTGCATTGCATTGTCAAATTTTTGCAGTAAATAACTAAATGTAATATTTTTTTAAGAATTTTTTTTAGCATTTGTATATTAAATGAATATGTTGGCATATGTACTTTATACAATTCTCTAAACTTAATAATAAAATCTAAATAATTAAAATTAAGAATGTACAATGACAATATTATATTAATGCTAAATATTTTATTAAAAGTAATTAAAATATTTAAATAATAAATTATTAATAAAATTGGAAAGCATATACACACACTCATCCAGATAATAATGTACGTCAAATAATTAATTCAAATAGTTCTTATTCCCATTTTTTTTTTAAGTTTCTTCTGAAAAGCAATCCATGGATGTCTTTATTGGTACTTGGAATTCGTAGTTAAAGTTTATAATTAAATTTAGTATGCAAATATTTAATGAAGACACAAGTAAGGTTTGAATATTAGCTTACCAGTAAGTTCTATGGGTTTATGTGCATGGTTTTTGGGCTGAAGAACTCATTGTTAGTTTATTCCATTGATATTTTCATGTTCCTGGTCCAGTTTAAGGCTAGACTTGAAAGTTTTTTTGGAGTGACCTCTTTATGCCAAAATAACGTGTCCACAAACACTTTAGTTTCCACTCCTGTATGAAAACTTAGTTCAGCAATATGGGCATCCCGGATGAAGGCATCTAACTGCAGCTGTGAGAATAAGTAAACTGCAATTATTCCCTTGTCTCTCCATCCAGGATGTATGGAAACAGCCAGGCAAAAAAAAAAAAGAACAGACAAGACCTTGCTCAAAAGTTATTTGCTTCTTTTTATACTCTCAACCAGTTTTGAGATTTCTCTGCGTATATATTTTTATCCTTTGTTTTATTATCACTTGATAATCTTCTACATTCCATTTTGCTTTTGCTGTACAAAGTTCTTTTTTATAACTTATTTCAGCCATCTTTAATTATCATTAAAAGGTTTTCCTCTGATGGTAATCTATTGCATTTGTATTTTCTTTTACTTATCTGAACTAGTAATCTGTATGTGCTTACATTCTTTTCAATATTAACATTACTTTAATTAAATAGATAATATTAAATACAAATAGCATTCATTGTACATATCAAAAAAAAAAAAAAATATAAATTATACTAGACATTTATTTTCTTATATAGCGCAATGTTTTTGTTCTATAATCTATAATATTAATAAGCCAATAAGCTGATATACACATGCGCTTTGCAGATGTCACTATATAAATGAATACTCCCACTTTTTCAAACCAAAGTCTTTAAGAAAATATAGAATGAATCCACCTATATTTTCGACCCAACCGTATATGTATGGGCAAATCTGAAGTGTTTGAAAAATCTATATTTTCTTAAAGACTTTATCTTGGGTTTGAAAAAGTGGGAGTATTCATTTATATAGTGACATCTGCAAAGCGCATGTGTATATCATCTTATTGGCTTATTAATATTATAGATTATAATTATTCATTTATATAGTGACATCTGCAAAGTGCATGTGTATATCAACTTATTGGCTTATTAATATTATAGATTATAAATTATACTACTACTAAAAAAAAACTAAATTATGTCCATTGACGATTTTTAAATTTTATTTCTTTTAACTTTTAAATCTTACCCAATGCCAACATAATTGTACCATATATATAATATATTATTTTATTGTTTACTTTTTAGCTATAAAAAATCTCACAAAAATTATGATTTAATAATAAAACATGAAAAAGACCAATTAAAACAGCAATGTAGACATGGTGTGGAAACTCCTGAACAAAAGGAACTTTTATTTATTAACTGTTTTAGCTTATCAAACTTTTTTCATTAAAAACAAAAAATAGTTAAGATTAAAAAAACAACATTTAATTACTTTGACATACTACTATTTTGTTCTCTAAAATTACATTATGGATATAAAACTTTTATATTATCAGCAAAATATAACTGAAAAATTCTTCTTAGGTTAATTATTGTCCAGTCATACAAAAAAGACTGATTAAGACAACAAAGTAGATGTGATTCAGAAAGTCTTGAACAAAAATTTTTATTTATTAAATCTTTTATCTTATCAAACTTCTTTCATTAAAAACAAAAAATGGTTAAAACTAAAAAAAAATATCAGCCATAGCAAAATTCAAAAATGTGGGCATACAGACAGAAATATACAGTTATAGCAAGTTCATATAAAAGCATATAAAATACATTTATTATTCAATCTTAAACTTCCATTGAAAAGAATTTGCAGAACCACTTTCATGCAGCAGTTCTAACTAAATGCAGAAAATTTGCAATGGGTCATCATATATCTTTTATCAATTTTCTATCTCTAACATGGTACAATTTGAAATATTCCAAAATAAGAAAATAATATTTTTTCATTATATTCGTATGTTTATCATTGATATTTTTGACAAGAATGATTAAGGTAAATGCATATCAGTAACTAATGTAATTTAATTTAATTTTAAATATCAAAAGTATCTGTTTATTTTAGCTGCTTAGTTATTTCATAAAAGATTGTTTCTCTGCTACTATCAACCATTGTATTATGTTATAATTATATTATGGAAATATATAAATATATAGATTAATTTGTAAGCTAGTATGATATTTCATGCAGTGAATTAATTTGTTTTTTTACTTGATAGCCTTGAGTAATCATAGCACATTAATATTAAAAGTTCTGTTTATTGCAGTTTTGAAATTTCTCAAATAGAATTTTATTGTATTTATTATACAAACTAAATTATTTGAAGCAAAACTAAATATATTTATATCACTAAATATTTGTTTGTATTATTAATAATCAGACTTTTAAATCTTAATTTATTAAAAATTATTTTAATATTTTTTGTAATATTCAATTCATAATTTTATCAATAAACATGATAAAATAAATCTATTCAATCTCAAACTTATGACTCCACCTTTTTCTTATATAGGTTTGACAAAAGCACACTAAAAATTTTCAGGAATTTTTAATACCACTCAATCAATATTAGTCCTGAGCCATCCTGAACATTTGTATCAATTTTTTATAGTCTTTTTGTTTTAGTGCAATAATATTGGAAGTTTCCATTACCTTTAAATTATTATCAATCATTACACTACATAAAGCAGGGGTCCCCAACTCTATGCCCACAGGCACCATGGCGCCCACAGACTGTTTTACGTGTGCCCGCCGCTATCCGAACATGATAAAAAATTATTTATCTGATACAAATAAATTAATTTTTTTAACATTTCTTATAAATTATTGTATTATATTGTAATCAAATTGTAGGACATACTATACTTTTACAGCGTAAAAATATAAACGTTAATTATATATTAAAATTTTATTTTTGAAATAAATATTTTTTGTACATTATGTATATTATTAACAATATCCAACTATAAATTTACATTGAAAAAATAAATGGTGCACGCCATCTAGTTGAAAAAATAAATGGTGCCCGCCATTTAGTTGGCATTATAAAATATGCTCTTAAGTGCAAAAAGGTTGAGGACCCCTGACATAAAGGATATCAAATTTAATATGCATATTCTACAAATGCAATTTCTGGTATGAAAAATTAATTAAATGCTATTAACTTATTTCTCTGTACCTTCCAAGGACTATACTGACTGCACCATAAGGCACAGTGTGAAAAATTTTGAAAACCATTCCAGCTATGATTATTAATATATGTTTAGTCAGACCAACACAAATTGATTTTTATGTCAATGATCATTTATAAAAGAACCTCAGACTTTTTAAGGCCTTTCTTCATATTCATTTTGAATAAAGTATCTAATTAAAACATTTTAGTTAAAAAAAACTCACAATATTGTAATGATAAGGAATGATTGGGGTGACATGGAGAGATGGCAAACCATCATTATCCCCATTAAATGCAAATATAAAAGGAATAAAAATATATAAAAATAAATAAGGAGCATGGAATAACACTATATAAAATTTTAAGTAGTTATTATAATAATAAGTTATAAACTACAGGTTTCTCAGCATTAAACAAAAGTAAATCAAATCATCAGCAATTAACAATAGTCATTTATCATCACTAATCAAACAATCAACAGTCATGTTATCAACTTAATGATTAGAATTACGCTACAGACTGCCAAACGTAGGACAGAAATACAGCACAATACTCTGGTTGCACATACCTAAATGCTAATGCATCACACATTAAAAAATAATGCTGGGATTCTGATACATGCTGATTATTGTGAATATACTAACCATGTGGTACCATTAGTGTACCAGCCAATTATAAATGATATTTCTAATATAACAAACAAAATACAATGAATGTACTTTAAAAGAGATACCTTTGTGCTATCCAGAGAATTATCTAGATGTTCAAGCATAAGTCCTTACATTTATATAACTAACTATTATGCTCTCGAGCTATTTGAAAATCATAAAACTTTAGGAACTGTAACTGTCAATAAGAGATAAATATAATATCTTACTATTTTATTTTACATAATTTTACTGGGATAATTTTAAAAAATCCTTAAGGAATAAAAACATTAACATTAGAATATTTTTAAACAATGATTTAATAAATTAACTAATTGGTAATTCAGAAAATTAAAAAATGGCATGATAATATGGTAAGCCAGATATCTTCCCTTTCAATAATCAAAATTGGAAAACAACTTGTCAGTAAAAATACAAATTTTAAATTAGCTAAAAACTCTTATGATTTTGGAGGGAAAATCAAATAAATAAAAAAATATGTTTCAAAAGAAAACATTATATTAATAAAAAAATATTTATTATGACTAAGTATTATTTATAAAAAAAATTATCTACCAAACATAAAATTTTAAATTAGTTAACCCTTATAATTTTGGAGAAAAAATAATATTAAAAAAATGTGTGCACAATAAAATACCTCATTTTCATGGGTTTATTTTTCTTTCAGGTCCCTCTTGGGCAGTTATAAGTTACAGTTTTTCCATGATAATTTTCTTAAAGGTTTCTCCATTTCAGACCTGTAAAGGTCTCTGTTAATATATATTTCTGGGGTAATGCACACTGTTAATTTATCCATTTTATACAATATTTTCAGATTCACACAGAATGAATTTATTCATTTTCTCCATATATTTATTTCCAAATCAGGCCAACACATTAATTTTTGTTAACTTTCCAGCTTTTGCTAAACACATAAAGTTAGGGGCAGTCATACTGTTGGTCAGAATTAAGGCTTTTGGAGATTACTCCAGGGATATTTTTTCTTCTCCTTAAATGAAGGTAGATGATAAAATTGGCACATATTTGTTTTCAATTTTTTTCATAGCTAAACATTTGCTTCTTTCTTCAGCAGCTGAGTCAGAAATGACTGATTTTTTTCAACAGTTTGAATAAGACTGACCTCTTCTTGTGAGACACTGAGGTCTACTGATTTATCCATTTCATTATTTTTGAAAAATCTTGTCCAACTAATCACAATCCTGTATACCACATGACCAAATTAAACACACCAATTAACTCTATTTTTTTAAAAAAAAAATTGTTAAATTATTTTCATCATTATTTAAGATTGCAAAACAAGTCAAAAAAATACCTTTGTACTTGTTTCCTCTTATGCCTAAAATAAGTTAATCTTTTAATTATCGTTGATTTGGTAAACACTGTTTATTGTTTTGGAGAGAGATAAAGAGAAAAAAGAAAGAATAAATCTGATTATTTAAAACCCAAACTTAACAAAAATGGCAAAATCTTATTTATTTTTCTTTTCTTTTAAAATTTTTATTTATTTATCTCTTTTAAAAGTTAGAATTAAAATGTATGAATACTTAATGAAGAGAAATAAAAAATCAAAACTGATAAATTATTTTATACTTTTCTCTCTCTCTTTTACAATTATTTATCACAAATTAAAATATTCACTTTACTTTAAACAATGTTTGAGAATTCTCATTCCATTATGTTAAGGCATGTCTGTGTGCTTATATTGATGTGTGTTAGGTAGACATTTATATGTTAAAATTAATCATATTTTTTACTATTATATGACAATTTCAAATATGTTCATAAATTATTATACTGCACAATTTCAAATATGTTCATAAATTATTATACTGCACATTTGTGTGTTTATATATGTGTGTTTGTTATAAATTACAATGTAATAGGGATTGTTTTGTGTTCATTAAATTCAGAAGGCTTTATTTATATGTATAGCTGTATTCTGTAAACGTTAAATTTCATTTTTATTGTTATTAATAAATTGATATTTCATTGTTAAAATTATTCCAGCGAATTATATGTTAGGTTTATATATTTTTTTCACAGTAACAGTTATAGAGCTTTTGTTTCTGAGCTAGATTCACGCATAATGATCTGTTATGAAAAAGAGTTTTATATTTAGTGTTTATGGGCATCCAGTTGATGATCCTAGAATGGAGCAAAGGGGATATTCTTTAAAGTCCATGCACATTTTATTTAGTTGAGTATTTATTAAAAATTGTTTATAGTTGGCCAGTACATTAAAGGTACTAAGTGGCCAGAGCATTGATGATAATCAGCATATTTCAGTATTATTGTTTTTATTGTTATATATTCTGATAGATTATCACTTAAGTTTGTGTATATAAATTAATTTTTAAATAATCTGCCCTAAGCTGGCAAAGGCTAAATAATTAGCCTGGTCTATAGTAGACCCAGTTCAAATCCACTCATAAGATTGACAGTTGATTTTGTTGGTCATTCATGATGATGAATGGTTATTACTTTTATGTAATGCTGGTGAACTTTATACTTATACTAATTACTTATAGTTAGTTGTAATGCTTTCTCATGCTCATTATATTCATTATCATTTCTTTTGTATTGAATATTTACAAAAATATTAATTTGGAGTTGATGATCATGCCAGTTTCACCCCTGAGTCCATACCATTATAATATATATATATATATAAACATTACAAGCATAAAGCTAAACTAGTCAATATAAAATCAAAACTACCCCAAATCTAAAATTAAACCAGACTAGCATAAAAATAATATTAAAACACAACCTAAGGTTTCACTGCTACAAGCAGACTTCTCAAGTGTAAAGAACTACAAAAAAAAATCACACATTATATATACTATTAAAAACTACCCACAAATCCATTCACTTCCCATCCACCCTTAATATTAAAAGAACTCTTAAATAAGTTAATTGCTTCAGAATAATAAATTTTCAATAATAAAGACTCTTTAATTCTTCTTTTGATTTCATTTCTCTCAAAGAAGACAACCTTAGCTTCATCAAAATCAATAGTGTGGCCTGTATCTTTTTCATGGACATACAAAGCAGAACTAAGATATCTATTTTTAACTCTACTTTTATGAACCTTTATTCTTTCATTTAAACTCAAACTACTCTGACCTATGTAAACCTTCTTACAAAATAAACAAGGAATAAAATATACCACACCAGGAATAGTCTTTCTATCAAAAACTTCTTTTGTATTATTTAATAAATTATTCAATGTAACACCCCTTTTCCAAGCAATTTTCTTATTTCCAAACAATTTACTATTTCTACACACAATTTTATAAGAAGACAATTTAAATGGCAAAGAAATAAAATCATATTTTTCTTTAACCTTTACATCCTTACAAATATTACTATTAAATAAAATACTTTTAACAAATTTATCAGAGTATCCAACACTCAAATAATCTTTATAAAATTGATATTTCTGAAACAAAGCTACCCCACTAGAATTATTTAATTTAATATTCCTATGACAATAATTCCTTAAAGCAGCTACTTTATGAGATACAGACTGATAGCTATCAGGTTTAATTATAGATCTTAATTCTTTACTTTTAACTAAATGACTGCACAATAAACAATTAGTTTTTATATTTCTAATCACCAAAAGATCTAAAAATTTTAACTTACCAAAATCTAACCCCCCTCCTTCTAACACAAATTTTATAGAAGGATCAAAACAATTAAACTCATTTACAAATTCCTTCAATTTATCATTCTCAACTACAAATAAACAATTTTTATAAGATTAAGGAAGGGTGGATAATAGGTTATATTATTTCTCCTTTAGTATGTTCAGTTTATATTAGTTTTATGGAAGAGGAAATTATTATTAAAAAGAATTGTTTATATGTAAAATTATTTGTCAGATATGTTGATGATTGTTTATTTGTAGTTGAGAATGATAAATTGAAGGAATTTGTAAATGAGTTTAATTGTTTTGATCCTTCTATAAAATTTGTGTTAGAAGGAGGGGGGTTAGATTTTGGTAAGTTAAAATTTTTAGATCTTTTGGTGATTAGAAATATAGAAACTAATTGTTTATTGTGCAGTCATTTAGTTAAAAGTAAAGAATTAAGATCTATAATTAAACCTGATAGCTATCAGTCTGTATCTCATAAAGTAGCTGCTTTAAGGAATTATTGTCATAGGAATATTAAATTAAATAATTCTAGTGGGGTAGCTTTGTTTCAGAAATATCAATTTTATAAAGATTATTTGAGTGTTGGATACTCTGATAAATTTGTTAAAAGTATTTTATTTAATAGTAATATTTGTAAGGATGTAAAGGTTAAAGAAAAATATGATTTTATTTCTTTGCCATTTAAATTGTCTTCTTATAAAATTGTGTGTAGAAATAGTAAATTGTTTGGAAATAAGAAAATTGCTTGGAAAAGGGGTGTTACATTGAATAATTTATTAAATAATACAAAAGAAGTTTTTGATAGAAAGACTATTCCTGGTGTGGTATATTTTATTCCTTGTTTATTTTGTAAGAAGGTTTACATAGGTCAGAGTAGTTTGAGTTTAAATGAAAGAATAAAGGTTCATAAAAGTAGAGTTAAAAATAGATATCTTAGTTCTGCTTTGTATGTCCATGAAAAAGATACAGGCCACACTATTGATTTTGATGAAGCTAAGGTTGTCTTCTTTGAGAGAAATGAAATCAAAAGAAGAATTAAAGAGTCTTTATTATTGAAAATTTATTATTCTGAAGCAATTAACTTATTTAAGAGTTCTTTTAATATTAAGGGTGGATGGGAAGTGAATGGATTTGTGGGTAGTTTTTAATAGTATATATAATGTGTGGTTTTTTTTGTAGTTCTTTACACTTGAGAAGTCTGCTTGTAGCAGTGAAACCTTAGGTTGTGTTTTAATATTATTTTGATGCTGGTCTGGTTTAATTTTAGATTTGGGGTAGTTTTGATAATATATATATATATATTGAAGCTATATATATGCACACATATCCAATTCATGTCGGTAATATTAAAAATCATGAAGAAATCTTGAATTTAAGTTTTAATAAATTTTATTAAGTAAAAGTTAAATATATATTTTAAATGCACTGATAAATGTATAGAGTATAATTAATTATAAAATTATTTTGTTAAATCAAGTTAAACAAAATATTTTTGAAGTACAGGTATTCTTATACCTGGAACTTAATTGTAAATATAGGGTGTTTGAAGTCAGACTTACAAGCAATGTTTAACAATCCACATTTAAATATTTCATGCTGAACCAGCACTCATCAGTTGCTCTGGATTATCATCTTTCATATATATATAATCAGGGCTCAGTTTACCTTAAGACAAATCTTTATATTTTAATGGACAGGCTGCAATTTACTCCAACCTCCAATTCTTCAGCCATCCATACCATTGAAAATGGGATGATAAAATGCCCAAATCTCAAGCTGATTCCAATATTGCTGTTATGCCCATGTTGACCTCAAATCACTCTGACCCCTCATGTATAGCACAATATTCATTTAAATACATAGAAGAGGGATGGTCAGAATGCAGGCTTAAGGTGTAAGATTTGAAATACAGGCATTTTTATACCTGGAACTTAATTGTAAATATAGGGATTTGATCTCAGAATTACAAGCAATCTTCAACAATCCACACTATTTCATATAATCACCCATATACATATTTTGTGCTGAACCATCACTCATCAGTTGTCCCAGATTATCTTCCACACACACATATATATAATCAGTGTGCAATTTATATTGATAGCAAATCTTTATACTATAATGAACAGGCTTCATTCTACTCCAACTCTTCAGCTGTTCATACCATTGAAAAATCTGATGATAGAATGCCCAAATCTCATGCTGATGCCAATATTATTGTTATGCCTGTCTTGACCTCAAGGCACTCTGACCCCTCATGTATAGGACAGTATCCATTTAAATACAGAAGAGGGATAGGCAGATGGGCAGAATGCAATATTAATGTGTAAGATTTGAAAAATAGGCATTCTTATACCTGGAACTTAATTGTAAATATAGGATATTTGAACTCAGATTTACAAGCAACCTTCAACAATCCGCACTACCATACCACTAAACACATGACCATGCACATGTAAAAAAGATAAATAATCACCAATATACGTATTTCATGCTGACCCAGCACTCATCAGTTGGTCCAGATTATCATCTCCTACACATATATATAATCAGTACTCAGTTTATATTAAGATAGAAAATCTTTATACTTTAATGGCCAGGCTGCAATCTACTTCAATCTCCAACTCTTCAGTGATCCATACCATTGAAAATCTGAATGATAGACTGCCCAAATCTCAAGCTGATTCCAATATTGTTGTTATGCCCATGTTGACCTCAAATCACTCTGACCCCTCATGTATAGCACAATATTCATTTAAATATATAGAAGGATGGGCAGAATGGAGGCTTAATGTGTAAGATTTGAAATAAAGGCATTCCTATACCTGGAACTTAATTGTAAATATAGGGGATTTGAACTCAGACTTTCAAGCAACCTTTAACAATCCACACTATTTCATACCACTGATACACATGACAACACAAATGCATATTTTGTGCTGAACCAGTACTCATCAGTTGGGCCAGATTATCATCTCCCATACATATATATTATCAGTGCTCAGTTTATATTAACATTTGCTATCTTAATATAAACTGAGCACTGATTATATATATGTGTTGGAGATGAGAATCTGGACCAACTGATGAGTGCTGGTGTATCAGTGGTATGAGATAGTGTGGGTTGTTTAAGGTTGCTTGAAAGTCTGAGTTCAAATTCCCTATATTTACAATTAAGTTCCAGGTATAAGAATGCCTTTATGTCAAATCTTACACATTAAGCCTCCATTCTGCCCATCCTTCTTCTATATATTTAAATGGATACCATCCTATATATGAAGGGTCAGAGTGACTTGAGGTCAACATAAGCATAACAACAATATTGGTATCAGCATGGGATTTGGGCATTCTATCATCAGATTTCCAATGGTATGGATGGCTGAAGAATTGGAGGTTGGATTAGATTGATGCATGTCCATTAAAGTATAAAGATTTGCTATCTTAATATAAACTGAGTACTGATTATATATATATGGGAGATGATAATCTGGACCAACTGATGAGTTCTGGTTCAGTAAGAAATATGTATATTGATGATTATTTCTTTTCTACATGTGTGGTTATGAGAGGTATGAGATAGTGTGGATTGTTGAAAGTTGCTTGTAAGTCTGAGTTCAAATCCCCTATATTTACAATTCCAAGTATAAGAATGCCTGTATTTTAAATCTTACACATCAAGCCTGTATTCTGTCCACCCCTCTTCTACGTATTTAAATGGATACTATCCTATACTTGAGGGGTCAAAATGACTTGAGGTCAACATAGGCATAAGAACAATATTGGGTATTCTATCATCAGATTTTCAATGGTATGGATGGCTGCACACTTGGAGGTTGGAGTAGATTGAAGTCTATCCATTAAAGTATAAAAATTTGCTTTCTTAATATAAATTGAGCACTGATTACATATATGTGTGGGAGATGATAATTTGGACCAACCGATAAGTGCTGGTTCAGCACAAAATACACATATATTGGTGATTATTTATCTTTTCTATATGAGTGTGGTCATGGGTACTAGTGGTATGAGGTAGTGTGGATTGTTGAAGGTTGCTTGTAAGTCTGAGTTTAAATCCTCTATATTTACTATTAAGTACCAGGTATAAAAATCTTATACATTAAGCCTGCATTCTGCCCATTCCTTTTCTATGTATTTAAATGGATACTGTCCTATATATGAGGGGTCAGAGTGATTTGAGGTCAACATGAGCATAACAACAATATTGGCATCAGCATGGGATTTGGGCATAGATTTTCAGTGATATGGATGGCTGAAGACTTGGGAGATTGGAGTAGATTGAAGCCTGTCGATTAAAGTATAAAGATTTACTATCTTAATATAAACTGAGCATCGATTATATACATGTCTGGGAGATGACAATCTGAACCAACTGATGAGTGCTGGTTCATCACAATATACATATATTATTGGTAATTATTACTACATGTGTGTGGTCATGTGTATCAATGGTATGAGATAGTGTGGATTGTTGAAGGTTGCTTGTAAGCCTGAGTTCAAATCCTCTATATTTACAATTGTTACAGGTATAAGAATACCTGTATTTCAAATCTTACATATTAAACCTGCATTCTGCCCATCCCTCTTCTTCGTATTTAATGGATACTATCCTACATATGAGGATCACAATGACCTGCGTTCAACATGGGCATAACAACATTGGCATCAGCATGGGATTTGGCTATTCTATCATCAGATTTTCAATGGTATGGATGGCTGAAGAGTTGGGAGGTTGGAATAGATTGAAGCCTGTCCATTAAAGTATAAAGATTTGCTATCTTAGTATAAACTAAGCACTGATTATATATGCGTGTGGGAGATGATAATCTGGATCTGGACCAAGTGAAGAGTGCTGGTTCAGCACAAAATATGTATATTGGTGATTATTTATCTTTTCTACATGTGTATAGTCATGTGTGTCAGTGGTATGAGATAGTGTGAATTGTTGAAGGTTGCTTGTAAGTCTGAGTTCAAATTCCCTATATTTAAATAAGTTTGTAAAAAAAAAGAAGATAATTGATTCTAAATTTATTTTTAAAAAGATTAAAAGAAAAAGGTGTGTTAACAATAATTAAAAGTGGAAATGACATTTTAAGGAAAAAGTAATTAATATGCTTGTAAACAGATCTATAGATTAAAATTAAGGAGATAAACAATTGACATGATTTAATTAAAAAAGCTGTTATTTCTCCTTAAAGATAAGTAACTGTGAATATGATATTATTTGGCAGATAAGCTTGGACCAAAACAGATTCTCTGGAGTTATCTATAGCCAATAGATCAAAGGATTTAAGCTTATAAACATTACATGATCACCAAATCAAAGGATTCAAAAGATGAGTAGTGAATCCAAATTTTACACATAAGATAGCCCCAAATCATATAAACCATGCTTACAATTTATTCTGAAATAATTCATTCTCATCTGCTTCCAGGGTTGTTATTATTATTATTATTCTGCTATAATTAATTTTTGTCTGCTTCCGGGATTCTATTCTGCTTTCAATATTCTTCATTTGCTGTTACTAAGAAGATTATTATTATTATTTGGTTGTTTTGCCAAATCTATGTTGCAAGAGTAGAGAAGTCATTATCTGTTTCACTCCATCAAGCTAGTAGAAGGTGTACTGAAAACCTATCACTCATTCCTGAAAAAGAAGCTGTCAACAAGAGAATAAACCATCCAAATCTTTGGCTATGTATTTATGTGAGATGAATATGTCTGATGTCCAGTGCTACCAAAGGAAGCAGCTGTTAATCCAAAATGAAGCTACTGCCAAATCATTCTAATAAAGTCTAATGGTCATTTGAATCTTGATCGACCATAGCTATGGTTTAAGAATAAACTGTGCCAAAATTAACCAATACTTAAAAGTCTGAACATGAACTTTTGAAACTGAATGAATAAGTAAATTTGAAACTAATCTTAGTTTGTTATTTATCTCCTATCTAATGAAATATGTTGGTAAATAGTTATTTATTTAGATCTGTTGATGAGCAGGTATGGCAAGAGATTGTACTTTGTTCTATTTGTGATACTGCATAATAGTCAGGGATAATTGTATAAAATTATTTTATAAAATGCAATTAGCTTGACATTGCAATATCTGGCCATGCTATTAGATGTTTGTTTGTATGTTAATTAAATCAGTTATTTCCACTTTCTTTAAAGGTAAATATTATTTTAATTATATTAGGGGCTTTGGTGCCTTACTGAATTTTAAAAAAACTGACTTGAGACACAATTTTCACAATAACTTCAGTTTTAATAACGTTAGAACAAATTACTATATATTGACAGAAAATAGAAAAACTAAGGAAAACAATAAAGCTAAGACAAATAGTGATGGAAATTCAACATCCAAAATAATTATTACTTTATTGTTTGTTCATAATTTCTAATTTATCATTAATTAAGTTTAAATTACATCTTCATTGATAATTTTTTTGTATTTCTCACAAAATTCTCATTCAAACTATATATAATACTTATTACCTGAGATAATCCATAGCTTCAGAATTTACAAAAATAGTAACATAAGAATTCTTCATTTTTATTTTGTATCCCAAAAGTTAGCAAATCTCAAGGTATCTATAAAAAAAGATTCATCCATTAAAAGATACAAAATAAATAGTTTCTAGAAGGTGGATGTGCATTTGTCAGCATAACAATTGGCTTCTTGTCTATCCAAAACTAGAAATTGAAGGCTATATTTGTATCAATGATAAAATGTTTCATCTCTTCATTTTATATTTTTTGTATACACCAGTGATGTTTATATTCTTTGTGCACACCAGTGATGCTATCTTATTATATTTTTTTGTTCCACAGAGATAAGTTATTTGCATATAGCTCATTTGCTAGCTATAGACAAAATAATGTCATGCAAAATGTGGCAAAACTATTGACTCCACAGCATGAGTACTAAGCATAGGAAAGAATCATGATTTGATTCTTTGCCTGAATACAATTCCATGTGGTATACATAACCATTGTGGCTATCATCACACACACCACTTGAAACCTCTCTTTCTTGGTTTTAAAAGTTTATGTTTTCACATGGTACTATGCCCAGTAAATTTTGTGATTGCTTTATCAACTACAGTCTTTCTGTTCATCTGATAATCAGGCTTAAAATTTACGTTGCACTGCTCTATAATACTGTAATTTTGTATATAAAGATAATTATTTGTTATACAAATACAGACATGCGATTACAAACACAAATACACTAATACAAATATAAACACACTAATAAATTATTAAACCTTTTGAGAATCATTATGTTTATAAAATAAGGTCGCCTCAAACTTGGATCAGAGCCCCAAAATTACATTGCACATAATATTTGAATTCAAGTATAATTTATATACTACACACACTAATACAAATACAAACACAATAAATTAGAGCTGTATTTTTATATTGGACTATTTCCATCATCTAATATGTGTGTAGAATGTCTTTAGAAAAGTTTAATTTTATTTAAATATTCCAAATGCATTCAACTGTTAGTAATATCACAGCAAACAGGTTAGTATATGCACCAACTGTTAGTAATACCACTGCAAACAACTGTTAGTAATATCACAGCAAACATGTTAGTATATAAAAATATAAAAATACAGCTAGAACACCATCATCACAAACTTTCAGGAAAACACAATAAATTATAATTTATCAAATAGTAAAAAAATTCAAAATACTATGTAAATAATAATAAAAATTAAAATTGAATACTTGCAATATTACATTTTTATCAGGATGAAGGCTTTGAATTATTGAGACATCTTTGATCAAGTCTTGTTGATATGACAATTGTGCCTTTGTCTTTTTCATTCAATCTAGTAAACTGAGCAGAAAAAAAAAAAACTTATTAATAAGAACATTACTTAAAAAAACAAATTTTGTCCAATTTTAACATGTGATACACCATTTTAAAAATAAACTCAATCAGCAGAGAATTCGAGGATTTTTGTAAACATCAAGCGTTTAGTTTTCCTGCAATTTTAAAAAGTAAACATAATATTAATGAATTAATTGCTGTTAGCAGCAATCAAGCTACTGCCATTGCAGTTATGAATGGAGCTCAATTGTGCATAGACAAGCTAGATTAAGGTTATACTAAATAGATATCAGTTTGAGGAAACTATTTTTGTTTTGAGGTGACATAATTGATAGAAATAGATAGTTGTCAATCTGTCAATTCAGATTATATTTGTTACATCTGAAACTCATTCTTATGTAATATATTAGTATTAGGTGATTGTAATATCATTTGCTAATTGCTGGTCCCTTGCAGTCATTATTTTGTTTAAACAGTATATTATTTATTTTATTTTGCACTTGTCTTGTAATAATTTTGTAACTGGTGGTCACTACTATATGTGGTACTAAATACTCTTAAGTAGTAGTAGAAGGTAGAAGATTAATTCCTACGATATGCATATAATTTATCATGTATTGGTTCTTGTTCAGAAACTATTATAGTATAGATGTGATTTCTTGTATTTTATAATTATTTTATTGCTTGCTAATATAGTCTGGAATTGGTCACAAAAGTCAATTAGTAAGATCATTTTTACTTTATAATTATGTATTCGCATTTGCCAGGATTGTTCAGTCTTAGAACAGGAATAACAAGAGGTGTGAGCAGTTAGGTCTCTGTGCAGTAGATTGGAATCCATTCAAACAATTAACATTAATAGTATTCTAAAATAGTGACTATCGAATGTCAATTGTTTCAAACATTTAAGAATACCATATACTATATATGTGCATAAGGTAAATTAAATTAATACTAATCAGATTTAGACAAATTTATTTACCATGAATTAATTTATAAATCAATTAACTAAATTTATTGCCATTGTGTATCATTTTATGCATAAATAAATTGTTTGTCTCATTACTGTTGGCAGTTTATCATCATTATTTGCAATCAATAATTTCAGTGAAATAGTTAAGTTTCTTGTTTTTCCCTGACCTTAGCATGCTGTAATGGAAAAAATTATTAATCTGTCATATCAGAATGTGGATTGCCCTTGGTGATTTTCATGTGGGTTGCGCAATTCCATACATTACAGTATATATATTTTTTACTAATATGGTTTCTTGACCTGAGTACATTTTTTTTACTAATATGGCACTTGCAATGAAGGGCACAAGGAATTATCTACATATTCCTGAGATAAATATTTTTTTTAGTAAATGACACACCAATGTAGAACCCGAGTATAAAGTCTATGAATCCCTGTGATAGTTACATATACATTTTTTTTGTAAGAAGGAACCTGTAATGTAGAACCTGATTGTATTATTGTTGAATCCCTGAGATATGTATATATATAATATAGTGCCTCAAATGTGATGCATGATGAATTAACTACATATTCCTGAGATATATATATAGAGTTTAAATAGAATAAGTTTGTTTTTTCTAAAAAAAATAAGTTTGACAGGTTGGGGAAGGAGAAGTTTTAATGATTTCATAAACGATAGCATGATTGCCATGCACTGCTGCTGATTCATTGAAATTAAAATTTCTTTTGTTTTATTTTTAAAATTGCAGGAAAACCATAAGGATCCATGTTTAAAAAAACTCATCATTCTCTGCAACTTGAGTTCTTTTTTAAAATGGCAGATTAAAATTGGACAAAATTTGGATTTTTTTATTAAGATTCATTTAATTTTTTTTCTGCTCAGACAAAAGGTGAATTTTATTATTGGCCAAACTCCTTAACAAAATGCATTCATGATTCCTCAGTAATTTATAATTTCAAGGCTTTTATCTGAAAATAAATGTAAGGTCAGCATTCAATTTTAATTTCTTTATTATTTGAATATTTTAAATTTTTTTATTATTTTTTATTATTTTATAAATGTATAATTTATTAATGTGTTTGCATTTCTATTAGTGTGTCTGTAGTATATAAATTATACTTGTATTCAGATATAATGAAAGTAGTGATTTATGTACAATGTAATTTTGGGGCATAAGTTTGAGGCAACCTTATTTTATTAGACATAATGATTCTCAAAAGGTTTAATAATTTATTAGTGTGTTTATATTTGTATTAGTGTTTTTGGGTTTGTACTTGCATGTCTGTGTTTGTATAAGAAGTAATGATTTATATATATAAAATTAAGATATTATAGAGCAGTGAGTGATTTATGTACAATGTAATTTTGGGGCATAAGTTTGAGGCAACCTTATTTTATTAGACATAATGATTCTCAAAAGGTTTAATAATTTATTAGTGTGTTTATATTTGTATTAATGGGTTTGAGTTTGTACTTGCATGTCTGTGTTTGTATAATAATTAGTGATTTATATATAAAATTAAGGTATTATAGAGCAGTGCAATGTAAAGTTTAAGACTGATTACCAGATGTATAGAAAGGTTGCAGTTGATAAAGCAATCACAAAATTTATTTGGCATAGTACTATGTGAAAATGTAAACTCTTAAAACCAATAAAGAGAGGTTTCAAGTGGTGTGCGGGGTGACAGCCACAATGGTTAAGTATACCACATGGAATTATATTCAAGCAAAGAATTAAATGATTTGTGCCTATGCCTTGGTAACTCATGCTGTGGAGTCAGTAGTTTTGTCACTTCTTGCATCACATTATTTTCAAGCCTATAGCTAGCAAATGAGCTATTTGCAAATAAATTATAATTCCGTGGGCAAATATAACAAGATAGTACCAGTGGTGTGCACAAAAAATATAAACATCACTGGTGTACATAAAAAATATAAAATTCAGAGACAAAAATTTTTATCATTGATACAAATGTAGCCTTCAATTTCTAGTTTTGGGTAGCCAAGAAGCCAATTGCTTTGATGACAAATGCATATTCACCTTGTGGAAATGATTTATTTTGTATCTTTTATTGGGATTGATCTTTTTTTATAGACATCTTAAGATTTGTTAACTTTTGGGGTTCAAGATAAAATTGAACAATTTTTATGTGACTATTTTTGTAGTTTTTGAAGCTATAGATTATCTCAGGTAAGAAGTATTATATATGATTTGAATGAGAATTTTGTAAGGAATACAAAGAAATTATCAGTAAAAATGTAATTTTAAACTTAGTTAATGATAAATTAGAAATTATGAACAAACAATGAAGTAATAATTATTTCGGATGTTGAAATTTCTTTTTTTTTTCATTATTTTTTTAATGGTAATCAGTATTTGTCTTAGATTAAAACAGGCAAAACTCGCTATACGTATGCCACACACAGCAAGCTAGAGTAATCAATGGATGCCAGAAGGCTTGTGCACAAAATCCCCATCTAGTGCCTACTCATCCAATACCCCCAGACCTTCTGGCATCCATTGATTACTCTAGCTTGCTGTGTGTGGCATACGTATAGTGAGTTTTGCCTGTTTTAACATCAGTTATACACAAGCATAAGAGATGGTGGTCATGTGATGTTTATTGGCTTAAAACCAATCCTGCCTAATAGGATATTGGTGGCTATGGTTATTAAAGAACCAAAGACACCAAAATGTATGGGAACTGAACTGGGTTCAGACCCATATAACTATATAAGCTGATGGGCTTGAATTGGAAACATTAAGGTGTTTTCAGTTTAAGACTTATAGTTTTGTAGTTAAATGGAGATAAAAGGTGTTTGCTGGAGGGTTGCATTAGATCCTAAGATCTAGATGCAGTGCTCTCATATCCAAGGCTCCTCACTGACGAAGGCCACAAGCCAGAAACTAGTCTGGGGATATTGGATGAGTAGGCACTAGATGGGGATTTTATGCACAAGCCTTCTGGCATCCATTGATTACTCTAGCTTGCTGTGTGGCATATGTATAGTGAGTTTTGCCTGTTACACAAGCATAAGAGATGGTGGTCATGTGACATTTGTCTTAGACTTATTGTTTTCCTTAGTTTTTCTATTTTCTGCCAAAATATAGGATTTTCCTCTGACATTATTAAAACTGAAATTGTGAAATTTGTTTCTCAAGTCAGTTTTTTAAAAAATTCAATATGGTGCCAAATATCCTGATATAGTTAAGGATTGTAAAAGTAATGTTGATTGCAAAAATATATTTATTGAGGAAAAAGTTGTTTGACAAGTATTGCTAATAGTGAGAATAAAATATACATCCATGTACATGAGACATAATACAAATTATTTTTGTTTTATGAAATTTGTTTTGTTGGTGATTATGACATTAAAATCTTATCATAGCAGGCCAATATAGAAAAGTGGCAAAAAATCCAATACCGAGTACAGAAACAAAGTTACAAGCATTACTCAGAAAACATCACAAGTACTTCACTGATTCAGAAAAAAGTAAAATAACATCATATTTCAGCAAAATCCCTCATCTTTATGGTCTACCTAAAATCCATAAGGATCATGTTCCATTAAGACCTATTGTTAGATCTAAAGATTCACTTTGCTAAAATTTGGTAAGATTTCTTCTTAAAGTTTTAAGTCCTTTGGCATACAAGAGCCAGTCCTTTGTCAGGGATTCAAGATACTTTGTAGAATTAATCAAGAACATGAAAATTGAAAGAACTGATTTACTGGTAAGCTTTGATGTGGAAAGTTTATATACAAATGTACCATGTGAAGAAGCATTGTCTATTGTAAGGAAAAGAATAAATGGTGATAATAGATTACAAACCAGAATAGCTTTTCCTGTTGATAATATAATGGAACTATTAACATTCTGCATAAAAACAACCTACTTTCAATATAACACAGAGCTTTTCCAACGAAATCAAGGAATGGCTATGGGCTCACCATTGTTTCCCTTGATTAGCAATATTTACATGGAAGAATTTGAAACCTTAGCCATAAAATCTACTCTATATCCACCTAAAGTTTGGCTTTGCTATGTGGATGATACATTTGTTGTATGGCCTGTATGGCCACATGGTTAAGCACTGCTACAAATTTTCTGGAAACACATCAATATATCCCCTTCAATTAAATTCACAATAGAATCAGAACAAGAACAAAAATTGGCATTCTTAGATGTTCTTGTGACAAGACTCCCTCATGACAAAATCAACACTACAGTTTACTGAAAACCAACACATACAGGAAAATACCTTGCCTATACATCGAATCACACCAGAAACACAAAACATGGAGTTATACTATCAAAATGGAACAGAGCAAAGGAAGTTTGTTCAGAAACCAGTAATTTGGAAGAAAAGATCTATATAGAACAAACACTTATGAAAAAGGGTTATCCATCAGCTGTTATTAAGAAAACTTTAAATAGACAAAAAGAACCATCAAGAGAAAAAACAATTATTGGAACTGTAGTGTACCCAATGCATTCCAAAAATAGACAAATTAAGCAAAATCTGCAATCAGTATAACATCAAAACAGCTTTCCAGAGCCATACCACCCTACAAGGAATTCTAACATCTACAAAACCTAAAGTTGAAATGCTGAAAAGAAAAAAACTGCATATATGAAATACCATGTGAATGTAGAGTCATCCCATTGAAAAGCACTTGCTAGAACACAAATTGATGATTAGAAGAGAGAAAACAGATGTGTCTAAGGTAGCAGAGCAGGTATGTGCCAATGAACATATGTTCATTTGGGAAAATATAAAAATATTGGATAGAGAAGAAAAGGCACAAAGAAGAAAATTTAAAGATACTCATATGACAATGGCAAAAAATCTTATAAGCCAACCCAATATGACTATACATAATGTATATATTACACTAATATACTTTGCTCCTAGGAAAAAATGGAGAAATCAGAAGGAACCTCATAGATAAGTATATGAAATTACTACAGACTGTTGCCTTTGGCAGGATGGCTCAGTTGGTTAGAGCCTTATCTTAAAATTCAATACTCAAGAATCCAAGGGCCCAGGTTGGAATCCCATGCTAGTACTGTCACTGGTCAGGCCAGCAATACCTGACGAAGAAGGAAGATTAATACCTCTTGAAATGTTGTGCATATACTAACCTGTTTGATGTGCTATTACTTATAGTTGAATGTATTTGGAATATTTAAATAAAGTTAAATTTTTCTAAAGACGTTCAATACATATACTAGATGATGGAAATAGTCCAATATAAAAATACAACATCCTGTGTTATATATATGTAAGATATTTTTGTTCAATTTGATGTTAGAGAGTTGAAAGTAGAACATAACATATTGGCAAATGAAGGACTTGTTGGAAATCTGGCATGTGTTCAGCTAAAATAAGACAGAGTGGGATAGATGTTGAATAAAAAATTAATAGTTGAGAATTTTGGTTAAGTTTAGAAAATAGAAAAGTGTTATATTTTTGTGTTATTTTTTATTCCAATATGGAGACCAACAATCTCATGAACTATTAAAAGATATTATTCGAATAAGAAAAAAATACCCGGAAAAGACTGAAACTGACATTTTTTTGAAAAATTCATAAAAGTATTCAAGAGAAAGTCATAGTATAAAAATATAGTTCTTTTATTTGTACTAGTGACTATATATTTTTTTAAAAAATTGCAGCAGTTTTAAAAGAAATATTTACTTAAAAGTAATTATAAACTTTTCAAACATGAAGAAAAATAAAAGAGAAATGTCATTATGAATATAAATTGCTTTAACAAGTTATTTTCAAAATACATGAATATTTTGATATAAAAAAGAAAAACTTGTTTTCTTTAATTATACTAAGAGAATGGATAATAGAAATAAATATTATCATGACTGAGTAAATAACCTTTAGAATATTCAAATATGAATTCATCTATTACTACATATCTGCATTATGAAATAATATTAAAAAAAAAATGAAAATGCCTATTTATGCTAGCGTGTGAACTTATTTTAAATGGCCGACAATGATGCTCCTTTATGCTGATGGAATTCATGTGAATGAAAACAATGGAACTTACCTAAATAAATAATTTTTTAAAGTGATATCACATTAATAAATGTTATCCTGTGAAAGCAACAGATAAAAGACTGTTTTTAAGGCTTTCAAGAACAGGATGAATAATAATTTTTCCAGATTTTTTATGATATGAAAGGTCGACTATTCTTAGTATTTTTTTTCTATTGTTATTTGCACTACAAGAGGAAGGGAGAACTCTGCAAGAAAAACTTCAAAAATTCTCATCACTTAGCAACCACGGAGGTTTCCATTTGAAGCATTGACCTGTATTGAAGAACATTTAATTGAACTTTATTGAGGGACAGTCACAAATTGGATTATGTAAATTTAGTCTTAATTATTGTTTTAAAATATACTAATTTTAGTATTAGAATTTATTGTATAGGATAGTAAAGGTTACATTTTAAATATTTTATTATTATTCTACCAATATTAATATTTTTAAAAAAACTTTTAACATTTTTTTTTTTGAAAGATTTTTTTGAAAAACATTTTAAAGTATAATAGTTGATGCATTGGATAAATGATAATTTTGATTAATATATTTTTATATGCTGAATTTGGACCTGAAGATGTCCGAATAGTGATTTACAAATCGTAAAGTCACTAGGTAATTTAAAATTGTTTAATTATTATGTGATATATATTTTAATTTTTAAATTTGCTTGGATTTTTTAAAAAAGATATTTCTTTTATCATATGAATGTGTGAACATAAGTATGTGTGTGATAATAACACATAGATTTTTTTATTATTATGAGATATAAGCTATGTGTAAAAAAAAAAGAGATATGCATACATTTTTTTCTGTCTTACATTATAAAGTTTAATATAATTTACTGATGCTCATAATTTTACATGATTCTTTAATAAATAAACTATATTATTTTAAATATTTGAATATTGATTTTAATGTTTTAAAATCAAAGTCATTTGTATTTTTATTGCTAATTTTAAGTGCATAAAACCTTTTCTCATAGTAGTTCTGGATTGATAATATTTTATGTTAACTTTGTTTGTTATTGGGAATGTGTATTGTTTAGATTTATTTTGAAGTTTTAAACAATAGTGACAGGGAAGTAAAAGTAATGAAACCCTGGATGTCTTATATATAGGATACGTTAAGAAGATAGGAAAATAGCCTATATTTTATCTTTGTAGTTTTATGCAAGTACAGTTAACATAGCACTATGTCTTGTATGTATTTTCTGTGGATAGTGTTTGATATTTTGTATTTTTAAATGTTCGATAATTGCTGAATAGATAGCTTGAATATTATTTCTGAAGGTATTGCACAAAAAAATCGTACCTATCGTTTTACACTGTTTCCATGTGAGTTATTAAATATATTTTATACTATTGAGTCTTTACTCTAGTCATTCCTTCATGTCCTATGCATCATATCACTATCTTGATTTCAATAGTTATTACATCGTGTAGCATAGTATTTTCATGAAAAGAAGAAGAATAAATAATTTTGGATTGATGTATTGTTTTATTTAAAGGAAACTAAGATAGATTTTCTTGTTTGGATTAAGATGAAATGCAAATGATATTGAATGTAAAAGCTGATAATAAAGTAATAAAGAATCGTAGTTACTTTTCATATTTTTATCAAATTATTTTTGAGGATAAAAGAAATCACAACCATTCATGACATTTTAAATAATTTTGATATATTTTTGATTTTCCCAAAAATCAATGCATATATTTTAAAAGATGAAACATTAAAATGAACAATACAAAGTGAGGTGAATACTTATATTTTATGAACATTTTTTATATTTTAAAACAAAACAAAACATGAAACACATGTAAGAATTTTGAGAGCGGTGCCAAGCAAAATTATCTAGTATAACATCAACACTATTTTGTTAAATCCGGATTTCATTTTTGAATGAATCTTAAAATATATTTTTAATGAATATTATTCTAAATATTATTATTTTTTCTTTACATTTACTAAAACCTTATTGTTCATTCATTTAAACAGCAAATGATTTCATTAGACTATAAGGTGTATGTCTAGATTGACATATTATTTTATAACATGTATGATAAATAATGTATAAATAAGCCAGAGTAAAGATTTATTTACTTTCTGATTTTTATATAATAGAAATATGTAATTCAATCTTTCTTTCAGTTTAAGTCATTTTCTTTTTGTTAGATTTTATTTAGTAAAACCTTATAAATATTGTATATAGTTTTGTTTAATGCAAAGTGGAATAAATTTGTTAAATTTGTTTTATAAATCTCTGTGTTGTGTTGATTGATTTATTCACACAAATATATGATCAACAGACTCTAAAACAAATATATAATATATTAGCACAATATAAATAAAATTATTCATTTTTAATAAATAATTATTCAGAATATGATATTTAAGTATTTTTTTTTTTACAATAATATTACTATAGTCATAATTTATCACATAATTTAATGCATAAAATTTAATATTCTTGTTGTGACATATTTTCAGATTATATCATATTTTAAGATGCCACATGAGAAATAAAAGAATTATATTATTATTATCATTATTGTTAGTTGTCATAGTGTTAAACAGTAGATGGGATTAATAGTTATTTAATTAGGAGTAGGAATATTATTTATTATTATTGTTACTATTATTGTTAGGTGTAGTTAGGAATGATACAAAATCCCTTATCATACTTGACTACAGGAGATTATAAGTTAATTAGATTTGTTTTTCAAGAACCTGAGATATTATAATTATATTTTAGTAAGAGATTAGAATTTATTTTAGTAATATTATGCTAAATTACTTATTATTTTTAAAGTCTTAAGAATTCTATGTTTTTATATTAATATTTGAAGTAAAAGGGGGATAGTGTTTTAATGCCATTGAGGTTGTATCTTGTGGGATATAGGCTCAATGTAATCCTACTGTTTTACCTTCACTAAATTGTCTCATGATTTTATTAGTATTTTATTGATTTACTTTTCATGAATGGTAGATATTTATCATAAGGTATCTTTGTTATTTATTATATTAAGATTACAAGTATTTTAGCCGAAGCATTATTATTTTGAGCTAATTTTTATTTTTCCAGTATGGATCAAAAGGATGGTAAGGGTAGAGATGCAGATGATGATGAAGCTAATGAAAGAAATAATAAGTCAAAATCAAGAAATGTTGGAAAATCAATAGATTTAATGGGAAAAGATAGAAAAATAAAGCAGGAGTTAGTAAAAAAGGGCATTTCTATATACGAAATCAAAGTAGAAACCATACTAATATTAAAAGGAAGTTGTTGTGGTGAGCAATATGATGGTTTCAAGAATGCAGAAAAAAATAGGAGCAGTAAATCATCAGAAAAGCAATTTATGAAGGAGGAAATCTTATTCTTAGGGGATTTAATCAACCAGCGAGGGATTGAGTACATCCAGACAAAATTTTAGCCATTCAGAAATTCCCCAAACTATCAAATAAGAAACAATTGAGATCCTTTTTAAATCTTTATCTGAATTTTGCAAAAGACAGTTTCATTATTCATCTTACTATGCAAGAGAAAGCAGTGGAATTGGTTTCCCATACAGGATGCAGATTTCCAGATGGTTATATCTTATTGTATTCAGACTTTGATTGGTTATTTTATTTATAGACTGATAATAGCAAAAATGGATTAGGAGCCATATTGTTCCAAGTCAATGAAGAACAGCATCCACAGATTCTATACTTTAGCAGCAAGGCCCTGAAAGGTGCACAACTAAATTATACTGTAACCGAAAAGGAGACACTGACCATAGTTTGACTTGTGGAAAATTTAAACAATTTATATTGGGCTCAGAGTTAATTATTATTATTATTGACCCTAAATGCCTGGAGTTTCTGAATAGCAGTTACTTAACTGACAGATTAGTATGGTGAAGTTTGTTTCTGGAGAATTTCAATTATAAAGTAATTCATTGTGCTGGAACTGACAATATGGTGGCAGATATTTTAAGTTGACACACAGTAGAGATCATAAAAACAAAAGCTATCATTGGAGAATATGTTGATAAACATGATCATGCTAACCATCAATGACTCAGTGGAGAAGTACAACAAAAATTTAAGTAACTTTCAGAGGACTGACCCTGATTGTACATTATATTTGATGTGTTGAAAAGAAATAGAACAGTTAAGGATCAAAACCCGAGAATTCAGAAAATATACCATCAGTATAAAATAACAGATAATTTGTTGTGGTATAGAATGAACTATATAATGCCTGGAAATTGATCATTCTTAAGAAGAATGCAATTATGCTTAATTACATATATTGTTTGTATAGGCACTGCGGGTCACAAAAAGTGAAACATGTCTCGAGGAATTTTTTCTAATGGCCAGCCATGTACTCCAATATTATCTGCAAAAATCCCAAATGTGCTCCAAAACAGAGTTGCTTAATAAGTCTTATAAAGGGATCAATCAGCCTGTCATACTGCAGACACCTAATGAAATATTGGCAATCAACTACAAAGCTATATATATATCATCATCCACAACCATTATCATTCCATTGCAGGATGAAGGTCTCTCCAAGTTCAATCCATCTTCTCTGATCTTTAGCTTCTCTTCTCCACATCAACCCTGCACCCTTTCTTATTTCATCCATCCATCTCATATGTTGTCTCTTTCTGGGTCTTTTACAATCTCTTGGAATCCAGTTTAAGATTTCAATTGCCCATCTATTATCATCTCTTCTAGCAATATGTCCAGCCCAACTCCACTTCAATCTTTTTTAATTTTGTCAGTGAGGTCAGTAACACCTGTTTGTTTTCTTACCCATACAATGCGTTATCGATCTCTTCTTGTTATTTCCAACATGCATCTCTCCATACTTCTTTGAGTGGTCTGAAGTCTCTGTATTGCTCTTCTATTAAGTGTCCAAGTCTCAGATCCATAAGTAAGAACTGATAAAACATATTTGTTAAAAACCTTCCTTTTCAACATATAGGCATATTTCCTTTTAGTATCAAGTTATTTCTACCAAAAGCACTCTAACCAAGTTTAATTCTATGATTAATTTCATCTATTATGTTTCCATCTGTCTTAATAATCTGACCAAGATATTTGTAACTGTTAACATTTTCTAATTCATCATAATCAATCTTTATTTTCATATTTTGAGCAAATCGATTAAACATTATTTTAGTCTTTTTAACATTTATCTTTAGTCCTACTTTTCTACTTTCATCTGATAACTCCTACAACATACTCTGTGGCTCCAAAGCATTATTTTCAAAAATAACTACATCATCTTCACAATCTAAATGACTTAAATAATCTGCATTTATTTTCACTCCTTTAGTTTCACTTTAATCCACAAAACACTTCTTGCAGCACTGCTGTAAAAAGTTTTGGAGATATGGAGTCATTTTAGTGTTTTTCTGAAGGTTTATGATGATGGTGTTCTAGCTGTATTTTTATATTGGACTATTTCCATCATCTAATATGTGTGTTGAATGTCTTTAGAAAAGTTTAATTTTTAGTTAAATATTCCAAATGCATTCAACTGTTAGTAATATCACAGCAAACAGGCTAGTATATGCACCAACTGTTAGTAATATCACAGCAAACAAGTGTTAGTAATATCACAGCAAACAGGTTAGTATATGCATTAACTGTTAGTAATATCACAGCAAACAGGTTAGTATATACACAACATTTCGAGAGGTATTTTTCTCCCCTCTTCTTCAGGTGTTGCTGGCCTGACCAGTGACAGTACTAGCATGGGATTCGAACCTGGGCCCTTAGAATCTTGATAATTGAATTTTAAGGTAACGCTCTAACCAACTGAGCCATCCTGCCAAAGGCAACAGTATGTAGTAATTTCATATACTTATCTATGAGGTTCCTCCTGATTTCTCCATTTTTCCTCAGAGCAAAGTTGATTAGTGGTTTTCATACATTATGTATAGTCACACTAGGTTGGCTTATGGGATTTTTTGCCATTGCCATGTGAGCAGCTTCTTTAAATTTTCTTCTTTGTACCTTTTCTTTTTTGTCCAATATTTTTGTATTTTCCCAATCGAACGTATGTTCATTGGTCCATACATGGTCTGCCACCTTAGACACATCTGTTTTTTCTTTTCTAATCATCAGTTTATGTTCTTGCAAGCGCTTTTGAATGGGACGGCTGGTTTCACCAATAAATGTTCTTCCACATTCACATGGTATTTCATAGATGCAGTTTTTTCTTTGCAGCATTTCAAGTTTAGGCTTTGTAGATGTTAGAATTCCTCATAGTGTGGCATGGCTCTGGAAAGCTGTTCTGATTTTATACTGATTGCAGATTTTCCTTAATTTGTCTGCTATTTTTGGAATGTATGGATACACTACAGTACCAATAATTGTCTTTTCTCTTGAGGGTTCTTTTTGTAATCTATTAAATGTTTTCTTAATAACAGCTGATGGATAACCATTTTTCTTAAGAGTTTGTTTTATATAGATCTTTTCTTTTTCCAAATCGCCAGTTTCTGAACAAACTTCTTTTGCTCTCTTCCACAGTGATAGTATAACTCCATGTTTTGTGTTTCTGGTGTGATTAGATTTATAGGCTAAGTATTTTTCTGTATGTGTAGGTTTTCAGTAAACTGTAGTTTTGATTTTGCCATGAGGCAGTCTTGTCACAAGAACATCTAAGAATGCCAATTTTTGTTCTTGTTCGGGTTCTATTGTGAATTTAATTGAAGGGGATATGTTGTTGATGTGTGTCCAGAAAGTTTGTAGCAATGCTTCACCATGTGGCCATACAACAAATGTATTATCCACATAGCGAAACCAAACTTTAGGTGGATAAGGAGTACTTTTTATGGCTGTGGTTTCAAGTTCTTCCATGTAAATATTGCTAATCAGGGGAGACAATGATGAGCCCATAGCCATTCCTTGATTTTGTTGGAAGAATTCTGTGTTATACTGAAATTGGTTGTTTTTATGCAGAATGTTAATAGTTTCATTATCCACCTAAAGTTTGGCTTCGCTATGTGGATGATACATTTGATGTATGGCCACATGGTAAAGCATTGCTACAAACTTTCTGGACACACATCAACAACATATCCCCTTCAATTAAATTCATAATAGAACCAGAACAAAAACAAAAATTGGCATCTATTTGTGACAAGACTGTCTCATGGCAAAATCAAAACTACAGTTTACTGAAAACCTACACATACAGAAAAATACTTAGCCTATAAATCTAATCACACCAGAAACACAAAACATGGAGTTATACTATCACTGTGGAAGAGAGCAAAAGAAGTTTGTTCAGAAACTGGCAATTTGGAATAAGAAAAGATCTATATAAAACAAACTCTTAAGAAAAATGGTTATCCATCAGCTGTTATTAAGAAAACATTTAATAGATTACAAAAAGAACCATCAAGAGAAAAGACAATTATTGGTACTGTAGTGTATCCATACATTCCAAAAATAGCAGACAAATTAAGTAAAATCTGCAATCAGTATAACATCAGAACAGGTTTCCAGAGCCATACCACTCTATGAGGAATTCTAACATCTACAAAGCCTAAACTTGAAATGCTGTAAAGAAAAACCTGCATCTATGAAATACCATGTGAATGTGGAAGAACATATATTACATCTTACTAATTGATGATCATTTCTTGTGTTAAATTTATTAAGAACATTACAATCTTGAAATAACATTACAATCTTGAAATATTTATTTTCTGTTAGTCAAAATATCATCCAATTCTGCTGTACCTTCATTTGAATGCTTCCATGTCCATTTTCTTTTAACATTTTTCTCAAAAAAAGAATTCATAATATAAAGTTTATCTTTTTCTGCAAACTCCACAAGTCTATGTCCTCTCCCATTTCTATTACCATAACCAAAATTACCTACAGCATTTTCATTTGTTCACCAATTCTAGCATTAAAGTCTCCCATAACAATTTTAAAATGTTGTTTACTCTGATCAATAGCCTTTTGTACATCCATATAAAAATCTTCTACAACTTCATCACTATAAGAATTTGTTGGGGCATAAACCTGAATTATCTGCATTTGGTATCTGCTATTAAGTTGTATAACTAATCTTGCCATTTTGTCCGATACACCATCAATCTCCACAATTCTCCACAATGTTGTTCTTCCACTTTTTATTTATAATGAATTTTACTCCACTTGTATTTTCAATATTTGTGCCTTTATAATACCTGTCCACTTTTTAAATCAATTATCTCTTCACCTTTTCTTTTAACTTCACAAAGTCCAATAATGTCCATTTAATATAAGACAGTTCTTCTAATTCTTGCAATCTTCCTTCACTTTAAAGTGATCTGCAGTTGTAAGTACCTAAATAAAAAGTCATCATCAAATGGCAGCCTGGGCCTGCAATCAGGGGATTCTTAGCACTCTCCGCCTTCGGCCACCAACTGCTGCCTTTGTTGATGACATTACAGTCTCCTGGGAATAAAGGCCATGATTATTGTTATCTGTCATAATTGTATATATGTATTGGAAAAATATTTATCATTTACACAAACATTCATTCTGCCTTATCAGGCAAGTGAGATATGCATACATATATACACTTCATGTTGATAATGTTAAAAATCATGAAGAAATCATGAATTTAAAAGTTTTAATAAATTTTAATAAATAAAAATTACATATATATTTTAAATGCACAGATAAATATATACAGTATAATTAATTATAAAGTTATTTTGTTTACCCTTCCGACATGCAGCACTTTTCAGCATTTTCTGACTTTTTTTTTGTCTCACAAATGAATGTAAAATATATGATTAAATGATTATTACTTATCTGAAAATAATAAATTTGACTTCATTTGATAGATATTTTTGGTTACTATTGAAATAAGTTTTAAATGTTCACATTTTGTTTCTATAAATATTTAAAAAAATGAGATTGTAAACAAAACAAAGGGTTTAGATATCATCGTTTCTAGAAAGATTATTTTCATTTTATAAAATCAAAATATTTTTTAATTATTATTTTTAAAACATCCAAATGAATAATTATTTATTTCTTTTATATCTAATGAACTATGCTTTAAAATTAAATTTTTTGAATATTTATTGCAAAATGATATTTTCTTACTCTTAATATAAAGTAGATTGTTTACGAGAAACTAATCTTGTAAATTACTTCAGGCTATATTTACGTTAGCTGCTAATATAACATTTTATTTTTGAAAATAAAGTATTTCAAGTTAAAATAAGTTATTAATAATTTATATTTCTTGATATCTAATAAATATGGTGTAAATTATTTTTAAAAAATCTAAAACCATAATAAATTCACAAATAAACAAGTTTTTGGTCATTGGAACTATTTTGTTTAAACAATGTCATAAAACTCTGAATGTTTTACAGCCTTTGCAACAGACAATGGTTGAACATGTCAGGGCAGGGCTTATGTCTAGTGGAAGAGTGGGAATTTTTATTTCCCACCTAGCGCAAATTTTTCAGTAAAATTATATATAATAAAATATACCAGTTTACATGCATTTTAATTTATAATACTTATGAAAAAGTTCACCAGGGGGTGAATTGATAAAAAAACGAAGTAATTCACGACAATCGATCAAAAGGTTAATGCATACATATATACACATCATGTTGGTAATGTTAAAAATCATGAAGAAAACATGAATTTAAAAGTTTTAATAAATAAAAATTACATATATATTTTAAATGTTCAGATAAATATATACAGCATAATTAATTATAAAATTATTTTGTTAAATCAGGTTAAACAAAATATTTTTCTAAAGTTTGAAAAAAAAAGATAATTGATTTTAAATTTATTTTTAAAAAGCAGGTTAAAAGAAAAAGGTGTTTTCTTTTAACAATAATTAAAAGTGGAAATTGACATTCTAGGAAAAAGTAATTAATATGCTTGTAAACAAATTGATAATTATCATAAAGGAGATAAATAATTGACATGATTTAATTAAAAAGGCTGTTATTCCTGCTTAAAGATAAGAAATTGTCAATATGATATTGGACAAATAAGCTCAGACTACAGCAGATTCTCTGGAATTATCTATAACCAGTAGATCAACAGATCCCAAAGATGAACAATGATTTCAAATTTTATAGATAAGATAGCTCCAAATCCTATAAATAGTGCTTACAATTTATTCAGATTATTAATTCTCATTCAGCTTCTAGGATTACTATTATTATTCTGCTATAATTAATTCTTATCTGCTTCCAGGATTCTATTTTCCTTCCAATATTCTTCACGTGCTGTTATTAAGATTATTATTATTTGGTTGTTTTGCCAGATCTACAATGTAAGAGTAGAGAAACCATTATTGCTTCACTCTGGCAAGCTGGCATAGGGTAGGCCAAAAACCATCACTGAGTCTAGTAAAAGAAGCTGTCAACAAGAGAAGAAACCATCTGAATGTGTGTGAATGTGTGTCACCTAAGATGAATAAAAGTCTAATGTGCAGTGCTACTGGAAGAACCAGCTATTAAATCAAGATGAAATTAGAGCCAAATCATTCTAATCTGAATGGTCATTTGAACCTTCATCCACCATAAATATGGTTTTAAGAATAAACTCCACCAAAATAACCAATACCTAAATACTGAATGTGAACATTTAATGCTCAAAGAATAAGTATAAACTTTAACCTAATCTTTGGTCAATTATTATTTTATCTTCTATTTAATGAAATATGTTACTAAGTAATTATTTATTTAATCTGTTTATGAGCAGGTATAGCAAGAGATTGTGGTTTGTTCTATTTATGATGCCAAAAAATTATTTTGTAAAAGTTAGCTTGTAATCACAATCTCTTACTATGCTATTATCATTTGTATATTAATTAAATCAGTTATTTCCTCTTTATAAATAATATGCTAAGTTAATAGATTATGAATGGAAATCAATCTTGCTGCCTAGACAAGCTATATTAAGATTTTATTAAATAAATGTCGGTTTGAGTGAACTTTTCTTGTATTTTGAGGTGATATAATTGATAGAAATATAAAGCTGTCACTGTCAATTCTGGTTATGCTTGTTATATCTGAAATTCATTCTTATGTAATGTATTATTATTAGATGATTGTTACATTCTAATTGCTGGTCCTTTACAATCATTTTTTTGTTTAAACAATTATGTGTAGAAGATGAACAAGTCCTATCGTATATTATCTATTTTATTTCATACATCTTGTAGTGATATGTTTGCAATTGCCATACACTAATGTATGGGATACCAAATACTCTAAGAAGTAGTACATGGTAGAAGATTAATTCCTACTATATGCATATAATTTATTATGTAGTGGTTCTTGTTCAGAAACTGTTTTAGTCCAGATGTGATTTTCTGTATTTTACAATTATTTTATTGCTTGCTAATATCATAATCTGGAATTGATCACAGCCGTCAATTTGTAAGATTGTTTTTAGTTTATAATTGTGTATTATCCTCATTTGGTAAAATTGTTTAGTCTTAGAACAGGGATAATAAGAAGTGAGTGGTTAGGTGTCTATGCAGTAGATTAGAATCCATTTGAACAATTAATATTATTAGTATTCTAAAATAGTGTCTATCAAATATCAATTGTTTCAAACATTTAAGCATATACTATATGCTATATGTGTACAAATGTAAATTAAATTAATACTAATCAGCTTTAGAAAGGTTTATTTACCATGAATTAATCTATAAATCAGTTGACTAAAATATTGCTAATGTATATTATTTTGTGTTTGTCACATTATTGTTGGCAATTTGTCATCATTATTTGCAATCAACAACTTAAGTAAAATAATTAAGAGTTTCTTGTTTCTCCCTGACCTTAGCAGGCTGTAAAGGAAAAAAAATTAGTCTATGACATCAGAATGTGGAATGCATATGTGGATTGCCTTCAGGTGATTTTCTTGTGGGTTGCACAGTTCTGTCAGTTACAGTATATATATATTGTACCACTAGCAAATATATATGTTAAAACAAACACATACATTCTGCATTACATGTTATCATTTAAAAATAAATGATCAGATTTATTAAAAAAGAAATAAAATCAAATAAATGAGAATAGTTCAAAAGTAATAATTAACTAAGGAGTTGTTCTAAAAATGTAGTTTTAAAAATAAAATAAAAAGATTGCTTATATTTTGATTTTAAAATATAATAGAATTATTTATTAAAAAGATGACTGGAGGAAACTATATTGGAGATCATTTATCTTTTTCACACGTGTGATCATGTGTAACAGTTGTATGAGATAGAATGGATGACTGAAGGGAGCTTGAAAGTCTGTGTTCAAATTCCTCATATCACATCTGGACTCCAGGTATATAAAGTATACTTTGGTTTTAAAGTAAGAAATTTTTTCTTTATGCATAAAACCTTAAAATATGAAGTTACAATTAATATGTTTAAATATATCAAGATCCAAAAAATGTACTTCATTCAGATTCTTTTCCTCCCTTGAGACTTCTACTGACCAGTTCTTGTTTAATTCCATTAAGAACCCTATTAATTTATCCAACAAAGATCCAAAAAAATGTACTTCATTCAGATTCTTTTCCTCCCTTGAGACTTCTACTGACCAGTTCTTGTTTAATTCCATTAAGAACCCTATTAATTTATCCAAAAAAATTGTTTACTTATTTATTAAAACAATGAAAATATAAATATTTTATTGTTTATTCTATTAACAATCAGAATTATCTTTATTCTTTTGCATTGTAATCAAATAATATGCATAGTGCATATGCATTAACTTGTTTATTTTTTTATTATCTATGCTTCTATACCTAAGTATAACATCTTCATAAATAGATACTACCTAATAGTGTTACATTACGTATCAGGGATCTATGTTTTATATATATAATAACTTAATATATACCATAGGAATTTCTTAGTAGGTTGATTTCTCATATAGATTGCCTTAATGACATGTTCTGGTTAACTGATAGACAAGATGAAACATGATCCTCAATTCATATTCATCTTTTATAATTTCTGAACTTATGATGCAGCAAGTAATGACTAATGTGCATGTATGTGCTCTGAGATCATTACAAAAACTTCTTTTGCATATTCTTTGAAAAGTCCACTCATTCAACATGCTCAATAACTTATCTCAATATTTATGTGCTAAATAACTTATAAAAATCGATAAAGATAAGATTAAGTAAGTTCTTTCCTTGTTAATAAAAACTAAGATTATAACTATAAGAACAATGATTGTTTTTTTAAAACACTTATGTACATCAAAATCAAAAATAGTTTCTTAATTAAAATTTTTTTTAAATTCTTTAAGTAAAAATGTATTAGACTCTACTTTTATAATCACGTCTCTTTAATAAGCATCTTTGTTTAGATAAAAAATAGTTTTCTTTTTTTGTAACATTAAACATTTTAAAATTTTGTTAAAATCAAAATAAATAAAATATTTGTATTAATTAAATAGACCCTGATTTATATCTAATTTTAAATAATATATAGTAATTTAAAAATATCAAAAAATATTAATTAATCAATATTTAAGCATTCCAGATTTTTTTAAAAATTAATTGTATATGTAAATTTTAATTGTGTCCTTTTTTTATTTTTCCTTTAAATATTTACGCACACTATAAAGATTACATGTTCAATGTAGTATATATTTTAAAAGTAATACATTATTAATTTTTGAAGAATTTCATAAATTTAAGTACTTTTTTTTAATAGTAGATATTAAGTGTATAAAATTAATTTTACTTTTATAAAAATTTAATTTGTGTATATTTTTTCCAGAATTAGAAATGGGTGATGGTGGAAGTAATAACAATCCTGGAAGTTGTAATTCTGCAAGTGGTCCTTCAGAATATGATTACTTAATCAAGTTCCTAGCACTAGGAGATTCTGGTGTTGGCAAAACTAGTTTCCTTTATCAATACACGGATGGAAATTTCAATTCCAAATTTATATCTACAGTTGGAATTGACTTCCGAGAAAAACGTGTGGTAAGATTTTTTTATTTTAAATTAAAATTCTCTCCTTGTCTTCTAGCATTCACCTATGCACTTGAAAATTTTCACTTAATTATCCAATATTAAATCGAATATGTCTAAGCATTTCTAATATTATTTAGATATGATATCACAAGATATACTTAAGATATACATAATTCATTTATACTTATATACAATGTGAGCCAAAATTAAATACACAATACTAAATCAAGTCATCTTTATTTTTTTATATGTTTAGAATGTTTTCCATTAACATTGAAACATTTGTAGAACTTACCTCATAGATTATAACTAACAATATGAATTGTCTTCAAAAAGGTCATGTAAGAATCTTGAATAACATTGCTTGAATTTCAATTTATTCATTAACTGTTGCAAGGATATTCTCAATATGAATAATACTTGAAATGTAGATTTTCTGCACTTTTTTGATTCTTACATGTAAGGTTATCTCTTATTTGATTCTTTGTCATTTCTACTAAGAATATTCACATTTCATTAAATCCATTGTATCAATTTATTTCTGATAAGACAAACAATCAATGTTTCAATATATTTCATTTAAGAATTCAATTTTTTCTTTGTTCTTCACAACCATCACATTCTCAGTATCAACAAAATAAAATGAAATAAATAATAACTAATAAAACAAAAATATAATGATCTGATTTATATTGCATATTTTTTATTGGTTGACTATATGTAATTTATATGTGTATCTAATCTATAAAGTATTGCATGTTAAATAAATGCTGAAGAATTAAAATGATTTTTTTATTACTTTATCATGGTATTTTAAGCTAATTATTTTTTATGAAGTTATATTATAAATTTAAAAGCATTGCTGCAATAAATCAGTTTCAGGCATATTCAAATTTGTGTATATAGCTTTAAGAAGTGCATTGCAAATTTGGAAGATTTAATTGGCTAGAAATATATTAGTCTTATTAGTCAATATATTCCATATAAAAAGAATAGACTAATTCACCTAGAAATAGTGCATTTAAATTTGAAGTGATGTAAGCTCCAATCACAATATGCAAATGATTCAAAATATTAATCATCATAGCACATGAAAAAACTGACTAATCATCCTGTAGTATTACATTTTGACAACAAAACAGCTGTTGATGAAAAGTTGTTCTTGAATTATATATTTGGAAACTCATGATTGAGCAGTTTTTTCATGTGGTATTGTGACTGGATTACAAATGTTTCATGCATTGTGATTGGAGTTTTATTTCTCTTTAAATTTACTGTATTAATTTCTTTTAATAAAATTAGAAATTGTTCATTAATTTAAAAAAATATTGTAGTAGAATGGAGGCTTTTTGTAATCAAATTTGTCATATTTATTCTTAAATAAATTATATTAACAATGCATCATATAATATTCTCAGTTTAGCTTTCACAATTTGCACAAGGAACACTTATTCATTCTATTTACATAAACCCAGAGGAGTATTTATATAGTGTAAAAAAAAAACTGCCTTTGAATGTATAGAAACTAATCTGAATTTTTGATGTGGCACTGCCATCTGATGCTCATTGATTATTCACCCATACCTTATATGGCTTTGAGTAAACAGAATTAATAACTGCTCTTAAAATCTTTAATTATTTCAATTTTGATGTGATATAATAGATGTAATTACTCAATTTAATAGAAATCATTATATGGTAGAATTGAAGCATAAACATTATAGAATTTTGGCAATGGTGGAAAAAATCTTGTTACCTCAAATAAAAAAAGAATGCATAAAAAAGCAGCCTATAAAAAAAAACATAGTCTCTTTGCTTGATTTAATTCCATTATCTTTAGTCATAATCAATGTTCCCTATAGATTGTCTCTGAGCTTTAAGTTCAAGTGCTGAGAACATAAAATTAAACAGATTGCAACAAATATATATATATCTTTATATGCAATAATATTATAAATTGATGTCTGTATTTCTTCAAAGCAATATACGGAAACTTATAATTAAATATTAGTAAATACAGTAATCAAAAATTTTGAAAAGTACAAAAAATATAATTGTCACTTAGGAGCGTTTAATGATGATTATATTTTTTCTACTTTTTAAAATTTTTGATTACTATATTTCCTAATATTTAATTATAAGTTTCCGTACATCTTTATATATACATGTTGATACAAAGATTTTCATGGGTTGCATATATAAAAGACATATTTTCCGGGTTCATCCATGTTAAAAAATTTAAATATTGATATACTGACATTTCGACTTGATCACACAAGTCATCCACTGGGTGATAAAAGATAGAAATTTTTTTAAAAAACGTTCTTAATTTAACATTTTTGCTATTGGTAGAAACTGGGTGGTAAAAGATAGACATTTTTTTAAAAAACGTTCTTAATTTAACATTTTTGCTATTGGTGGAACTTTAACTTTTTTTTCAAATCAGTGATTGTAGCGCCTCTACAACTGTTTTTCTATATTTTATCACCCAGTGGATGTCTTGTGTGATCAAGTCAAAATGTTGGTATATCAATATTTAAATTTTTTAACACAGATGAACCCACAAAATATGTCTTTTATATATATATAAAGATGTCAAAGTATAGCATTTATTTGCATGTTTACATATAAAATAATTTATATGTAAGAAATATTGTAGAATGTAACTTAAAAATAATAACAAAAATCAATAATAATCATTAGTCGTTTATTTTTTCACGTTCTTCTTTATAATTTATTTAAATTTTAAACACTTTATTTAGTTTTATCTCCTTTTCTGATAAGATATAATGCTTAATCTTATATGTTACGGATTTTCATTTTATCACATTGAATAAACTAAAACCACTTTCACAATTGGTGCTGGAAGCTTGAAAAATTGCACAAACATCAAAAAGTACTGAAAGTTCTTTATATTTTTGGCTTTTTAAGATGCATATAATTTAAACATTAAATAATTTGATTACTCCAATTTTATATTTTTCATTTTCTAAAAATTTCAAATTACCATATTGTATCTAAGTTTATATGGTTTTTGTCATTGTTGTTTATTATAGTTTAATATTTTACAAATAAACATTTTAGAATTACCTTTTCCATGTTCTACGTTTAAATTATTTTTGACTATAAAAGGATCCAAGACATTCCAGTCATTTATATCTATCTCCTCTAGAAATCTAGTATTCAAATAATTACAAAGCAGTTGAGCAAATTTAAGTATTGGCAAAATATTTATATCGTCATTGGAATCTAAAATTGTTTGAATGTCCACAGTCCAGAAGAAGTTATCTAGATCAGTGGTCTTCAACCTTTTCACACCTGCGGATCGGTAAAAATAAGGATAAGGTTCCGCGGACCAGCAAAAATAAGGATAAGATTTCGCAGACCGGCAGGAAGTCTATAGATAAATTTTCTTAAAGATAAGCATAATTGTTATAACTGATCAAAATAACAATGTTAAATATATAAGATAAAGTTTTATATATATATATGGAGTTTATATAATAAAAAACTTTTTTTTAAATTTTTTTTAGAAAAGTAATAAAAAATTTAATTCTACCCCCCTCCCCCCATAAACATCTGTGATAACTAGAAAAACAAATTAATTTATGACTGATT